>CP094636.1:10245922-10594841 GCA_023657505.1 Camelina hispida | reverse complement strand
AAATCATAATTTTCATGATTAATATAATTTCAAAAATTAAAAATCATATTTTGAATATCAAATGTATTTCAAAATGTATAGAATAACATCCGCGGTATTGCACGGGTCTAACCTAGTCATTATAAATACATCACTTAGAGTTTCCCAAAACAAGCTCTAAACCGGGTGAACTTAAACCAAAACGGGCAATTTCATGATTTCACATAAATTGATCGGTTCTTCCACTTTTCTTTGGGACACGGGCGTTACAATTATGTACTCATCTCACATATTCATGTATCATTTTTAATAATTTAGAATGATCAATATAATTATCCATTTATAAAGTCTATTTTATTTTGTAAAGTCTATTTTGTTTTGTGATCCAATAGATAAATATGTAAAGATCAATATAATATTTATATTATTTAAGATTTGAGGTTTTTGAAAATAAAAAGAATTATAAAAAAATTGATTTTCTTGATTTAAGCAAAATGAAAAAGTGAAATATAGAATAATATAATTATTAAAATAACATTTAACTAAATCCTCTAAAGATGAAACCATTAGTATGAAATCTAGCACTATAAATTAAATTGATGAGTGAAAAAAAAAAACAAAAGGATTGAAGTTATTCTTGGGGTTTTAAAAAATCTTTAGATTGAAGTTCATATAATTTTTTAAAAAAACTAATTTAGTTTGTCACTTGAAAAGTAATATTTTTAATTTGGAATATTATGTGTGAATGTTGAGTTTATATCAACAAAACAATCAAAAAGTGTAAGTTTAAATTTTGATTGAGCCACTTGGTATTCCTTTTCTTATAAGTCAAAAATAAATTAAAATATTTATTTATAATTAACCCAGTTTTAAAGGTATTTAACTCCATTTAACTCTACATTTAACTCAAATGTAACTCCTATCCAATAATTTTACATTCATTCCTCCAACTAATATATTTATCTTTCAATAAAAAATATTTTTAGTAAAATTTTAATATTTTTTAAATTATTTTCATTGCTTTAAACTTTGAAATGAGGAATATTCTATATACAATAATTTTATACGTAGTTAAATTTTTTGATAATTTTATTTGATTCAATTTTACTATAAAATCTTTAAATATTCTATAATTATTTGTCTTATGTTTACAATGTCATTAAGAAAAAATCTTTAAATCAATGTTTAATCTCTATAAAACATGATCATAAACATAGATTCTCTCATATTAGGAAAATGTTTAAATTTCTATATTATTATTTATATTAATATAGCTAATCAATTTGTAATATTTTTTTGTAGTATTGGTTAATTTTTGATTTATAGAAAATTTATATATTTTAAATTTAATAAATAACCATACCAAAAAATGTTGACAGGAGTGTTATTTTGAGAAATTGCTATAACATTTTTTGAGATTCATACATTAGTATAATTTTTTTGAGATTATACATTAGTAAAACAATATTTTAGTTTAAGAAAATTTAAAAAATAAAATCAAAACTATTATGCATATAACCATGCATTGCGTGACTAATTACCTAGTAGAAACAAAAAATTGTTTTCGTAAAAGGACAAGAATTTGTTTCGTACCCATATACACACATTAATTATTGTTTTACATATTTTAATATCCAAATTTCATAATCGGATTTTAATGATGATAATAATGGTATTCATTACTGTTTGTTATTTTGTTTAGTTTCTAACCGGTTAAGAAAATTAAATGTAATGTATATTTAAAAATTCTTCTTATTAAATTGAAAAAAAAGAAAATTCAAATCGACATATTTTTCAATATGTAACTCAGTAACTCAAATTTTACAACCTCGAGGTAAAGAAAAATACTAGGATTTTGAATCTGATTAATATACATTTTGTATATGTAATAAACTCAATATACAGCTCAGACTTTGAGTAGCAAAGTGATTTAAAAATAGTATTTGTTTATTTTCTGGAAATGAAAAAAGTTTGTGTTTGTAGTTTTGCGGAAATCAAAAATAAATTTAGTATTTTTACAATATTTTCCTTTCTAAATGCAAGGAAGTTATTTAATAACAACATAACTTATGGATGAAGTAGTTTATTAAAATTAGGTGATTCATTTCACTCAAAATAGTGTTATTTATCAATTATATAATTTCATTAGTATATATTCAACTAGAATATGACCCGTGCTAGAGCACGGCTTGAAATTCAATCACTTTGTTTATTTGGAAATTTTTATTTAAAACATTGTATATGTGATTATTTTATTTGTTTTAAAATATGTTTTTTGGATGGAATACTATGACATGAAATTATATACTGAATATAACTTATGAAAATAACATCTATTCTATAAGATATATTCTAGTATATCTAGACACCTGCGGTATAACGCGGATTAAGTTGTGTGATCAAAAATTAATTTTTGTTTATTAATTTTATTTGATTTGTTTAGTGTTTAAAATTATATATTGTATTTTGGTTGTTAATTCTATGACTTAACCTATAGTATAACGCATATTAATTTTAGGACAAAATATGTAACGTATGTTTGTCAAAATCATCTTGACCGAGAAAGCCTACCAAACAACATTATTCCAAACTTAAATTTAATCCGAGAAATCATATTTTTGAAATTTTAACCTGTGCTCTAGCAAAAAATCATGTTTTTGAATTTTTTTCATATTATAGTGACATATTATTGACCCGCTATAACAAATCAAATTAGAGTATTTATAATTTTTAACTTTTTGATCTATCATATATTTGTGATATTATTGAAAATATCAAATTAAACTATTTTTAAATATTCCAAATTAAATTATTTAAAATGTTTATAATAGTATATAAAACTATACAATTCAACAAAAGAAATATATGAAATGAATTTAAATATTCAAATTTTGATCCGTTACTCAGTCAAAATTTTCTGATAAAGTTAGGTAAGATTTTATTTGTTAGTATAATCGGAAATCACTTGTAATCTAGGGAAGAGCAATTAATTTCTATTAATTTTTGAGATTTTTTTGTCTATATTTGGTTAGTTAAATATTCTTTGAGATTTTATTTTATTATTTGCAATATACTTTTTAAGAGGATCATAATCCTAAATCTATATAACATATCAACTAATTAATCCATATAACCTATCAAATCATTAATCTTAGTTATAACCTATATTAATATTATATGGTCTATCAATTTGAAGTCGTGTACTTCCGTTTTATTAAAAAAGATTGATTTGTGTGGTAAGAATCGGATTCAACGGATCATATGCCATTTTCCATTAAGAGATGAGATTACAAAAAGTCTTAAATTACAAAAATTCATTTGATGATTTGTTTTGTTTCGTTATCTATTTAGAAATGAAACCGTATATAATAAGATTTCATTGTGTATGTATGTAATGTACTACTATAAGAGGATTTAATTTATAGTGCATATTGTGTACAAATCTAGCATTATGTCATTGACCCGAATCAAGCATGGGTCTCTCTGCGATTTTGAAGTGTACTACCAATACCAAAATCTAATTTACTCCCTGCTCTTATATTTCCTAATTCGTGTATATTCAAAATACAAAATTCATATTGCTTTTGACTGTCTTTATATCCTACACACATTCTCTAGCATTCTGTCCCATTGACCCGAAGCAAGCATGGGTCTTCTCTGCGATTTTGCAAGGTACTACCAATACCAAAATAATTAAAAATTGAAAATAAAAAAAGAAGAAGGATGAAAGAAATACATTAAAACAAAGAATCAAAAACAATATAAGATACATATCATATAGTCTCTAAAATATTTAAGATACATGAATATAGTAGAAGAGGATGAAAGAATGATTACTTATAAGATGATGGAACTAAAATAGACAACAGATATGGATCTTCAAAAAATCAAAAACAATATAAGATACATATCATATAGTCTCTGAAATTAAAATTTAGAATTAAACTTTTACAATGATATTTAATTTGGTTTTCTAACACATACAACAACAAAAAGCACAAAAAAACATAATATTTAAGATAGAGTGGAAGAGAATGATAAAATGAGAGAATGAAAGAAACAACAAAAAGCACAAAAAAAAATACAATATTTAAGATAGAGTGGAAGAGATGAGAAAATGAGAGAATGAAAGAATGAGTATTTATAGGATGAAAAGTGATTATAATTTAGAAAAATAATGTGCGAGTTGATTCTAATTTATTGTTGAATTTTGGGAATGTAGAAGGAGTTACGTTTTTTGACTATCCATAAATAGAATCACACTAAAGAGAGATGGTTGACTATCCATATAAGGAGTTACGTTTTTTAAAACATATGAATATTCTTGGAGTTATGACAAAAGAGAAAAAGAAAAGCAAATAGTGGAGTAATATTCTTAGAGTTATGACAAAAGAAAAAATATAAATGGAAATCGTGGAGTTATGTATTTGGGACAATTTATTGACTATGTATTGATTAAATTTGTAAATTTTTAATCACCATCACATTTAATTATCATTATATATAAATTGGTTGATATAGATTTGTAATTATTATATATAAGTAAAAAAAAAGAAAAAAAACAATTTATGCAAATCAACCAATAAGGAGAGACCAAAACTTTACTTTTATATATATGATTTGTAAGGTTTTTACTTTTTAATATTCACGATTGAATTATCTAGGGCTTCCCTGCATACTAAGAGAATGACTTTGGCTATCAGAAACCAAATTGGCTTTTGGAAAAATGCAAATGATTGGTGCTACTTAGTTTGGTGATTGCAAGTTTAACAAACTTTTGGATTTCGGCTTTCTAATTGCCAAGTGCTTGTGTCCATGTAGTAGAAAGAATATTTGATCTTAATGCGTGGAAAAATAAAATGGCATGGAAAAGGATTTTTGTACGCCTAAGTATGAAGGTGGACTTTAGTTAAAAAATGATTATGGAGGTTTACAAAGTGAGTTGTTTCAAGGTAATATGGAAAAATAGTCTCAGGTACAAATTTTCTTTGGGTTAATTGGATCAAACGGAAGCTGCTTCATTCTGGTTCATTTTGGTCAGTGAAGGAATCCACAAGCAAGGGGTCTTGGATTGGTACAAAATGGTGCTCACTTGGTGATAGGTATAAGAGTAGTACATATAGTACATTAAGTGTAATTACATTGTACTAGGTTTAGGCTGTGTCTTAGTATAAATATGTAAACTCTCTTAATCAATATTATCACTTTCCATTCTCTACATGGTATCAGAGCAGAACGCTCCTTAACCTTAAAACAACAAAAAAAAAAAACAATTTTTACGCCGCCGCTACTACAATGGCCACCACGCCTGAAGCTTCCAACACGTCCGACTCCATCATCAATCCAAACAATCCGGTGCTTCTCAGTCTCAATATGTCTAACATAACGAAGCTGACGCCCACCACCTACGTAATCTGGAAGTTACAAGTCCATGCTCTTGTCGATGGTCATGGTCTTGCTGAATATCTTGATGGATCGGCTGAGATTCCCACTGCTACGGTCACCGTTGGTGATGTCGTCTCTCCGAACCCTGCCCTCCTTCATTGGCGACCAGGACAAGCTTCTTTACAGCGCTTTACTTGGATCCGTCACTCCAACTGTCCAGTCGGCTCTCTCTCGGACAACCACTTCCGCCGAAATCTGGGCCACTCTCGCTGACATCTACGGCAAGCCGAGCCGTGGTCATGCACGTCAACTGCGTGATCAGTTGAAACTGATTGTTAAGGGCACCAACACCATTGATGAATACTTACATAGCCTCATAACCCATTTTGATGCTCTCGCCAATTTAGGTAGCCCCGTTGTCCATGATGATCAGATCGAACAGATCCTTGACGGTCTCCCGGATGACTATCGTCCTATTGTTGATCAAGTTGCTGCACGTGATACCTCCCCGACCATTGCCTACGTCCATGAACGCCTGCTTAATCACGAGGCGAAGCTACTTTCCAAGGCTGCGACACCTGCCTTGCCTCTCACGGCTAACGTTGCTACTCATCGCCCTCGTCAACAATCTCGTACTGGTAACTCTCCCAATTCCAATAAGCGAACATCCTCTCATAATAATTCTGGATCGAACTACGGGGGTGTGTCTCGCAACCAGTTCCAACAGCCACAGTCCACACATGAGTCTCGTGGTTATAAGGGTCGCTGTCAAATTTGCTATACTCACGGTCACAGTGCGAGGTGGTGTCCGCAGCTTCAGTCTCGGACGGTTCCCACGTTCTCTCCACCAAGCAGCCCGTTTCGTCTGTGGCACCCTCGAGCGAATGTCGCTATTGGCTCTCCCTATGATCCCAACCCATGGATCCTTTATAGTGGTGCGACTCACCACATGACCTCCGACTTGGCTAATCTCTCTGTTCATGAACCATACACAGGTGGTGAGGATGTTATTGTTGCCAATGGCTCTCCCTTAGCCATTACTCACACTGGTTCTAAACTTCTTCCCTCTCGTTTACGTGCTCTACGCTTAAACAAAATTTTGTGTGTCCCTGATATTCACAAGAACTTGATTTCTGTCTACCGCTTGTGCAATGCTAATAGTGTCTCTGTCACGTTTTATCCTGCCTTCTTTCAGGTGAAGGATCTCAGTACGGGGTTCTCCTTCTTCAAGGCCGAACCAAGGATGAGTTGTATGAGTGGCCGGTCTCGCCGCATCAAGTGACTGCTTTGTCTACCTACACTAGTTCTAAAGCTTCTCTTCCGGTGTGGCATTCCCGCCTTGGACATCCCTCTACTTCTGTTTTAAACACTATGCTTTCAACTTCTGCGATTTCTGTTTTGGGTTCTCAAAAACAATTGTCTTGCACTGATTGTTCTCTTAATAAAAGTCATAAGCTTCCTTTTTCCCAAAACACAATTCAAACCACTCGACCTCTTGAATGTTTATACTCGGACGTTTGGACATCTCCTGTCTTGTCTACTCAGAATTTCAAATATTATCTCCTCATCGTTGATCATTTTACCCGTTACTCTTGGCTCTATCCACTCAAGCGCAAATCTGATGTCAAAGAGGTCTTTGTTGCATTCAAGGCACTGGTTGAAAATCGTTTCCAACAGAGGATCGGGACTTTGTTTTCCGACAATGGTGGTGAATTTATTGCCTTACGTGATGTTCTTCGTGCTCATGGCATCTCTCACCTCACGTATCCGCCGCATACACCGGAACACAATGGTCTGGCTGAACGCAAGCATCGACATGTGGTTGAAACTGGTCTCACGCTTATGTCCACTGCTTCGATGCCTCTTGCGTATTGGCCATATGCTTTTATGACTGCGATCTATCTTATTAATCGACTCTCCACACCAGTCCTTGGGAACCAATCACCATACCTCATGCTTTTCCGTGTCCAGCCGAACATTCACAAGCTAAAGGTTTTTGGGTGCCTCTGTTTTCCGTGGTTTAAGCCATATACAACACATAAACTTGAGAGTCGATCGCTTCCATGTGTGTTTCTTGGGTATTCTCTCACACAAAGTGCGTTTCACTGCCTACATGTTCCTACTGGTCGCATTTACACATCGCGCCATGTTCAATTTGATGAGACTCGATTCCCGTTTGCATCTGGTTCGTTGTTATCGCTGGGTTCTGCTCCTGTTTCGTCAGTCTCTTCTTCGCAACCAGTGGTCACTACTATACCGTTCTCACACACCACGCCGCCTTCGCCAACTAGAACCCCGGCTCCATCCTTCACCCGGCTCCGTCACAACCTTCGCACACTCAGGTACATCCTTCTCCTTTATCTTCTCCAATTCTCCCTTCTCCTACTGAGCCCACTGCTCCATTAAATGGACCTCGAACCCAGGTCCAACCCGAAAATATTTCCCGTGAGCCCACTGCTCCTACTGATAATGAATCGCGTCCCACGATTCAGCCACAACCTTCCCCGTCATCCTCCGCTAACTCAGAGCACTCTCGCTCTTCCTCAGAAAATTCCCATGCAGCTCCAGCCCAGCAACCACAAATTCCCCAACCTATTGAACCACAACAAAATGTCCACAATATGAGAACTCGAGCCAAAAATAATATCCTCAAACCCAAACATATGTTGAATCTTCATGTTACAGGTTACGCAAATATAGAGAGCCTCGTACGGTGGCTCAAGCCTTAAAAGATGATCGCTGGCGTCCATCTATGTCTGATGAGTACAATGCTCAGATGGCTAATCACACATAGGATTTGGTGCCACCACACCCTTCTCAAAATGTTATTGGTTCACGGTGGGTCTTTACAACAAAATTTCATCCCAATGGTCAGCTCAATCGTTATAAATCTCGCCTGGTCGCAAAGGGATATCACCAACGTCATGGCATCGACTACGCTGATACCTTTAGTCCAGTTATCAAGACAACAACCATTCGCTTGGTTCTCCACATTGCTGTTGCAAACTCTTGGCCGATTAAACAACTAGATGTGAACAATGCTTTTTTACAAGGTGATCTCACGGAGGAAGTATATATGGAACAACCTCAAGGTTTTATTGATCCCACTCGCCCCGATTATGTTTGTCGTCTCCGTAAGCCGATCTATGGCCTTAAACAGGCTCCCCGGGCTTGGTATCTGTCTCTTAAGCAACATCTACTTCAAACTGGGTTCACAAATTCTCTTGCTGACACATCTTTGTTTATTAAACGATGTGGGTCGACATATGTTTACGTCTTGGTCTACGTTGATGATATCTTGGTTACTGGTAACAACTCTGCTCAGATTACTCAAACCCTCGCCTCCTTTGCAGCTCGATTCTCTATCAAAGACCCGACTGACCTGAGCTACTTTCTTGGTGTTGAAGCAACTCGCACCAAGGCTGGTCTCCATTTGATGCAACGAAATATATCGTTGACCTCTTGGCTCGGCACAATATGCATGATGCGAAACCAATTGCCACGCCTATGGCTACCTCTCCCAAGCTCACGAAGTCGGCTGGTTCTCCTCTCTCTGATCCCTCGCCGTATCGTTCCGTCGTTGGTAGCCTTCAATATCTTTCATTTACTAGACCGGATATCTCATATGCTGTTAATCGACTATCTCAGTTCATGCACCAGCCTACAGATCAACATTGGCAGGCGGCTAAGCGGGTTCTACGCTATCTTGTGGGAACTCAAACTCATGGCATATTCCTTCGTGCGCCTTCTCCTCTTTCTCTTCGAGCTTTTTCGGATGCAGATTGGGCTGGTGATGTTGATGATTATGTGTCTACCAATGCCTATGTCATTTATCTAGGTACAAATCCCATCTCTTGGAGTTCAAGAAGCAACGAGGGGTTACACGGTCGTCCACTGAAGCCGAGTACCGGGCCGTTGCAAATACAGCCTCGGAGATTCGTTGGCTTTGTTCGTTATTAACTGAACTTGGTGTCACACTTCGTTCTCCACCAGTTATTTACTGTGATAACATTGGTGTCACATATCTATGTGCTAACCCTGTCTTCCATTCGAGAATGAAGCATATAGCTCTGGACTATCATTTCACTCGGAATCACATACAAGATGGTATGCTGAAAGTCGCTCATGTCTCGACAAAGGATCAATTGGCGGATGCGTTAACAAAACCACTCTCTCGGCATCAGTTTCAGCTGGCCTGTTCCAAGATTGGTGTCACTGGTGCTCCTCCATCTTGCGGGGGTGTATAAGAGTAGTACATATAGTACATTAAGTGTAATTACATTGTACTAGGTTTAGGCTGTGTCTTAGTATAAATATGTAAACTCTCTTAATCAATATTATCACTTTCCATTCTCTACAATAGGGGTTTTGTTGATCTTGTGATGATGCATTTAAAAATTTGACTTCTATTTTATGCATTTTTGTTTCCTTTTGTAGTTTATTTTTAGATGATATTATCTTTAAAATTTTGAGGTAAAACCCCATTTAAAAAGAAAAATAATTGTTTAATCTACCATATAGACTTTGACTTTAACTAAAATATTAAAACAAATGAAATAAACAAAAAAATTATATGATCTGACATACAGACTTTGACAAACTTTGTCAACGATGTCATTTGTATGGACGTATTTAAGAAAAAAGAATATCTCAAACAAAAAGAAAATAAAGTAAAGTGATGATTTTTTTTACCTGATCTCTTTTGACATGAGAGATTCTTCTGCATTGATGTTCCATCTCGTGTCTCACCATCTTGACGTCACTACCATAGATGACCAATGTCTATATTGCTATCACTTATCAGTTAAACTCTACTGAATCTCTTATTGTCTTTAAACCATTCTTATATTGTTAACAAAAAAAATTCATTTGACATAAAATTCAAACTGGAAATAACATTTGCAAATAAGAATAAGAGTACATATAAAATACATAAAATACGCACATTTTTTACATTGCTAGCTTTTTAAGAAATTCTCTAAATATCTTAATTAATGTGAATAAATTAGTAGGAGTTAACACTTTTGTCTTTTGCTAATTGAGTCACATTTTTCCTCAAGAAAATATATACAATAATTGGTACATTCCTGATACACTTACACTTTAGAGCTGCCCCATTCTTCTTCGATGTCCTGTTTATATTTGTTCTCTAGCGGCTTTTAGATGTTTCCTAAATCCTAGTTCCTCATCCCCTGTTTTAGGTTCCGTTTTGTAGAAATTGACAAATAAAAGAATTCCAAATTAAAACAATTTTAAATTCCATAGAAGAAATGGTTCAGGTCAACCAATCAGGCAATCAGCAATCACCATCCTAAACGCCGGCTAATTCCCTGATTAATTAATGCTTAATCACAACTTTTGTGTTCTGTCTGAGAGTTTACTTCAACAAAACAACCACAAAGTCAAAAAAACCAACAACAATGGTTCGTTAATATATCTTTCAACCGTCTCCTCTCTCCTCACTTCTTTGCTTTTGATTAGATTTGGTCCTTAAGAAGAGTTCTATGGCGCCTGGACGATCCCAATTGCAGCCAACAGAGGTACGCTCAGATCTCTGTTTTTTTTTTCCACTATGCTCTGTTTTCAAATTTAAAGGGCTTTCTTGTGTGTAATGGAGTTGGAATTTGCAGAAGGGTTGGGCTACAACAGTATGTTGTTCTGCTTCTTCGTCGTGCTTACAGCTTTACTGGGCTCGTTTTCTCCTACGCAAATGGTTTAATATCTCAGCTACTGAATCAGATCATACCCCTGTTACTGATGATACTGATGATGAAGATAATGATGATGATAGTGTTGCTGATTCTGACATTGAAGGTTTAGTTTTTGGAAATTAAATTTTTTACTCAATTCTGTATAAACCCATTTTGGTTGCTAATTCGAAAACTCTTGTTTTTGAGTTACAGGAATTGAAGAAGATCATGTTGATAATGATGGTAATTGTGCTCTATACCCGTAAAATCGAAGCTCGAAAAATGGTGGATTTGATTGTTTTTTTCTTACTTAAGTCTTTGGTTTTTATGGAATGTTTTAGATTCTGAACCAACGCTGAGAAGAAGGAATTCAGAAACGTTTAGGGGCCAGTATATGGACACTAAAGCAATCAGGTCTTTTGAGTTTCTAATTTTAAGATTTGGTTTGAAGTCTTTAGTTTTTGTGCAATAGCCTCTTATGTGTTTTGGCTTTAACTTCACGCGTAGTGAGTACTTTGGTAATGTGGTTTTGGTGTAGCTAGAATCTGTGTTGGAACTTGGAATGTTGGAGGAAGAGTTCCACCTGCTGACTTAGATATTGATGGTTGGGTTGACACCATTGAACCTGCAGACATTTATGTCCTCGGGTACCGTTTCCATATGAATCTGTCTTACTTCTTACATGTTCGCTGTTTCTTGATTTTTTTTTTTTTCGTTTTCTCAGTCTTCAGGAGATTGTTCCACTAAACGCTGGAAACATTTTTGGTATTGAAGATGACCGACCTGCTTCTGAATGGGAGGATACTATACGTGATGCTCTAAATAGGATTCGACCTAGAAAGGTTAAGATAGTAAGTTACAGTGATCCGCCTTCTCCGTCCAAGTTTAAGCCATTTGAAGAGGTCACTGATGTAGTAGATGATATGGTTTTTGATACTTGCAATGTGATTCATTCGGTTAATGAGAACTTCAGTTTCGATGATGGTATTGTGGACACTAATTACGATAAGAGATCATGCTTGCCAAGACAAGAGTATCTGCAGAGGCAATTCTCATCGCCAAAGACGTTGGACAGGTTGTTTTCGATGCAGCTTGAGAATGGTTCCACACGTGCAAAAAGTTTAAGCCGATGGTTTAGTTACTCTGAAAGAGTTGGTTTGAGTTGGCCAGAACCTCCATTGAGATTGTTAAATCAACATGTCCGGGAAAGACGTTGTTCCTTAAAGCCTTTTAAAAATTATAGCTCTTTCAAAGCAAATGGTAACAACAATGGAGAGAACAAGACGCCTTTACTTTCGGATTTAGATCTCAAGCCTCTAATGAATGTGAGAAAACCATCGTATGTAAGGATTGTAAGTAAACAGATGGTTGGAGTTTTTCTCACCATTTGGGTTCGAAGGAGCTTACGCAAACACATACGAAACCTTAGTGTTTCTACTGTTGGTGTTGGTGTTATGGGCTACATTGGTAACAAGGTCTTCAATAGTTCTCTTTGTTAAGCTTGATTTATGAGTACACCTTGAGAGGATTGTAACAATTCTCATTTTGGACTTTTACAGGGATCTGTGTCTGTGAGCATGTCAGTCTATCAGACACCTTTTTGTTTTGTATGCACACATCTAGCATCAGGGGAAAAAGATGGAGATCACAGAAAAAGAAACGCTGATGTAAGCGACATTCACCGAAGAACGCAGTTTCATCCTCATTCTCTTAGCGCGACGAGACTTCCAAGAAGCATCCGTGATCACGAGTATGCTTTTTTATTCCTCATAGTTGCACTATCTTCTTGATATAAACTCTTAAACAAGATGAATGTTTGTTCTACAGAAGAATAATATGGCTGGGAGATCTGAACTATCGGATAAATTTATCGTATGAGAAGACACATGAACTTATTGCAAGAAAGGACTGGAAGAAGTTAGCTGAGAAGGACCAGGTACGTACGGTTTCTAGTTCCATATTAATAAACATGACTTTATTTCAACTCATATCTTATTAATCTTTGGTTAGCTTACAAGAGAAATGAGACAAGGCCGTGTATTCGAGGGATGGTCAGAAGGGACACTAGATTTTCCACCAACTTACAAATACGAATTTGATTCAGAAAACTACGGAGGAAACGATCCCAAGTCAGGGAAACGGACACCAGCCTGGTATGTATCGCTCTCACACACTCACTACACTACATATAATTTGTGATAATGCATTATTATAAAATATCATATGTACTTAAAACTGAATTTTTATTCAGGTGTGACCGCATTATATGGTATGGGAAAGGAATGAAGCTTATGAGTTACAGAAGAAGTGAAATTAAACTCTCTGATCACCGGCCGGTCACAGCTACATTTGTGGTAGAGGTTGAAGTTTTCTCTCCTCGGAAGCTTCAGCGTACGCTCACGCTCACCAATGCAGAAATTGATAGCCATGAAGCTTTTGTACATGATTAGCTCTATGCTAGAGTCTGATCCATTTTTCTTTGCAAATGACTTGCTGCTCATATATTCTATTTTTAAAATGTGGCTTCAAAGAAACGTCTATGTTTAAAGTTGGAAGTTGGAACGGTGTATAAAAGTGTTAGCGTGAAAGACACAAAGTTGGAACGGTGTATAAAAGTGTTAGCGTGAAAGAGAAGACTAATACTACATCTCAATGTGAATGACTAGTGGTAACATGCGATCCAAGTAACATTAACGGACGACTATGGAAATCGAAGCTCTTCTCCAGAAAATGTTAGATCCAGTTATAAGGTTAGAACCCAAATTATAGTATACCTACACTGTCATTCTTCATGAACAAACCGGCTTAGAGTAGAAGGGAGAGAAATTTTAAACTGTTTGGTGTTGGGATGCGCCAAAGCCTTCGCGGTGCAACGCATAGGCGAGCTCGGCCCGGACAGGAACTGCTTTGGGCTTTCTTATCTTACAAATCAAAATTCAAACTTATAGCCATAAAAAGTAGTGTTTGAAGGTGCCCTATAAAACAAATCAATCAAAAATTTAATAACTCATCTACATTCACTACAACCAACTTAATTTAATAGAAAAGGTTTAAAACTAAATAAAATTTCGATACTTTAACCAAATAAATCAATATATAATTCATATAAAATATCATTAATAAAAATTTTAAAGTATTAAGTATGGTTATTAAGTAAATATAAAAACTACGATTAGAGTTTAAAACTTTATTTATAATAAATTGTTAATCAAATATTGCAATTAAATAAAAATGGTAACAAAAAGGTACAAATATATTTGTTAAAGGGCTTTTCGGGCTGGTCCGAGCCCGGTCGGACTAAGGCCGAAAAACCCTATAGCCCAAACGGACTGAGCCCAAAAGGCCGGTTTTTTCTGGACATATATAGTTAAGCCTGAGCCCAATGTTTTTCAGGGCCGGGCCGGGCCAGCCCGTGGGCTTTGGCCCTAATTGACATGCCTAAGTATACCTACACTGTTATTCTTCATGAACAAACAATGCTACATAGAGTAGAAGGGAGAGAAAATTTTAAACTGTTAGGAGTGTAGGATGCGCCAAAAGCCTTCGCAGTGGTGCAACGCATAGGCGACGCTCAAGAACCCGGACAGTGAACTGCCACATTGGGCTCTCCCCTTAAAAATAGAGTCAATATCAAGCGGGACAGTGTCCTCACATATCAATACTAAACTGATAAGAATAGATACTACACTTGATGGAAAAATGGCCAAATTCAACTTGATTGTCAAACGCTTTTTCATACCTAAATTTTAATACATGCAAATAACAATCGAAGGTGTTAAAATTCAAATTTGCTACTGAACTATGAAATGTTATCAATTTCAACATCTGTTCCTATTAGGTCGGAGTGTAACGGTGATGAGTTAGATGACCTTAGGTGTCCACATGGCACACCGACTAATTAAAACGACGTCATTTTAGCCATTTCTTCTTGGTAATCACAACACACCAAAAATTGACTAAAACGACGTCGTTTTAGTCAATCTCAGTGTTATGTGGACGCCACGAGTCGTCTGACTCAGCACGGTTAAACTCCATCTCAATACCGTTCGAACAGATGTTGAAATTGATAACATTTCATATAGTTTCGGTAGGAAATTTAAATTTTAACACAGTTCAGGTTGCTATTTGCAGGATATTAAAATCTAGATATAAAAAAGCTTTTGACAAATACTTGAGGTTGATTTTGGCCGCTTTTCCAATCTTAGTCTAAAGACCGAGAAAGGTATGACTTTTATTGTCCTACTTGCTTCCTTTTTATAGCTCCAACATTAGTCTTCTCTTTCTATTCCTCGTCGAAGTGGGATAGTTCTCCTTTTTAAGATGAAACATAAATGAACAATTCTTGGGTTCACTCCTAAGGTGAACCTCTTTGTTCACTTCTCATTATTTTAGCCAATGAGAATCTGACATGTCATAATGCATTTAAGAACCTATTTATTCACCTTCTTATAAAATAAGGAAACAAAATCTGTAAAATTAAAATTTAAACCGCTTATTTATAAACCCAAACCGATATATAATTTCATTCTAATTGTAAAATTTAAACCCTAACCATCTCATTTATAAACCCAAACCGATATATAATTTCATTCTAATTGTAAAATCTAAACCCTAACCATCTCATTTGTAAACCCAAACCGACATAAAATTTCATTCTAATTATAAAATCTAAACCCTAACCATCTCATTTGTAAACCCAAACCGACATATAATTTCGTTTTAATTGTAAAATCTAAACTTTAACCACTTCATTTGTAAACCCAAACCGACATATAATTTTGTTTTAATTGTAAAATCTAAACCCTAACCACTTCATTTGTAAACCCAAACCGACATATAATTTTGTTTGAATTGTAAAATCTAAACCCTAATCACGTTATTTGTAAACCTAAACCGATACATTATTTCATTCTAATTGTAAAATCTAAACCAAGCTAATATTTAACTTTCCTTAAAAAAATTATACAGAATTTGTTTCCTTAATCTGTTTTGCTTTTAATTTAATTTTGATTTATTCTTTTAAATAAAATAATGTATAGAAGATTCTAATTGGTTGAAAAGGAAGAAGTGAACAAGAAGGTTCACCCTAGGAGTGAACCTAAGTATTTTCCAACATAAATTCCACCTTCCCGTACTCAGTTTCTTGTCATAATTAATAATTAACATATTTTTTTTTATAGAAACATACTATGGTTTGCTGGGTTTTGAGCTCAAATTCAATTCTTGAAGAAAAAAAGAACTCAAGAACTGATTTGGGGGGATGGGGTAAAAAAAAGCCGTTGAGAGGCAAACACTCCGACCGCTCTCTTAAAAACAGAAACTCTAACCATCAGAGTAGATCTGAGGGGTTGAACTCTCCGTGTGCCGTTCCGACGGTGAGGCGTCTTCTCGCTCCCCCTAATATATTAGTTCCTTTGGTCCTCATGTTCAGCGGTCAAGATTAATTCAAGAGAGATCCAGGAGTGAGCATGTTCTACTTTGCTGTCAGCGATGGCAGGGTTCTCCTTCTATCGATGTAGCTGTAGTTCCGATCTGACGAAAGAGGAGCTTTGTAGTCGAGATCTGGTTTGAAGACACCAGAGGGTAGCATAAGAGTTTCTCATGGCTCGCTCGTCAATCTGGATTCTGTGGCTACGGCGAAAGTTAACTAAATCTTCTAAAGATGAAATCACTAGTATGAAATCTATCACTAAAAAATAAATTGATGAGTGAAAAGCAAAAAACAAAAACAAAAAGATAGAAATTATTTTTGGGGTTTAAAATATCTTTAGATTGAAGTTCATATAATTTTATAAGAATACTAATTTAATTTGTCACTTCAATAGTAATATTTTCAATTGGAAAGATTATGTGTGAGTGTTAGTTTATATCAACAAAACAACCAAATCATGTGTAAGTTAAAATTTTGATTGGATCACTTGGTATTTCTTTTCTGTTAAGTCAAAACAAATTAAATTTTTTATTTATAATTAACTCACTTTTAAAGGCATGTAACTCAATTTAATTATACATTAACTCAAATGTAACTTTTACCCAATAATTCTATATTCATTCCTCCCACTAATTTATTTATCTTTCAAGAGAAAATGTTTTTGGTTAAATTTTAATATTTTAATTATTTTGGTTAGCATATATATATATATATTATATTTCTTTGAAACGAGGAATATTTTATACGTAGTTACTAAATTTTTTGATAATTTTATTTGATTCAATTTTACTATACTACAGTCTTCTGTTTACAATGACATTAAGAAAAAATCTTTAAATCAATATTTAACCTCTATAAAACATGATAAACATAGATTCGCTCATATTAGAATAATGTTTAAATTTTTATATTATTATTTATATTAATATAGCTTATCAATTTGTAATAATATTTTGGTAGTATCAAAAAGCTAAACAAGTAGCTGAGACTTATGAGAAAACATTAGAGGAGAGACTGTGTGAAGTGGACGATGATGGTCCAGAAAATTCAGGGAATTCTTCTGAACGTCCAACTCATCGTACTCTCAGCATTGATGAAAAGAATGAAATATTTCTTAAGGTAACTCTTAGTTTCTTTATTTTGATGAAAAGAATGAATATTTTCCTTTCTTAATCCGCATTTTGGTTTCTTAATCCGCATGGTTTCTTCATTTGCTGAGCATTTTGGTTTCTTAATACTTGTTTCTAGCCTTGACTAACGAAATGCTTTTGTTTTTCTTTGTTTTAGTGTACTCAAACAGATGAGAAAGGAAACCTTTTTGGCCTTGGATCTCTTGTTGAGACACTTAGGAAAGGGAAAAGGAAAGAAATCTATGCAGAATCTTCACCATCAACACTTGTGGAGCTTCAAGAACAACTTCACCGCAAGATAGCTCATCTAGATGCTGAGAATGCACGACGTGATAAGGAGCACTAAGAATCAAATGAAGACCGATAAGCTTGTCATCTACATGAAAGATAAAGATCCAGAATTTGCAACTCTTATGGCTTCCTTGCATACACCAACTGTACCAGCAACCACACCAGGCACCGCACCTGAAGACTTCATACCACCAGCCACCGCGTTAGGCACAACACCAGCCACCACATCCCCTTTCTCCACTTACTCAAACTTCTAAAGATTGTCTTTCTAAAAAAATATGAATTGCTTGTTTGATGTTATTTCTTGTTTTAGGATGATATTTTTGGTTTATGAATCATTATGATAATCTATTTGGTTAATGAATGATTATGATATCTTTCTTAATGATTTGGTTTTCAATTTTAATTTATTGTGATTCATTCCAAATTTCGTAGATAAAACAGGTTTATTATATGCCAAAATGTCACCAAATTGTGACCAAATTTGTTTCTATAAAACTATCAGATTAGTGGCAAAATGGTTATTAATATACGAGGACTACTTTGCGACGACAGCTAAGGAGTCTTAAGCTAGTCACACAATTTATTCACTAACTTGCGACTGACTTGTAAGTACATTTACGACCGAAGTTTCCAAATATAAAGAGTATGTAAAGAGTCGCTTATTTGCGACTATAGATAGGTGTCATAATTTAGTCGTAAATTTGCGACCTTTTTTTAGCGACCATCTGAAATAGTCGTTCATTAGTCGCAAAGTAGGTATTTGCAACTGTTTTGCGACTATTATTGGAGTCACTAAACGCAGATTTTCTTGTAGTGAAAAATCCTTCTTTAATATTATTATTAATTAAAAAAGAACAATATTTTATTTTAACAAAACTTCATAAATATTTAAAAAATTATTATGTATTCAAGCACACATTGTGTAGACTAATACCTAGTAGTATATATTAAGATTCTATTTAGACGGTTGATACCAAAATTTATGAATATCAACGAGCTTTTAGGTTACTCTTTTTTTTCTTTTTCTTTTTTCTGGTGTAGTGACTAATCCTACTATATTAATTGAGAAGTACAAATATAAAACTAACCTTAAAATGTGTAAAAAATTACATTCAATTGCCATTAGAAAAAAATAATTAATCTTAATTAACTATTTTAAATAAATATAATTAAATTAAAAATAAAAAACACTCACATATCAAATATTAAGAAAATCTAAAAAAATCTAAAAAAATATTTTCTCTCTCTAATAAATTATGGAGGAAATTACTAATTATTTTTTTAAAAAATATATAAACCAATCTGAATTTTAAAAAATAAGATTTTATATCCAAATATACAATACAATTATTTTTAATAACTAAATTCGAAAATTTTGTTAAGATTTCAAATTATGATTCTCCTATCATCTTTATTTTATTTTATTTACAAATTGTTTAGAACTTTCATATAATACTTATAATTAATAAAATGCATATTTGTTTCTGCATATGTTGTGATTTGAATTTTTAAAAACGAAGATATATTACTCAATGTATGAAAATGTGTGTTTTAATTTTCACATTGGCGGGTTGGTAAAACTAAATTTATATAAATGATAAATTAATAATTTTTATTTACTCACAATTATAATATTAAAATTACTATTTTATATTTCACAAAATATGATGCAAATACAACAAATAAACAATATAAAACTGTAATAATACGTCAAAAAAATACTATAATATTCTAAAATAATTAGTATTCAAATAGACTAATAGATTTACATAACAAGTAAAAATAAATATTATCTCAAACAAAATAATGATTTTTATTATTATATTATATTTTTTTTTTTTTAAATATTGATCCGTGCTTTAAGCACGGGATATATCCTAGTATTTATTAAGTCATAGTTAACTAATTTAAACAACCATTTGCATGTAATTTTTGCCAAAAAAAAACAAAAACAAAAATTCATAATTTTCATCCAAAAAGTTAACTATTTTAGGTTCCAACAATGTTCTTTTTACTTATATGCATATATGATACTTTTGTGGAATATATAATGCCATATATTGCATTTAGCCTTAAAAAATACTAACGTAATAAAAATAAGGAACGCAAATAGGTTATGGAAATGATAATATGTGACTAGAAAAGATTAGGTTTTAAGAAAATTTCAACAAAATAATTTTTTCTAAATCCCCTTGGTGTGTTCGAGGATCCTTAGAAGATTAATGGATTCTGAAACATGAATTTATAATTTCTAAGGTGAAAGAGGATTTTGGATTTCATGATCACTAAGGCTCAGATGGGCAAGAAGGGATTCAGCTGTAACATAGACCCTCTAGACATTTTTATTTGTTTGATTTAACATTCGGTTTTGGCTTTAATTCTTAGTTTAAAAGTCTGTTAACGTTTAATCAATCTCACTTCACACCACAAAAACAGAGTAAACAGAGGAAACAACTAAGTTTGTTAAACAATGTAAACCGATAAACTTGATATAACGTTCAAGGAAAACGCAACATCAACTTCTCATCTACAAGAGTCTCAAGAGAGAAGCTCCAGCAAAAGGATGAGGAACAAGTTCATCAAACCCAGAAAAATAGAAAACAACAATCAGATTTTTGCATAAAGAGAACTGTGAGCTAACATGTGCTCTTATACTAAGCTAACAAACGGTGTTAACTAACGTTATCTGTTTGCCGTTACATTGACATTGCTTTCCCATTTCCACCAGCTCACCATCACACGTGATCCCCTTCTTCTTATCTTGACTTCACATGTGTGGCAGCTACTCTCATTTCCTATATCAAAGCTCCCCTCCTTAGAGAACCTTGACCACAAGGTTCAGATGTAAAACTGTCCATGGAGCTTGACTTGCAGCTGGCAATTCTACTGTAACTTCAAGTTGAAATCATAGATTATTGAAACTGAACCTCCAGGATCCCAAACTTGACGAAGAGTCTTCTCCACATGATATTTTTCAGTTGAAATTGCAACACTCTCCAAACTGAATACTAACTCTAAGATTATAAGTAAAAACTTAAACCTCCACTTGTGCTTGTTTTGGAGCGTCACTTCTCCAAGTGTGAACTGTTGAAAAACAGATGAGATGTAAACTGGCAGACGAACACACTTAGTTCTCCATTTATGCTTTATTGAGAACTGCCCATCACCAAATGTAAATTGTTGCAGGTCTTGTAGAGTTTGCTTCTGCAGTCCATATCTCCCTTGTACACTAGATACTTGTTTTGGCCAGTCCCACTGATTTGCTTTAGCGGATAATCCCCTTGGTTCCCATACATACTCAGTCTGATGTGAATGAGTGAAGCATTTCACTTCACTTATCTCATCTCTCGCTGATATATCTAGTTCTGGCAGCATTTTGTTTACAAAGTCTTCTCTAACAGACCATTCAACTTGAAAAACAGTAAGTTCACTACCATATCCAGCCATGACACTAAGATCAGATGATAAATCATCAACAACAACCATTGCTACCTTGTGACAGCTACTGCTTGGTTCCAAGGAAGAAGGTACCTGACTGTGTTGTTGCTTAATAGCCACTGTTTCAGGTTTGAACTTAAACTTCCAACACTTCATCCTACTCAAAGAAGGTTCCTGTAGCGCTAGGTCCTCTTTTGCATCTCTGGTTTGTCCTCTTGACGAGCAACTATCTTCATGTAAACCCAGTTCTAAAACACATTCTACATCAGTCAGCTGCTTCCCCAATTTATATTTAAACATCAAAGACTGTGGATATAGTGTTTGCTTCAGCTTACGAGACTTGACACATGATAACTGCTCACAAAACTCAGCCACTTCCCCCGGGAAATCATCAAAAGGTGGACGTAAAGCTGCTGCGATGACCGAAAGTTGATCCTTAATGGCCATATCTTTATAAGAATCCTCGAACAGCTTATGGCGCTCCATTGCTACCAAGTCTGAAGCACTAAGGAAGTGATCTTCATTATTATTTGTTTCACCAGTCTCTAATTTGCAGCCAATTGACTTTGAAAACCACATATCATTCAATATCTCAACCCCAATATCATCATCACTAGACGCTGCAACCTCAACTTCCAACAAGGCTTTCGTATCCTCATATTTAGTTGAAGTTTTCTTCCCTTTGACTTCAAAACCAAATATGAAATCCTTTGGTGCTAATTTCTGTTTGAACTTGAACCTCCAAGACTTGTACCCTCTCGTTTTCTTCTTTATTCCTAGCATTTCTTTATATTGAGAAATTTTACCGAACACTTGGTGTGCAGAGCAATTTTTCTTGATACTTAACAACTTATCACCTCTCTCTACACCACTGTCAACCTCAAATCTCTTATTACTATAATTTTGAACCTCTTCTTGCTCCAGATTCTCGTTCATCACCACAGTTCCTAGATTTTCCAATCCTAAATTTTCTTCCCTAGGTTCAATACTCTTACAAAGCTCAGAATCAGCAATTGGTACCTGAAATTGTGGAGTTAATTCTTCTTCTATAATTGCTCCATGTTCCAAATTACCCTCTAAGCCAATTGATTCTATCTCAACCCCCATTGCTGCTAATTCGTTATCCTCTTCAGCTTTCAGTGCACTATCTCTCTTAAGTGGAAAGATCTTTCTGTCATCAACGTTTCTTCTAGGATGTGCTTGCTCATACAGTCTTCCAATCAAGAAACATTGCTGAATCGTCTGAGGCTGAAACATTTGAACATTCACTTGAGTATCTATTTGCAGACCATCCAAATATTCTTTGACCAAGTAAGCTTCAGTCAAATTCACTCTTGATCTAAGCAGCTCAAACTCCTTGTGATACTCAACAATATTGCTCGTCTCTTTTAACTGCTTCAAGTTAGCAATTGGATCACCTCTGTTTAATCGAATCGCTTGGAGCAGCTCAGCGAATTGCTTCTTCATCTTTGAATTTTGTTCTGCGAATGTATTTTCCAGCTTGTCTAAGCGCAAGTCTAACGAATCAGCTATTTCACGAACCGTTACTTCTTCCACCTTCCTCGTAGCTCCATTTGGAGACACCAGTCGTGAAGATCTTCCGGTATCCGCCATTGATTCTCCGATGTGAAGCGAGGCTTGAACATCGACTTGTTGATTCGGCTTCGCCATAGATCTAGAGTTCCACACCATCTGCGACATTTCAGCCATTGATTCCAAGGATACGATTGGCTCTGATACCAGTGTTAACGTTTAATCAATCTCACTTCACACCACAAAAACAGAGTAAACAGAGGAAACAACTAAGTTTGTTAAACAATGTAAACCGATAAACTTGATATAACGTTCAAGGAAAACGCAACATCAACTTCTCATCTACAAGAGTCTCAAGAGAGAAGCTCCAGCAAAAGGATGAGGAACAAGTTCATCAAACCCAGAAAAATAGAAAACAACAATCAGATTTTTGCATAAAGAGAACTGTGAGCTAACATGTGCTCTTATACTAAGCTAACAAACGGTGTTAACTAACGTTATCTGTTTGCCGTTACATTGACATTGCTTTCCCATTTCCACCAGCTCACCATCACACGTGATCCCCTTCTTCTTATCTTGACTTCACATGTGTGGCAGCTACTCTCATTTCCTATATCAAAGTCAGGACTGGAAAACGAGTGAATCACGAGAAAGATTTGAAAATAGATTATGTCAAAAAGGCCAAGTAAAAAGAGTTGGTATTATACAAGCTTGTAAGGGTATAAAAAGTAATAAGACTTAACTTGGATGTTCTTAATTTATACTTGTCTCAATCACTTATGATTCTGAGTTTTTGACTAATTAACTCATTTTTTCGTCAGAAAACAATGTTAAGATGTTCAAATAAACTACGTGATGAGAGAAGTTAAACCAAGAGTAGAGAATAATGACAAGGTGATGAGAGAAGTTAAAGAGAATATTCAACAATAGAGGTTTCAGGTAATTAAGAAACATTTTTTTTTTGAAACCTCTGTTGTGGAAGATTCTCTTGAGCTTCTGTCCTCTCCTTCTCGTTATTCTCTGCAATCCGTTTTTAGAAATTCAATCCAGATTTGATGCAGTTCATTAGTAAATGATACCATTTTTTTTTGAAGAAAAAACAAGTGAGGTCAAAAGACTCATGCTCATAAGTGATCCAGATTAGTAAATTAAATTAAGAAATATCAAAGTGATCGAGGTCTGGTTAGGTTTTTATACCCTTGCACGCTGTATAATGTCAACTCATTATCATGGCCTCTTTGACTTATATCTTCAAATCTTTTTCTTGATTCACTCGCTTTCCAATCCTGAATTCTAGACTGAGCCCGAATTAAAATAAATAAATAAACGTTAAATCAAACAAATAAAATTGTGTAAAGTCTTACTTTCTTTACTCTTTTCCACATCTCAACATATACATGTCTCTATTGCAGCTGAATCCCTTACCGGTTTTAGTCTCGGTGATCATGAAATCCAAAGTCTTTTTTCACCTGAGAAATTCACATAAACTCATGTTTCAGTTGCCATGGATTTTTTAAGGATCTATGAACTCAGGATAATTCAGTGTGTACGGCAAGTCATCACGTTACGGCAAGGTGATAACCTGTGGATGCTTTCCCACAACTCAAACAGATTCAGCGGCTTTACGCCATGCCTTGCAAATAGCTGATGCACGAATGTTATCTCTTAACATAAGAGAATACATTATTAATTATCTCCAAAAGGCTTGATGGAAGGTCAGCAAAAGGGAAAACCTTTTTGTCTTGCCCATTTTTACTGACATCTTCTTTTGACCTACAAGAAATACCACAACGCCTTAAATAAAATACGTCTGAAATTGAAATTTATCAGGGAGTCTTAGCCATGAGATTAATATTAGGGAAAATTATTAATTAGGCATTATTTGTAAAGCTATTACCAAAATAGGTACTTAATACAGTAAACCTAAACAGTAGACAAAAAATCAACTGTTTCTGACTACTTTGCCCTTGGCAATTGGCAAATGATCGAGAATATGAAGGTGGAGAGAGAGAGAGTTCACTACAAGAAAACATGGATTTGCCTATTACAATTTGCGACTTAAAACTCAGTCGCTAAATTTAGCGACTAATTGCGATTGTTTTGCTACTTAATAGCTACAAAAACAAAACAGTCGCCAAATAGACGTTAAATGGATACTAATTTATAATGTCTCATTTTAGTCACCAATTTGCAACTAATTTGGAGACCGGTTTTGCAGTCGCCAAAAGTTGCGACTACGCAGCTACTATTTAGCGACCGATTTATCTAATTTGGGCCTTAAATCTAATTTGGTCCGTAAGAAAATGGCCCAAACCCAACTCGATCTCATATTCATCCTGCAAAAACCCTAATCCCTCATTTCTCTTCTTCCCCGAGAAAACCCTAGATCTCAATTGCTCTCAATCGAGAACCCTAAATCTTCATCCCGTTCTTGTTTCTCTTTTGTTGTTGATGGCCGGAGTAAAGAAAAGAGGAGGAGGAATAAGAAACCCCTCAAATCGAACCGCTGGAACCTCACAACCGGCGAATCAAAGACCCGCGACTCTTCCCAGCCAATATGCCTTCACGCCGGCAAACCAGCGAGACCCAGAGACTGATTCTCAGGGAACTCCTGTCCCAATCCCCCAGCCTCCAGCGAGACCGATGCCTCATTACGGAGACTATCCACCTCCGACAAACCTTTTCCAGAACTCGAGGAGCTTTCCAGGAGCATCCCCTTACGGCGAAGCTCCAATCAGGTGTCCTTTTCCTCAGCCTCTCGCTTCTGCGAGGGATCCACCAGAATTCTCGAGTCCACTTCGACAGTCTCCTCAACCTTCAGTCATGAATCATCCTCGACAGTCTCCTCAGGTCTCGACTCTACCTCGACAGGCTCCTCACATCTCAAATCATCGTCCACCGTCTTCTCAACCTCGAGCTGGCTCTGGATCGCACCACAGTTCTCAAGCGCAGAACTCGCATCAGGAAGAAGAAGACCAAGCTGATTCTGAGGATGATGGTGCAAGGGAATCACAACTCCCAGCTGATGTACTCGCTTCTTTACATGCCATGCTCGTCCAGCCATTAGAGCGTGGAACTACTTGGTAAGGATTGTTTGTGTAGATTAGGTTGATTAGAGTGATTAGAATTGAAAGGATTGTTTTATTGTTTTAGTAGGTTTGTTTCATTGGATTAGAAGGTTTGTTTAAAAGGTTTGTTTAGAAGGTTTGTTGTTGATTATATTAGTAGGTTTGTTGTTGAGTAGATTAGTAGGTTTGTTGTTGTTGTTGATTTGTTGTTGAGTAGATTAGTAGTTTTGTTGTTGATTATAATTTAACTTTCGATTTGTTTGTGTTATAAGGTTTGGTAAGGACAACGGTAAGATTACCCGAAAGATTACAAAAGTGTTTACAAACAAGTTTGATGGGCCATATTACAGTTGGGGTTGTGTTCCTACTGCAAGAAGAGAAAACTACTTCTTGGAATTCGCGGTAAACTTCTACTTCTTTCAATTTGATTTCTGTATTTATAGTTTGTTTTTTTGGATTGTTTGTATCACTAACACTAGTCATCTTTTGTAGAAAACACACACCTGGATCCCTCACTAACCGGTGTCGTTCAAGAAAAGTTTTATACCATTTGTCAAAACCGTATGAAAGACATGGTTTCCAAGGCAGCAGCTCAGCGAGATCAAGCACAACCGAGTTGGATTGAGAAAACTCTTTGGAAATAAATGTGTGACTATTGGAACACAGAAGAAGCCATGGCAAAGAGTGCAACCACTTCGGCAGCTCGAATGTCTGACCGTAATGGTCTTGGCCCTCACAAGCATGTATCAGGGCCGAAGTCTTACTTGCAAATCGAACAAGAGATGGTGAGTTAATAAGTTTTCATTGTTTAATAAGTTACATCAGATGGTTCATTATCTAACCTTTTCATTGTCTAACTTTTCAGGAAGTGGAATTGGGAAGACCGCCAACTATTCATGAAGTTTTCATTATGACTCATATTAAAAAAGATGGGACTTTTGTGGATAAGAAGGCGCAAGCAGTTCATGAGGCATATAAGCAAAAAAGGGAAGCTAAGTTGGCTGCTCTGGACAATGACGACCAAGCTGATGGTACATCACGTCGATCGGAGCTATCTCACGAGGAGGATGATGAGCTCTTTCTTCAGGTAATGTTACTTCTTTCTAATATGCATCATTAACTTTCATTGGTAAGTAATGATGTTAACTTTTTCTCTGTTTTGTTATGCAGTCTACTTTCATAAACGATAGAGGAGCATACTTTGGGGTTGGAAGCCTAGGGAGTTTCATCAAGGGCAAGCGGAAGTTCCCTGAAATGTCTTCTACTTTCACAAGCCTGCAACAACAGCTTGAAGAAGCTAACCGCAAAATAGAGCAACAAGCAGCTCTATAAGCAGAGCGTGACGCAGAGGCTTCACGGGTTGCAGCTGAGGCTCTACAGGTTGCATCTGAGCAACAAGCAGAGATCTCACGCTTGGTGAGCTACCTCAAGACTAACCCAAACTATGTCGCCTTCCTCGAGTCTCAAAGCAATGACCCAAACCTCTTTGATGTTTAAGTTAGGTTCCTTCACTATCCCTCCTTCCTTTATGAAAACTTTTGTAATATTGTGACTTTTGTAATCTTTGTGACTTGTACTCTTGTTATGTTTGGATGTAAAATTAAACTTATGTGTTTGTTTAATTTCATGTTTGTTATGTTTTAGTTATAGTTTTCATAATCAGTTTTGTTATTACAAAATCAAATAATTTGTTTTTACTAGAATTTTTTAAAAAGCATGATAATTAACAGTCGTAAAACAGTCACCAAAACGTACACAAAACAGTAACCAAAACAGTCGCAAATGAGTAACCAGATCAGTCGCTAAAGAGTTGCAAATTCAGTTGCAAATTTAGCGACTGTTTGGCGAGGGAAGAACGACCACAATTATCAGTCGCCAATTAGTAGTTCCGTATCGACTATTTGGCGACTGATTATTTTAGCGACTACGTAAGTCAATCGCCAATCAGTCGTAACTAAGAAGTTTGCGACTGTTTAGTGACTATTTTTGTAGTCGGCAAATCCATGTTTTCTTGTAGTGGCTCCAATATTGGTCTTCTCTTTCTATTACTTGTCAATGTGAGATAATTCTCCTTTTTAAGATGAAGCAAAACTCCACCTTCCCATACTCGTTTCTGGTAAATAATTAGTAATTAACATATATTTTTTTATTGATAGAAACGTGCAATCCGTTTCAAATTACCAACCAGGCTATGGATTGTTGGGTTTTGAACTCAAGAATTAATGGGGGTTGTTTTAAAACCCTTCCAAAAACAGGCGTATGCCGTATAGCAGGGAGAGCACACGGTATTCTTTAGTAAAAGGCGAAAGAATAGTTCGCTTTGTGCTCACCGCACGGCTCCGTATCTTGTTAAATACTCACACGAGAAATTTATATACGAAGTGTATCTGAATCTACGTTTTGCATCTTGACGATGTGGGACAAAACACAACGGCTACGAAACCCAAAAATAAAAACGTTAAAAGGGGAACCTCTCAGACCGCCATTGCGAAACATTCCTCTACAGCTCCAGAACTAAAGAGAGTCGTAGTCGCCAATCACGCTCTCATCGCATGAGTCATACATGGCTCATCCACCCGGGTTAGACGCCCATCGTCTCCTTAGAACTCAAAGACAGAGGTGCGAGCCTCCTTTTTAGACTCGTCACTAATCATGTCTCACCATTTCTATTGTTTGATTTTTTTGAGCAATTAATTCGTCATTGCACACTCCACGCCATATTTTTGTTTTGTATAAATTAACCATTCTACCTCTTAAGACGATTATTATGTTACAACTGACCATACATGTCATATACAGCCAAAAGTTTATGAGTTTCAAAAGTGAATTTCTTCTATCGATTACAAACTGCATAAAAGAAGAACGAAAATATGATGATCTCCCAAGATGATTTATCTCGAACCGCTTTTGTAATCATAATTCAAAGATAATTCACTTTCACCACTGACGTCAACTTTCCCGAAGTTTCCAGAATGTAAATCAAGAGGCTCTTGCCGAAGAAGACTTCCCCCTGAACCCAACAACACTTAGTTTCTTTCCTGGTCTTCTATCTGAACCTGTCTTTCCCCTCGCAGCAATCGATCTGGATCCAACCGTTTTTAATATTTTTCTTTTCGGCTTTGAAGATTTCTCTGGAGGAGATGATGCTTTTCTGGGTTTGGAAAACGAACTTGACTTTCTCACAGGTGTCTTCCCACCTGTTGATCTTGCAGGAGAAGAAGATGCCGGTTTGTCTCTGCTGTTTCGTTGCTTGCTCACTTCTCTGATCTGCTTAACGCTTCTTCCTTTCTCTTGAGTGATTTGGCTTCTTGCAGCGTCTCTCCTCACATTATCAGTGGTGAGTGCTTCCAAGCTCTCATTGTTTCTCATGGCTTCTTCGATCCTTCCTGCTAACATTTGGTCCTTCCTGCTCACTAGACTTGTCACTTTTCCTGTAAAGAGACAATTGTCAACACTTTCAGCGCCTCAAACCATAACCGAAGCAATTACTAAAACAAAAACCGAACCAAAACTGAGATAACCTCTATTAAAACCTAAAATTCTTTGAAATAAAAACTGAACTAGGTCGATACCGAATAGTATTCAGTTTTGGTTATCATTCGGTTTCGATATATCATAAACAAAAAATCTGAAAACTAAATTTGGCACCCTAGCTGAAACCATCTGAAAATACGAGGAGACTTAACAAGTGATAATTTAGAGGTAGGAAACAAACCTTTAGCACCCATCCGAGCTGTTCTTCCGGTACGATGGAGGTAGTCAATCTAAGGAATTCAAGTTTGAATAAAATTAAGGTGTCAAGAAGAGTGGATCAACAAGTAAAGAGAAGAAAGAATAAGGGTTATAGACAGGAACATTTGGCCAAGATACTTACAGAGTTCTTTGGGAAATCAAACATGACTACATGATCAACGTCGAGGTCCAGACCCCTAGCAGCCAAATCCGTGCACACCAGCGTGGGACAGTCACCTTCTTCGTCCTTGAATTTTTTCAAATTCTCAACCCTGTATAGATGAGTACAAACCAATTTTACACCTTAATTAAGCAATTCATTCCTTGAGAAATGGATTCTGTATTAGGCGAAGTTGTTTTAGTCTTACCTCTGTTCTGCTGGAACTTCACCGTGATAGTTTACAGTGGAGATCTGGTTTTCAGAAAGAAAGTGATCAACAGCGCGACTGGAGTTCAACGTGTTACAAAAGACCATCACCTTGCTCCCTTTGGCTAAGCTAGGTTCAAGAACCTGCATTATCATCAAAGCATAAGCAATATATAAGTACCGTAGGCGCATACCAGAAAGAATGTACATGTAATTTAGACACATTTGCACCCAAACAAGAACTCTAACATGTCTGATTGGCCTTCAAAGATCAGAATCTCAATTATGCATTTTACCTGTAGAAGTGCTTCTAACTTATCTTCACCACCTGAAAGCTTGATGAAGTCATGGCGAGCGTTGGCTATCTTTTTATGCAGTGTTGATGTTCGCAAATGCTCTATCCCTTGAAACTCCTCATCAACTAACTTCTGAACAGCCTGAAAACTCACAGTTTCATTCACTACCTTAATATCTGAAGTTCCAAATGCATGGAGCAACGAGTTTATAAATAATGATAATAGCAAAGAAATGGGCAAGCTTGTAACATGTGTATACCGTTGTCATAGTAGCAGTCACTAAGACTGTTTGAAATCCTTGGTCATTTGTTTTTAATGCACGCTGATTCAGTGGGGCAAGGAATTTACGAATCTCAGGACCAAAGCCACGATCAAACATAGTGTCTGCCTCATCCAGCACCTGCGTACAAAGATTTTCATTGGTTGTCGTTTCATGTAGATCCCAAAGCATAAGAATCATGGAACATAGTGTTAAGATCCCAAAGTGAAACGTACCAAATATGCGATATCTCCATAGACCATGTTTCCTTCTTCGATATGCTGAAGAATCCTACCAGGGGTTCCAACAACCATGTCTATTGCATTGTTCAAAGAATCCTCCTGTGGTCTTATCCGAGAACCACCACTAACCAATATTGATCTAAACCTCGCGTGATGGCTTATGGACTTTGCCACACGGTAAACCTAATGCAGATTCCTTAGTTAGTTTTACTTTTGCCATTTCTCTGTCTAACGACAGAAATGATATATAACAAACTAGCATAAAATGCTATAAAAACATATTAAACCATCAATTTTACGATCATCCTATAAGAAGGCAGCCAAGACTATCTTGGAAATAAAGATTCCAACTTTTTATTTTCTTGGCAATTGTAAAATCTGTTTGTTTAGGTACACATTTACAAGTGCTAACAAACTGCTAATACCTGAATTTATCCAAAACAGTAACTAATCTTGGTAAAGACACAAAAAACAAAAAAACGCACAAGAGTACCTGCTCAGATAATTCTCTTGTGGGACAAAGAACAACAGTCCTCGGACGCCTAGGTTTCGTTTTTTTACCAAGTGTTGCTTCATCTTCTCTCATCAGCTACAAAAATCAAATCAAAACAACTTAAACCGCCATATCGAAACAACAATTTCGAATTTCTAATACAGTAGTCCCCGAAACTCAACGTAACATCAAAAACAATAGAGCTATATACACTATGAAACAAAGAAACAAACCAAATCAATACATAATAAGGCTACATATAACAAAATTAGTCCTAAATTGTTTCACTTTCAGACCAAAACAAAATGTATCCGACTAGCAAACAAATCAATTCAAGAGCCAAACACTATAATGTATGCAGCAACATTCAACTACAAAGCTCACTAGGCACACCTGAACTATAGGCAGCAAGTAAGCAAGAGTCTTGCCAGAACCAGTATGCGAACCCAATACAACGCTCTTACGTTCCATAACGGCAGGTATCCCAATACACTGAATCTCAGTAGGAACCTCAATGTTCAACTCTTGTAAAGCTCCCATCACTTCCTCACTTAACCCAAGCTCCTCAAAATTCTCAAATAACTTCTTACTCTTCTTTCTATTAATGCTATCTTCATCAACACCAACAACACTACTCGGTCTCTGTTGTGGCGGTTTCGCTGATTCCTTCAAATGCCTAAGCCTAAGCCTCTCTAGCAAGATCGTGTGTTTCAATTGATCCGGATCTGCAGCATTCGTCTCCGACGTCGGAGAGGTAGTTGCGGCGGCGGCGCATAGAGGACGAAAAGCGTGGTGGAATCTAGAGGGAGGTTTGTGGAGGCGGAGAAATGGGAAAACGTGAGGTATTTTGGAGAAAGTGAAGCGTGATGAAGAGAGAGATAAAGATAGGATTGTTCTCGAAGCTCCTACCATAGCTTTCGCGCGTGTTCTTGTTTACTGTAGTATCAGGATCAGGAGAAGGGAAGGAGATTGAGAGGTTTATCGGAAGGTTTATGAAGTGTTGTTGTTGTTCATAGAGGTCGTCATTTTTGGTATTAGCGAAGAAGGGGAGGAAGAAGAAGAAGATAGGTTTTTTCGCAAGTGGAGTGTAATAGTAACAGATCAAAAGCCTTTTAAGGCCCATTCATAGTCCTTATTGGCCCGTTTTATAAATTCTACACAAACACAGTTGTTTCACCTAGAAGCAATTTCATGTAAAGAAAATAATTAGAAATGCTACATTATTATACGTATATCTTTTGGTTGGGTTTTTAACAATTACTTCGTATTTTATTGGGAAAATTAAAAAGAGAAATACCTTAAAATACTACTAAACTAAGTTTTTGTTTTAAAAATACCACTATAAACCACGAAATGATGGCTAGTGGTTCTAGTTTGGTAGAAGAGCTGCTCTATTGGTTCATGCTAAGAATTAATTCTCCCCAAATGCAGAATTGCTAGCTTTATTCATTTGGTCACATAGGTATGTGCTCGTTGCTTGCGGCTCATTTGCAAATTTAGAAAACCCTACCCGTGAGATATCCTCTCCTTTAAAGTTATCAAAAAAAAATACTACTATAAATATTTTAATCCAAAAGTTATCATTACAAACTTTTAAATCCAAAAATACCACAAAAGTGAAGATAATTTTTGAGTGTTTGTAGTTGAAGAAGTTTGGGTTTATAAGATGTCCACAAATTATGATACTACTTTTTCGTGCCCAAACGAAGATTTTCTAAAACATGTTTGTTCAAAAACATTGATTCTTTTTTTTTTTTGGTAATGTTCAGAAATAAAAAATCACGTTAACTAAAGAGACGATCGAAGTCAGTCTCATTCATACGCTACAGAAACATCAACACAAATCATTCTCGAAAAAGAAAAAAAAAATTAAGTTGTTTTGATCGTTAAACCCATTCACTCTCCTTGTAAACCTTTTCTTCTTCTTCCGAATGTGAAATCGATCGCTCTGGAACAATGTTAAACATAGCTCGGATCTCTTCTATCTCTTTTTCATTTATGATATCTGCAATAGTTTGGCCAATGAGATCGAGAAGGCTTACAATGCTGAGATAGTAAGCAGCGTTCATGAGGTTGCATAAGGTATCAAAATCATAACGTCTCATGAACTCAGCGTCCCATGTCTCGAGCTCCTCCTTATCTTCAATTGAACCAGCATCATCATCAACGTGCTTCTTCAAATATTCAATAATCATGGGGAGGATCTCACCGGTGACGTAATGAAGCGGTATAGGGTTATCGACGCATTCGTTTTCGATCATGTCTCTTACCATTAGTATCTTACGCACAACAGCCTCATCAACCTCGAAAGACTCTCCATCGGAGCTCAACAGTACAATACTCTTCGACATTGTTTCGTTTGTTGTGGGTTAAATTGAGATTTTATCGAAGAAACTGATGTAGAATTAAAGAATGGATAGGAGAAAACAATTAACCTATGCATGGACTATATATATATAACCCCTAAGTACGATGAGTTTGTATATAGGTGATTATGGGAATATTTCCTTTTTTCCAAAACATGCAATAAGGAAAAGAAGAGAAAATGGGAAATCAACAAAAGTTTTAATTTAATTTTGTAATTTATAAGTTTAAAACAAGGTCCGATCATTTTATTACTTCATGTATTATTTGGAGAGCCGAAAATATATACATAGTTCAGGCATGATTCAGTGGGTCTCAGTTCAAGTTCGAGCATATTTCATTTCCAAACATAGTTTGTGCAATATTTTCGCTTTTTGTTTTCTAGAACATTCTAGAAGTAACTGGAGCTTTTATATGTGTGTGCATATAAATACAAAACGAAAGCTTAGCCTATTCATATCTCTTCGTAAGTAAAATCCTTTGTCTTCTAACTTTGCTCTAGTCTAGACGAATTTTTTCCTTTTTTTTTGTTTGTTTGGTGATAATGTCGGGTGAAGGAGGAGGTCTAGCGATCGGGAGTACGACAAGTTCTTGCGTAGGTGCGAGTGAGGCCATCCCTAATTATCAATGTAACCAAACGATGCCTTCTTACGCGGACTCTGAGCGGTTGATTGGCGAAGCTGCCAAGATTCCGGATAACACTGTCTTCGGTATGCGATCTCATCCTCTCTTTTTGTTTGTTTGACCAGATCTGTTTTCAATTAGCTTGTCTTTTTATACTTAACTGATCTTTATTTTTATTTTTATTTTGATAATTATTGTGGCAGATGCAAGAAAACAGGAAGAGGATGAAGAAGCTAAGCAACTATTAGTAGATATGATAGTGAATGAAACAATGAAGAATCCAACTTTCATGGAGAGCTTAAGAAAAACCAAAGTAGATACTGCATGGGACGAAAAGAGAAAACAAGAAAAAGAAGAGCTGAAGAAGAAAAGAGATGAGATGAAGAAAAAAAGAGAGGAGCAGCAGAAGAAAAAACAAGACAAGGCCATGGGGGAAAAGGGCCATTTCCCACCCGTACAATCTGAAAAGTGCGAATTTCTACCTATACAAAGATGCAGTGCCAATTTAGACCTAAACTCATATATTTTTCAAATTTCATACCCAAACTTCTTAAATTGTGGCTATTTCAAAATTCATGTTAGCGGGATGCTGAGTCAGACAACACGTAGCTGAGGATGTGGCATCATATTCACTAAACGACGTCGTTTTGAAGATTGATGTTAGTTTTTTTAAAAAAAATTTGCATCTGAGAAGACTCGAACCCAAGACACCTCTACATCTTATTTATTGTCTTTACCAATCGATGCAAAGCCATATTCAATATTTTAAAAACTTTATCTTTTATAAACCTAGCAGATACATTATTTATGTTTGGTTAATCATGCTGAGGTAATTAATTAAAAAAATTCCTAAATCGCCTCTGAGAAAGAAACGCTCGAGCTCCACCTTTTCCCAATGCAACAAATTTTTCTCAACAAAATCTCCATTCGACGAGGAAACATGAACTCGACTTGTAACACACGAGGGATTCAAACACGCGTTAACCAGATCAACAATTGTAAGTTTTGGATCTAAACCCAATTTTAAACCTTCATTGTCCTTAAACGTAGTCCCTGAAGATACACAGATCTAAACATGGATCTCGGCGGCTGGGATTGAATCACGGCGAGACTACTTGCTTGAATGATGTCATCGGATGGTTAGGCCATGTACTGGTTCAGCTCGAGCGTCTCCTTCTCATAGTCATAGGAATTTTTCAGTTAATTAATTAATCACCTTACCACAATTATAAAACCTAAATAATGTGTGTTAGGTTTATAATAAAAGAAGCTTTTTATGGTATTGAATAAGTTTGGGGATCGATTGGTAAAGTTATTAATTATAACATTGAGGTGTCTTGGGTTCGAGCCACAGTATTTAGACGTCGTTTAGTAAATATGATGCCACATCCTCAGCTATGTGTTATCTGACTCAGCGTCCTAGGTAGAAATTCGCACTTTCTAGATTGTACGGGTGGAAAATGACCCTTTTCCCAGGCCATGGGTAAGAAGAACAAAAAATAATCGTTTAAGCATAATTGTAATAACTTAGTAGGGGTTATTGATTTATGATTTTATGGATGTGAAAATCCAGTGTTATTGGTTCTTTGTTAATTAGGTTTAAGTTTGACTTCAAAATTTCACCGTATCTCCAAAATAATAAATTATACATGTAAAAGGAACATATGGTCTAACTATGGATGCAGTAAGCCAGTAACCCACAAATGAGTGACACCAAACTTAAATAGTGTGACATATAAGAGCAATTGTGGTTCTTCCAAAATAACAGTTTTATCCAGCAGAATCGATTGATCATACAAAGACTCCTCCAACCAATTAATATATGATGGAATGGCAAAAAATTGCTACTAGAAGCTTACCGTTCTGCAACTCAAGAGTACACCAACCTTCAATGAATGCATAAAAAAAACGAATGTAAATGAATCCTCAGATCTGCAGTTCAGCAAGCGCAACCACCGCTTTTTGGCTCGTTTTCAGTCACTGCATCTGGTATGCCTTGGAAGTATCTGCAAGTAACCCAAAACATGGCATATAAACGACAGACTGTATCAAGTATTCAGCTTATTTATTATGCGTTCTTGGTTTTTCAATTTGGATGACACAGGAATCACAGACTCTGGAATTCAGAAGTACACAAATGATCAAAACCCATGTAATGAATGTCTCTGTCTTTATAATCACCAAACTTTGGACGCAGTAAGAAATTTTCGGGTTTCTAGTTTCTACACTATCTGCCTTCTACAATCTATATTTGAAAGTTATCTTCAGATTCAGATTGAGATCTACACTATTCAGACTATCAGGTTAAAGAATTAGACAATCCCAACAAATCAACAATGGTGGAACCTGGTACCTAAGATCTTTATGTTCTATATTTCAGTAGTATCTTAATTCAACCAAGATTTCATCGTTTCCAAGTTCTCATCTAATAGAGCTAAACCAAAGAGAATACTTACATATCTTGTTCATGTTCGTTCGCAAGGGCGGTTTTGGCAATGGTTAAGAATGCCTCATCAACATTGAAATCTTCTTTCGCTGATGTCTCGAAATAGGGTATGTTACCATTTGAAGCACACCAGTCAGCTGCTTTCTTCTCAGAGACCTGTAATTTAAGAGAAATAAAACTCGACTGAGTAAAAGACTGAAAAGACTTCAAGCACTATGGAAGACACATCTTGATCTTCCTCTTACCACTCTACTGCTCCCTCCATCAACGTCAACCTTGTTTCCAAGCACTATAAACGGAAATGTCTTCGGATCCGACGGACTTGCCTGTGCCAGGGAATTAATACAAGTTAGCATAGTATAATTTGCTAAAGGATCATGAAAGTGTGAGTGCAGAAAATCAAATTAAACAAGTCACAGGGATTATAGATTAACGAAGTCTAAAACTGTTATGAACACGAAATCAAGTTAGTAATATACTTGGTTTAACTAGTAAACGAAGGACTATCATTCAAATATAAAAAAAAATGTTATTATTTATCAATCATATTGTTTTATGATGAGACAACAATACTGCAGAGGTGGTCCTGAGAACAAAAAGAGATAAGAAAATAACCAAAAACTCTTCCAACCACATCATCAAAATAGGAGTTTGACTCTTAGTTTGTTTAAGCTAAACGTTAACCAAAATGTGAAGATTGTGACTCTGAAATAGTCAAAGCTAATGCTTCCTATTAAAACAAAACTATCTAATTCTTATGTTCCATGTATTTATCTAAACCAGAGCCAACCTCAATTGTATAGCATACAACAATAAAGCATACCAAAGCAAAAGTGTGCGAGAAAAGAAAGGGAAATTGCTAAAAGAAACCTGTTTAAGAAACTCCTCGTGCCAAGTTTCAAGGTTGTCAAAGGACTTCAACACATTAACATCATAAACCAAAGCACAACAATCTGCTCCTCTGTAAAAGGCAGCACCAAGACTCTGGAATCTTTCTTGTCCAGCAGTATCCCAAATCTAAAAAAAACACAAAAACAAAGTGTGAAATCTGGAAGAAAAAGTTTATTCCTATTAAAAAAAAAGGGACAAACCTGTAAAGTAACAAGCTTTTCCCCAATCTGAAGCTCCTTGGTTACAAAATCAGCACCAATCGTTGCTTTATACTGCAAACTAAACTTCTTATGCACATATCTAAAAAAAAATCACCCAATTAAGGAGACACATCTCAAAATCATAACATCCACTCGAATCCAAAAACGAACGAATCTATAGCAACTAATTAGAATCAATTCAATTTGAAAGGATACTGATTCATCAAGGAGGTCTTCCCAACCCTATAAATACAAAAATCACCAAATCAAAATCAAAACATCAAAACAATCGAAGATCAAAAATGAGAAATTACGCATAAAGAATCATATAGACATCGGAATCCATACGTACCCACTGTCTCCGAGGACAATGACCTTAAGCAAAGTACGTCTCCTCGTCGCCATTGTAATCTAAGAAATAACGTTGAAGAATCTGTAGATCTCGGAGGGAGATGAGAACGAAGGAGAAGGATTCGTGAACAGTGGCGTGTGAGAGGAATTCTTTTGTAGGGATCTCAATTTCTAACTTTTTAATCGATTTGAAAAGAATCCCAAGATTGACAAAAGGGTAATCAGTAAAGGGGCGCCAATTAGATAGAGAGAGATCGATCCCTTTCGTTTTTTTTTTTCTTTTTTTTCCTGAGAATGATGAATCTGATTATTTTACTTTTATTTTCTCCAAAAAAAAATAATAATAAAAAATAAATAAAATTAAATCATTGAGAAAATTAAATTTCTTTTATTATTTAATTCCACTTTGGCCTGATCAATATAACAAGTTCGGTACACGGGTGCATATAATTTTTATTATTATTTATATTTTATATTGTACTAGATGAGGACCCGCCCGATGTGCGGGTTTTAAGTTTTATAAATTAAATTAAATTTTAAAAAATATATATTAAAATTTGTTGTTAGTTATTTATAAATTTTATTTTTGTTCTAATACACTGATTTATATTTATTTACAAATCTTTTATGTTTTACTATTAAAACTGTATTTTTTTACACCTAAATATATTCTTTATCACCACCTATAAAATGTCTATATGAAAACATTAAGCCAACTATTTTACTTTTATTTTTGCATAGTTTTTTTAATTACTAAAATTGTTGGCTCAAAAAATATTTTTGAATAAAAAGTATATTACATAATATAATAATCAATGATACGTCATCAAAATATTGTATGACTACCATAGAGAAAACCTCAGCTCCGCTCTCATCTCTTATGGAGAGAACCTTGCGTGCAACCTCCTCCACCATGGAGAGAACCTTGGCTCCGCCTTCCTCCCTTGGGGAGATAACCTTGTGCCCACCCTTCTCCACCATAGAGAGAACCTGGCTGTGTCGTCCTTCTATGTGGAGAGAACATGTTCACGTCTTTTTGCTATCTCAAAATGGCTTGATCGACAACCAATGAAAGTAAAAACATTTTTCTAATGTTACAAAATCTTTTGATAGTAACTAATGTTAAATTTTCTAATGTATTTGTGATAGTAACTATGCAGAAGTGAAAGTAAAATAGTTGGATTAATGTGTTTATATATTACATAATATAGTAATCAATGATGTATCATCACAATAATGTATGACTGCCATGGAGAAAATCTCGGCTCCGCCCTCATCCCTTATGGAGAGAACATTGCGTCCAACCTGCTCCACCATGGTGAGAACCTGTCCCGTGGACCCCGCTAGCCTCACTGCTAGCCCACTAGCCTCACTGCTAGCCGCCCAAACGGACCCCAAGCTGGCCCTGCAGGGCATCGATCCTAACCCATCACTGTGGAAATCCACATCCACCAGTAGGTTATTGGTGCGCCAGGCGTTCCTCGAACCAGATCAATTGGTGACAGCTTGTCCTGTGGGAAGGTTGTTAAAGGGTGGGGACCAGGGTTCGAGGAACGCCTGGCGCACCAATAACCTACTGGTGGATGTGGATTTCCACAGTGATGGGTTAGGATCGATGCCCTGCAGGGCCAGCTTGGGGTCCGTTTGGGCGGCTAGCAGTGAGGCTAGTGGGCTAGCAGTGAGGCTAGCGGGGTCCACGGGACAGGTTGTTACACCTTGGCTCTGCCTTCCTCCTTTGGGAGATAACCTTGCGTCCAACCTCCTCCACCTCCCTCTCTTAGGGAGATAACCTTGTGTCCAATCTTCTCCACCATAGAGACAACCTCGGCTCTGTCCTCCTCCTGTGTGGAGAGAAAATGTTCACGTCTTTTTGCTATCTCAAAATGGCTTGCTCCGACAACCATTAAAAGTAAAAACCTTTTTCTAACATCACAATATGTTTTGATAGTAACTACTGTTAAATTTCCAAATGTATTCGTGGAAATGCCTTTGACACACCATGATGTAGTCTCTGTCTCTGTAACGCCTAAACCGCCACCTTGCTTAATGAGCCCATGTCCACTCTCAGTCCATGGTCCACCTTCCTAAGTGGGCCCTACATCTATTCTTGGCATTTGGATCCACCCATATTTGATGGCAAGTTTGTTACGTCTGGGAGGCTTTAAAAACTTGTTTACCGACCCTTCAAATCAACAAATGATATTTTCTTGTGTTTTGTCCTCACTCGCATAGTTCCGACAATCACCTCCAGGAAGGTTACCCATCATGAAGTTCTCTGAGGACCCTTGACCAAAAAAATAAGTGCATTTTGGTGACATATGTGGTCATATCAATTCTTTTAAACTTTTCCGCAAACCAGGGTATCAGAGTCATTGAGATCCTATGGATCTATCAACAACGATTTATGTTTTTTCAATTTATTTACCTATGTTTGTTGTAAGCTTGTGTTTGATTAACTTATTTTATCCATCCATTAGGTTGATGAACTTCTACTCGTTATCTCTATTTGGGATTGAGTGAAAATAATGGTAACAATTATGTTTGAAAAAAAAAAGGGTTTATGACCAACCAATCAAGGTTGAGAAATTAGAAGATAATTAATTTGGCATAATTAAAAAAACAATAAAAAATTATAAGCATGGTAATATATCCCAAATAATTCAAAGATGAAAATATAAATTAAATAAAACAATCTAAAAATACTAAAATAAATTTTAAAATACAGTATTAGGAAAATAATATGCATATATTAATCTTTTTTAGGTCACCATATTATTCTTACCCATTCCCAACTGGAAAAGGAGAAAGTAAAAGAAAATTTGGTTTAAAAACATAAGAAAAATTTACCTTTCCATTTAAAAAAATTTCCCAATTAAACAAAATTGAAAGCAATGTTTTTGAACAAATTATTTAAATATGAGATGATCTATGTTTATATAGAAGTGAGTATTTACATAATTTAGAATTAATAATTAACTGTATATTTTCTTTAATCCCTTTTTCTATATTTTTTTTTTCTAGAATTAATAACTTAAATATTAAAAATAAGTAAATATTTTTTTCTAGAATTAATAACTTAAATATTAAAAATAAGTAAATAATATTATAATTTCGAATTTTATAATTATTTAAAAAATTTGTATTTTTTTTATAAATTCTGTAAGTTTTGATAGTTATCTTTTTATATTATTAATATTTTTTAAAACAAAATATTTTATGTTGTAATCAAATTCCTTTTATTAAATATTAATTTTTACACATGTCAAAATCTAAGGTTGATAACTTGACACATGTCAAAATCTTGTTAATGACTAACTTTCAAAACCCAACTTTATATAATAAGATTTGTTTGTTAAATATTGAATATTTTGCAAATAAACGAATAACTTAAATTTTCTGACCATTTGTGCGGCTAAATGTTTATATTATTTTTTAATCTGTAATATACTTCTTGACCATTTATTTGTTATATTTAGTTTATTTTGTTTAGTGTTTGAAATTATATTTTAATTTTTACTTTTTATAACAAAAAGTCAAAAAAATAAGAGATCTAAATACATAGTAATTTATTTATACACTATGATTAAGTCATATTTTTCAAATGATTTAATTATTTTACATAATCAACTTAATTTTATATGTCAAATATTCTACCATTAATAGTGTTGACAAATAATAAAGTGAGGATTTAACCCGTGTTAGCACAAACTTAATGATATTTTATTAATTCCAACATGTCTTTTTTATCACTCATTTACTATATAACAATATTATATAGTATTTTAAAGTTTTTAATTTTACATATTCATAATATTTTAAAATTTTATTAAGTTTATCTATATGTTAATTACAATATTTAAATAAATGTGAATCAAAGTTCTTCTTACGTTAAGAATAAAAGCTCATAGGTTTTGAAAAACAAAATATGAATCCAATTATTGTTTTTTTTCTTTGCATAGGATGCAGAAATAGAATATCACCATACACAATAGAAGGTGTGGTTATATATATCATAGTTTTTTGTTTCCATATTGATTCTGCTGTATTTTTTTAGTTGGAATGTTATATAAAATATTTAGTAAACAAAATCTGAAGTAATGCTATTTTTGGAAATTGTTTAGGATTAACTTTGTAAATAAGTTTTTAAATAAGTACAAATAAAATGGTATAACCCAAAATGTACTTAAAAAATGTATATATAGATGAAAGACATATATTGTAGGAAAAACAAACATAGTGGTGTGTGTTCATCATTTTCAGTGATACAAGTACAACTAGTATATCATATGAAATTAAGATTGTATGTAAGTTAAAATCTAGGCACAAAATCAAACTTTAATCAGAGACTAGTTTTTCATATATATATATATATATATATATATTAAAATCTCATATATATATATTTTTTTGTCAACTGGTGTTGTATAGATTGATATATAATACAGTCGGTTACAACAGCCCAAAAATACATACAGAGAGAAAGGATACAAACTTCAACCCTTACTCTGCTACAAACAGTAGCCAAAAAACCATAACCAAAACAGCTTAAACAACCGCTGCATAACCCACCCTACTAACTATAAAACTCAAATTCAATCAGAGGATAAAACACGTTCCTCCTCAAACAGACCATTTAACCAAAAAGGGTGGCCTAGTGCCACATACGATTGCAACCTGCAATAAATAGTGACACTCTGAGCTACAAGCAAAGCACATCTGTTTGAAGATGAGTTTTCCAAAAAAAATTTCCAATATGCAATAGACCTAAGAGACGAAGCAACCTCCATAGACTGATATCTAAATGAAGGCAAAGTTGCCGGTTAGATAATCACATTTACCAAATACTCTTCCTGCAACGCAAAAACCACTTTGTTCACCCTGTGACTCGACATGCTATCAATTGCCCACTGCAATCCCTTTAGCTGAGCCTCCTGTTTATCCTTACACCTGGATAAGGCTCTTCTGCTATGTAACAACATCATTTCGTTTCAGAGTGATCGATCCCTTTCGTTTTTTCTTTTCTTTTTTTTTTTCCTGGGAATGATGAATCTGATTATTTTACTTTTATTTTCTACCAAAAAAAAAATACAACAAATAAAAAATGGGTCAATTAGCTGAATAACCAAATTTACAAATTTAATTAGAATATAGCATATTAATTGGAAAAATTGGATTAGGGATAGATAGAATTACTATTTTGGTGTTCTGATTATTTGGGAGGTGGTGGCCAGTGGCCGGAGGCTGGCGGTCGGTGGTGGCTGGAGTTCACCGGAGGTCGCCGGAGGTCAGAGATGGTCGGAGGTCGTCGGAGTTCGCCGGAGGTCGCCGGAGTTCGCCGGAGGTCGAAGATGGCTGGAGGTCGCCGGAGTTCTCCGGAGGTAGGATATGGCCGGAGTTCACCGGTGGTCGGCCGGAAATCGCTGGTGGTTGGCCGGTGGTCGGCCGGAGTTTGTCGGTGGTCAGCGGTGGTCGGTCGGTGGTTGGCGGTGGTGGTGGTTAGGGGAAAACTAAACCCTAAGGATAATACATTGTGAACCCTAGGAGATAGTGATAAAAAGGTGGAGATGGTGCCATGGTGGTGGTGGCAAAGAGGTAAAAATGGTGGTGATGGGAAGGTTAAAATAGTATATATTATAATTTATATATTGTATATCACCTTTAATGGTTAGAGTAGTTAGTCTTTGAATTATAATTTTTTTGTTGGTTATACAATGCAATTCCCAAAAATAAAATCCATAAGAAAAAAAATTTCTTTTATTATTTAATTCCACTTTGGCCTAATCCCTGTTTTAAAAATCGTTAGGCGGTAACCCAACACCTAACGCCTAGAACGCCTAATCGGGGTCTAGACGGGTTTTAGGCGTTTACAAAATAAAATATTATATATATAAAATTATGTAAAAATATATGTTAGAAAAATAAAAAAAAAATTATAAAATTATAAACAAAAGTAAGAAAAGTACATTTATTTAAGTTATATTAACAACATATATAGATATAAAATTTAATTATTTAAATATATGTAGTTAAAAATCGAAAATAAACATTAAAATAAGATTTATGTAATTTTAAGCGGCTCTGGCGGTCATCTAGGCGTCAGCTGAGCGTCTAGCGCCTAGACAGCGCCTACCGCTTTCTTGAACACTGGGCCTAATCAATATAGTGAAATAAATATACTGTAGGAAAAACAAACATAGTGGTGTGTTCACCATTTCAGTAATACAACTAGTATATCATATGAAATTCAGATTGTATGTAAGTTAAAATTTAGTCATAAAACAAAGACTAGTATTTCATATTTATTGTCAAACAAAGCTTAGTCATAAAATCGAACATTAATCAGAGACTAGTTTTTCATATATATTTTATTTTATTTTATGTTAAAATTTCATATATATATATATATATATATCTATATATATAAAGTTGGCTTTTACTCACTCATGGTGCTGCCACCTCAGCATTTTTTTTTAAATATTTTGATGGATTTTTGGATTTTATTAGCCCAAATTTTTCAAAGTTTCGAGGCCCAAACCATTTTCCCACAATCCTATAGACTAAACCTAACGATGCATCTCCTACGCGCTGTCAAGGACGACGCTCCACCTTCACCGTGCCGGTTTCTCCTCCCCTCCTTAACTATTGATCCATTCCGTTTCACCATTTGATGCGAATTCAATTCTTCCAGTCCTCTACACTTTCACTCATCTTCCATGTCTTTCATAACAATTGCAACGGTTTTGTTCGTAACTGCTAATTTTGTTCTTTGATCTTCTTTAATTATCCAGGCATGGGAAATGAGTAAGAGAATCTATGTGTGTCGTCAGAACCGAATGTTGTTGTTGAAATCAGTAGATTGAATCAGTATTCCAATTCGCGAGTTTCATCAAAGGATCGACATTAATTCGCGAAAACCAATATCAGCGATGAGCCGTACTATAGTGATGGAGGGCTTCTCGGTTCTTCAAATCTCAGGTAACTTCTTTTAATTCCCCTTTCTTTTTAATTCCTCTGCATTGTTTTCTCATTTGCGTTTTGTTGGGCGACATTGATTTTATGTGATTCTCTAGATCAGTTCTTGGCTGCCGCCATTGATGCTACTGAAAAAGCTGGACAGGTCTCTCTCTCTTAATTGATCTCCTTGGGTTTTGGTCGATCTTCTGCGTAATCATGATTTAATTTGGCTTATTTTTTTTCATTCTGTAGGTCATTCGTAAAGGGTTTTACAAGACCAAACATGTTGAACACAAAAGCCAGGTTTTTTTCTAATTTTTTCTCTCTGCTCTTATAACTCTTTTTTGCAAGTTTGCATCTTTCTTCCATCTCATACAAATCATACATAGTTGGAATGACTACTTCTAACCATTGAGTGTCAATTTTGTTTTAAATTAATCTTTGTTGGTTCATGAAATTGTTGTTTTTAGCCGGATTTGGTGACGGAGACCGATAAGGATACATTGAAGAAATTTCAAAACCCAATGAAAAAAGCAAAGTGATGAGTCAGTGATCCCTTCAAAAGATCAGAGCTCTATTCAAGTCGTTTCTTCAGGAGGGAGAGTTGTTGTTACCGGGATGGTATCCCTTGCTGGTTCCAAATTCAGGTTTCCTATGTTTCTCATGTAAAAAGAAGCCGTCCAAGGAAAACATAATGACACTTGGGGTATGTCTCCCCTTCATTCATTCTGAATTATTTACTTGCTCTTTTGTTTTTATTTCCCTCTTTTGCAGTCACTTTGATGCAAGGCTCCATTTACGCTTTTCAGATTATTTAGATCAAGGCACAAGGTATATTGTTTGTTCTGATAGTTAATTAATCCTTCGGTGTTTTTGAGGTATAAACGTAGGGTCCTCTTTGTTTTCCTCTGGCTGTGGAATTTAATTTATTGTTTTGCGCATTGGTAGGGATCGTGGATTCTGGGGTTTCTTTGTGCGCAGTCCAAGAAATAAGCCTAGCCCCGAGTCATCGGTATGCTTCATTTTCTCATATGTTTTGTAAGCATGTCTCTGATCTTAGAGTATTGGGGATATTTCTGCTTAGCACTCTGCGTTTTTCAGTCATTTACTATGTATTTATAATTGGTTTCACTCAGTGAAGAGATGCTATGTTTAATTCAACCATTTTCAATTTGTAGTATGGTAAGAGGTTTCAATATTTTTTACAAAATGCAGGCAGATGAATATTTTGAGAAATCGAAAGAAAATGTAAATCGTGTGGATTCCAAACCCAATGAGATCTATCGGTTCGAACTTCTATGGAGTGAACTGATAGAGCTGGAGAAACGTGTCCAAGGAAGTACAGATGAGTCGGTAAACGAAGAGGTTAGTAATTATTTCGAACATAGTGGAGTAGTAGTCAAACGCTGCTGCAAGATGTTTGATTTGTTTTTTTACACACATAGTAAATATTTTAAAATGTCAGTTTCAGTATTAGCTCGAGTTTAAACATGTAATAACTTATAAACGGAGGTTGTCCATGGTCTTGTGAGATCTAAACTGATCCTATCATTAAAACAGTGGTTTTCTTACTCCTTTTTATCTATTTTAGTCATATTGCCATCAAGTTCGTGGACAAATCAGTGCGATGATTTTTGTGCTCTGTTCTTTCTTTCATGGGTTTAGTTTTCAACATGGTAGCAGACGATCAACTCGTAGCACATTGTTATTTGCGTTTATGTTTCAGATGATCAACTGACTCTATGTTAGTTGAAATATCGTTATCTCTGATTTGGTTCACGAGTACAAGCTCACATCTCTATGTTCTGCAGGGAAGAACCTCTGAAGATCCTCGTAGTAGTATGAAAGGTGTGCAATTAGTACAGAGCTCAAAGAAAGAAAATGTCATTGAGAAAACTCTTGACCAAATTAAAGAAACCAGTACGGTATGAATGTCATTGGAAGCCTCATGCTATATGTATCTTCGGTTTCATTGAGCAAATTAGCAGTTTCTGATCAGCCTTCCTTCACTATTTTCCTACTTCATGAGTTAGTTACTAACAGTGCACTTTACCCGGATATTCTGACAGGACGTATGGCAAGGTACTCAGCTTCTTGCGTTTGATTCAGCTGCTGCTATAGAACTCCTTAGGAGGTCTGTGGTAGGAGATGAATTAACAGAGAAACAAAAGAAAGCCCTACGCAGAACCATGACTAACTTAGCATCAGTTGTTCCCATTGGTGTTCTTATGCTTCTTCCTGTGAGTAAAAACTAACCTTATCAATTTTCCCAATATCATACTCATCCTCATTCTCAATTTGCAATTTTATATGCCGAATAACTTGGATTTCTGTTATGACACAGTTGCTCACTGCTTTTTCTATTTTGGTTATCACAGCAGCAAGGACCATTTAAAACCGATTTTCAATGAGGTGGATCAAGACTACATGGAGTCAGAGAACTTAGACTCATATGGAGATAGCTCAGACGATAATAATCGCGTTGATCTACCACGCAAAGTGCAATGAGAAGGAAGCATCATAGAGCTTGGACTGTCACTGAAGTTAAAAAACTTATCTAAGGTGTGACGAAATATGGATTAGGGAAATGGTATGAGATGAAAAAGGTTTCATTTTCATCATTCGTGTACCGTACCCCTGTGGATCTCAAGGTTGGTTCAACATAACTATAAACTGCCTCTACTCAATATTATTGGTCCTCCTGTTTATTTTGTTCGCTAACACTACACATGTCTCTCACAAATGGCGAAATTTACGAAGAGCATGCTTTTCTCAAACTCCTTCAAACAATATGGTTAGCACTTACCGAGATAATTTTTTTTTTTAATATAAAACAGAGTCAAGTTAATTTATAATTATATTTGGTGTTAGACTCAATCAGTGAATAGTCGTCCTTTTGCAGGGAGGTCCAAAGAAGCATGGGTCAATGGCCATTCCTACACACATTATGTTGCAGGTAAGAGAGCTTGCTCAGAAACAGTCACCGATTTGCAAGGGTCGTAGAGTAGTAGTGAAGGGATCATCAAGAAATGGTTTCCTGTAGCGTTTTCTTTCGTATAAATTGACTGACCTGGATGTGAGACTAACTACTCTTTTAGTTTGGATTTTGTAGACTTAAAGGTATTGTGATTTAAACCGGATTACTAACTGGTGTTATTGGAATTGATATGAGATGGTTCCTTACTATGTGTTATCATGCGAAATGTTGAAAGTTGAGAAAGCAAATTCCACTGTAGACCAGTAACGTTTAAAACACAGCGTTTAGTATCTAACCAAACCAGATGATCAAATTCCACCCCAAACCATACCGAATTAATTTGTATTATATATATAAGCCATGGATGCGAGAGGGCAAAAGTGCATACGTTGGTATCGTAGATATGGGAGAACACATAAAACGACGTGATGATTCACAAAAGAACGTGAACAAAAAGGTTGCAACTGAAAAGTCACATCTTTTGGTTTAATCAATTTTTGACAATAAACGACAACCTTTAGATCAATAATAAAATTAATCTCAACCATTGGATTAGAAATATGATCAATCAGACCCTCAAAAATGGGTTTACTATTATACAGTAAAACCTCTAATAATTAATACTCTATAAATGAATAAATACTGTAACTTAATAAATTTTGATGTTCCCAAGTCGGATCAGTAAAAAATAACATAATTTGATAAAATAATAATATAATACTTTTTTAAAATTCTCATGTAAAATATGGTCTCAATAATATCGTAAATTAATAATCATGTAAATTTACAAATATATATGTTCGTATATGTACTTTTTAGAATTTTGAATTTTCTATAGAGCTCATATCTATAAAAAATTGTTATGTTGTATTTATAAATTATAATGATAGATTATACTCAATAACATGTCATAAAAATAGCAAAGATTTTTTAAAAAGATTTCAATTTCTACATATGTATCATTATCATCTTGATATTTTTATAGATTATTTGTAATTTATTGTCAGTAATGTTTTCTAAATATCATAAATTCAATTCTAAATTGATACATTGGAAAGTCTAATCTTATTTTGCTAAAACTGTCTCAATTCATAATTTTTTAAAATTTAAACAATCAAAACAATATATCTAAAAATTAATAATTATTAATTTACACTATAAAATAATAATTATTAAATTATAGATAAATTAATATCACTATAAATTAGTACAATGTCATGGTCCCAACATTATTAATTTATAGAGGTTTTACTGTATATTGATGTTTATTCAGTCAATTTTTTAACTCGGTGGCAAAAATTGATTAACCATAGAGTAGAAGAGTTCATTGTCATCAAGTTTGACTGAGAACCATTTATATAACTTTAAACCATGAAGAAGAAGTGTTCATTGTCAAAATGCAACCAGTCTTTTTCTTTCCCTTTGTTTCGTCTTTTCAGATGGGTTTCTTTTGCTCAACCATTTGTCTCCAAGTTGTGGTCTCTTCTTCAGCACCAACAATGTGTTTTTGAGAAGAAGAGCAAAGATCTCTACTTTCAAATTTCGATCAAACGCGAAGATTATGATGATGATGATGGTCTTTTCAAAAAAGATGTTGTGATGGTGATGAAGAGCTTAGGCCTTCTCGCCGATCCAGGAAGCGAGGGACTTCGAACGATATAATTCCAAGGAGCTTTCCAATCTATATGGAAAATACTAATATTATATAATTAAAAATTTATGACTAAAGGGTTAATTATTTGATCAAATATATGTTTTGCCATTCTTTTAAAAAAGTAATTTAATTTATTTATTTATTACATATGCTGTCGTAAACCATAATTAAATTTTGATTAAAGTCCTATCTATTTATAGTATTAGGACAAGAAATAGTATATGCCAACTGAAACGGGTAACTCAAATAGTAAAAACAGTATAATTGAACAGTTTTCCAAAAAGAAAGGGGACATAAAATTTAGATAAAAATATGGAATCGAAAATATAGGTAGATTAGTTCAGGTCTCAAACTTTCACTAATTTGGGTAGTTGTTGACTATGCGACAGGTAAATGAGCTACTTAGAAACGAGTATTTTGTGAATTTTGTATATTTTTGAAAATAGTTATATAGTTTTTGAGAATTATAATTTGTTTTGGATAATTTTAACTAACTAAATAAAAATTAAATATTTAATATAGAATTTATCCCATCTAAATTGCAAAACCAAATATCTATTAATAAACATTGTATATGAGTAATTATATAAAAGAGAACGATCATAGGAGAGAACTTTCTGATGGATACAGGACATAATGGGACGGGACGGGATTGAACGGGAAATGACGTATTTTTCGTTCCACAGTAGATACGTCTAGGTTATATACGCATCATAATCTAAAAGGGCTTATTATTTGATCAAAACTCATACGTTTATGGAAAATACTAATATTATATAATTAAAAATTTATGACATAAAGGGTTTATTATTTGACCAAATATTTTTTTGCCATTGTTTTTGAAGTAATTTAATTTATTTATTTAGTACATGTACTTTCAGAAAAATCATAATTAAAGTCCAATCTTTTTATGGTATCAGGACAAGAAATAGTGTATGCCACTTGAAACAGGTAATTCAAATAACTAAAAACAGTATTCTAGAAAAATGTTCCAAAAAAGGGGACCTAAAATTTAGATACAAATATGGAATAAAAAAAGTATAGGTAGATAAGTTCAAGTCTACAACTTTCACTAATTTGGGTAATTGTTGACTATGAGACAGGTAAATGAGCCACTTAGAAACGGGTACTTTGTGAATTTTGAATATTTTTGAAAATAGGTAGATAGTCTAAAAGGGTTTAAAAATACTTCTAGGTTATATACGCATAATAGTCTAAAAGGGTTTATTATTTGACCAAATATATATTTATGGAAAAATACTAATATTATATTATTAAAATTTTATGAATTAAAATGGTTTATTATTTGACCAAATATATGTTTTTCCAAAGTAATTTCATTAATTTATTAATTACATATACTTTCGTAAACCATAATTAAATTTTGATTAAAGTCCACTATATTTATGATATTAGGACAAGAAATAGTATATGTCAACTGAAACAGGTAATTTGAATAATAAAAAACAGTATACTCGAATAAAAAGGGATATAAAATTTAGATAAAAATATGGAATCGAAAAATATAGGTAAGTAAGTTTAAGTATCAAATTTTCGCCAATTTGGGTAAGTGTTGACTATGCGACAGGGAGCCACTTAAAAATGGGTACTTTGTCTATGAGTAATTATTTAAAAGAGAACGATCATATGATTGAACTTTCTAATGGATAAGGGACAAGATGGGACGAGAAGAGATGGAATGAGACAATGTTTTTCCGTTCCAAAGTAACTACGTCTAAGTTATATATGCAAAATAATCCAAACTAAAATCAAACTGAACTTCATATTTAGATTTCATACTAATATTGTAAAAATGCAAAGATTACATATTTAAAATAATATAATTCTAACTTATTTTTATAAATTTAAAATTTATATGAAATTTTAGTCAAAGACGTCGAGATCACAAAATCTCCTTTGTTTGCTTCTGATTCCACTGACATCTCGCAAACGCCGTCGTCCGAGAGAGAGACGATAAAAGAAGAGAGAGAAATGTGGACGAAACTTTTTTTCCATTGTGACATTGTAGTTTCTTTTATTGTGACACATTAGTAGTTCTAAATGTTTCTAAAAATCTAACAACAACATGACTAATAATTTGAATTAAGCCAAACTAATAACTAGAGGAAAACAACAACTTTAAATAAACAATGTTAACTTCTCATTACAATATTTTTTTTAAAAAAGGAACTTCAAGATGATTACAAATTACTTTTTAAACAGTTCACTAAATTATACTTACTACAAAAACCTATTCAAAAAAAATATTAAACAAATAAAACAACAAAGAAAAACAAACATAAAACAGCTGCAAAGAGAATTTAAGAGAAACAAAAAAAAAACCTACAAAACCAATCTAAAAAACACTCTAATCAAGCAGCTCCAAAGAAAATTATTTACTAATCGAACATGAATAGTATTTTTGAAAAATGTCCAACAAACAACATAAGCAACCAAATCATATACAAAAACAGACATAAAGATGAATTTACAAAACAAAAACTTAATCTACACAAAAAAATCTGAAATATACTTTTATCTAACTTCCGCGCGTAGCGCGGATCAATTGCTAGTATATATATAAATTTATACATTATTGTATGCAAATTATTTTTATTTTATAAATTCATATATATATATATATAAATTTATACATAATTCCATTAAAAATAAAATATTGTATGTGAAAATCAAGTCATAATAATAATAGAAATAAAATAAGGATCAGAACACACATATTGAAAAACAAAGAGTACGTTTCACAAGAAAAGTTTCAAGAAATACAAATGAAGCAAACCAACATAAATTCCCTATCCACTTCGACCTAGCACGTTAAATAGGCAACCAACAGAGCAAACGTATGTATCCGAGGTTCCAAGCATCTTCAACATGATAGGATATATACAACGCGACTTACACCATCTGCAAAATGGACGAGTGACACTATTATTGAGAACCACCACAAATGATCTGCTTAAAACCTCTATTGTGGTTGTTGGCATGAGCCCTGAAAAGTCTCCCACCACACAATCTATATGCAAAGTATCTTGGCAATCTTTACATGTGTAGAACCATGTCCTTATATTGGTTTCTTTTCCACAAACGTCACACCAGTGTTTACCATTTGCCTCTTTGCCGTAGTATAGTGAGAAAGGATGATCGTCATCAATGCTATGCTTTGCCAGTTGTGGTAAAGTGGCGCATTTGAAATCCAAGGCAAACAAACAGTCCTCTTCAATGCACGTGAGCACATGAGATGCTAACTTGTTGCAACCATCGCATTCTCTTTCTTCATCTTGTAAAATGTAATATAACGGATGATGGGGATGACTTGGATGGAAAAATGGCTCAGAAATTGTTCCGCACAGGACATCTAATACCTTATCCTCACGCTGGTACCTGAAACCATTAGACATTCTATGACAAGCATCACACTCAAAAACATTGGTCTCGCTTGTAACTAAAGTTAGTCGTTCATTGTACAACACATGCCATATCTTTCTAGGAAATCCAGCGCAGGTTTGGTGTAGAATGAAATCACAATCAATACAGCTGTAGAAAGATTGGAGACCAATGGGATAGGTGCATGCTCTGCACCGCTTGATCTCCTCCCATATAAAACCATTAACATGGAGTCTTAGATAATGCTCTATGTGACTGAAGTGTTGTATCGTTGTGTTGTCTATTACCACTTCTGGACTTTCTGTGTCTTCAGGTACTCCTTCGAGTTCTTTCCCGTTCCACACATCTCTTCTAGTAGCACATCTAGAATGAACGAAATAGTCAGGACAGCTCTGACAAGAATAACCCCCATAACTCCAATCCATCTTCTGCCGGCAAACTCCACATATAGAATTTATAACACCAATAACAGAAGTGCGAGAAATGCGGTGATCGTGACGATTAATGTTTATGAGGCGTGGAAGGTCAAGACACTCTTGGTGGATCATGAAACCACATAGAACACATATGTAAGGGCTTCGATCTCCCGTCAACCCGCAAGCGTTACATATAAATGAACCGAGTATTGGGAGAAGACTGAGTTGGTGATCATGAGCTTTCAAATCCAGAATAGATTGTGGTGGTGGGTTTAAAACGCAACGCATATCCAAGCTGAAGTTGCACATAGAACAATGATAAAAGAATCTATCATCAATCTCTCTTCCGCAAAGACGACATTTTCCATCAGAATAGTCTGGTGGTTGGCCTGTGTTAAGCTTAAGAGGGTGTAAGGGGTGGTAAGAGTGGTTTACCTCTGACAAGTGTTTTGCCTCCGACGGATTCCATACGCAGTCCACATGGAAGGCTAAATCACACTCATGACATTTGTAAGGAAACCCATTACCAGCCTGCCCACATTTAGCTTTACAATCGAAGTCGATCCGCTTCTTGAGAAGAGTGAGCTTATGGTGATGCGTCTCGGAAATGTCAATAAACTCTGGTGGTGGGTACTTGGCACAATATAGATCCACATCGAAGTCACAGATCTTGCAGCGATAACATTGATTCATGTCTATCCTCTTTCCACATAAATCACAAGAATGACTAACTCGTTTTATCCTCTCTCCACTTACAAGCTTGAGAGTGTGAATGGAGTGACACGGGTGCTCGATATATTTAGAGGTCTCGTCGCCACATTTCTTGTGGACGAATAAATCGCAGCATTTGCAATAGTAGCCATCATTGATAGCTTCGAACCGTCCACAACAATCACCTTTCCTCAGATCATTCCAAGGCATCATTAGATGCTCGTCAAACAACGGTAGTGACACTCCCTTAGAATCCATTGTCGTGTATTACAAGAATGTGAAGAAGAAAAAGAAGAAGGAATTTTGGATCTAAAAAATTCAAATCTATATCTCTCTCTCTTTCTAAAAAGTCTTCTCAACTCTCTCTCTCTCTCTTCACAAAAGTCTTCTCAACTCTCTTTCTCTCTTTCTCAAAAGTCTTCGTTAATCTCAAAGATGATACTCTGATAAAAATAACAACAAAAATTTGTTTAATGACTTTTGCTGGTCTTTCTTTAATAATAAAAATACTAGGCAGTAAGCCATGGTACAGGGCTAAAATATTTTTATTTACATTTTTAATTCATAAAAGTGAGTCAAAATTTTATTATTTTAAATACATAAATTAAGTGTTTGTACAATATTACTATTAAATCTAAATATTATATTATTGTGTATATATAATCTAGAGGTATCTACTTTGGAAGAAGAAACATGTCCCCTTCGGTCCAATCCCGTACTGTCTTATTATGTCTGTTCTCATGTTTCTTATCCATCAGAATTTTGTAATCTTTTAAACAATTACTTGTTAGATTATATTTATTAAGAGAGATTAGATAAAAAAAATTTAGACGGATACCCAAATTTCCCGTTGAATACTTATTTTCCTAAAATTATCAAATAATTATTTTAAAGTAGATGTTTTAATCTATAAATATAGAGATGGTATGAGATAGGAATATATTAATTTTATATGAGACTAGGATTTAACCCGCGGTACACCGCGAGACAATATTTTTAATTTTAAAAATTTAAAATTTATATTGTATTTATTTGTTATTTTCTTATTGTTTTATTAATTTTTAGACTGTATAGTTATGAATATTTATTGGATTTTAAAAATATAAAATTTTACAGGTATTTGACATAAATTCAAAGTATATGATTTTTGTAGTGTTTTCAAGGTTTTAACCCATGTGGTATATGTATATAATGCATTTATCTCCTAGTACACATCTAAAAGTGTTTAAAAAAAAATTCCACTTAACTCCCTATATGGGATTAATGCCAACCCGTCTCACCAAAATCAAAATAAGTTTTTATCAAGTTTAATTATGTTAATTGTTTTACCAAATTAGCATATTTTTATAGTTTATAATTTTCCTTGGCAATATAGTTTATGATAATTAATAAAATTTTAATTTTTTGCCAATTTCTCAAAAGATAAACCAAATTATATGGGGGGGGGGTTTCAACATATTTAACGTGACATTTTATAAAATAATTATTATCATTATTTTAGTCAATTCTTAAACACAAAAAAAGGAAAAAAAATAAAGTAAAAAGACTTCAAAAACGTTTTTAAGAAGAATTATTGATAAAAATCAAAAACTAAACAAATACCATTCAAGATTATTTTGCAAGAACTATGATCTATACCAAAAATAAAAACTATAAAAACTAAAAACCATAACAAAAAATCAAATAAAAACTGCAAAATAGTTTATATGTACAATGTTTTTTCATATTAAAGAGTATATAGACATATGGAAATAATTATTATAAAAAAACGCTTAAATAAATAAAAAAAGGGAAAGTGGATCCCTTTAAAACATTGATATTGTTTGGATTGTATCATTGAGATTTGTAGAGATTATAGTAATCAAGTGTGAGAGATTATGACGATAAAATAAAATGTTGGTTGATTTCTCAAATTGCAGTAGTTGAGTGCTTTGAATAGTTTAGGAGATTCTAGCATCCATAAAAATAGTTTTAGAGATTTAATGGGTTAAAACTTTAATGGGTATAGTTGTTTTTGGAAAAATCGGAATGTATAGATGTTGTGATTCACAATAATTTTACCTTGTAGGCAGAGTTCATTTCCAGCATTAACAAAGTCTACCTCGTTACCAGCATCAATAGCTTAAGCACCAATGAAGGGTAACACCATACCCAGGAACCATTCCATCTCGTGTTGAATGAGATCTTTGTTGTCATGCTCAAATGCATTCAAGGACCACTCATTTGTAAGATTAATGAAATTGTTCAGTCTTGAAATGGATAGACGAGATGTAACGTTAATAAACTGCTGCGACTGCTGCTGATCACCCATATTAACTACTTCCCCAAGATCGTTCAAAGCAGCCTGATCTTTTAAAAAGTCATTGTAAATCTTTTAAAAGTCACTGTAAATCTTTAGAAAAACCCTTTAAAACTCTTAGTAAATCTTTTTGAATACTTTGTAAATCTTTTAAAATCCCTTGTAAATATTAAATCTTTCAAAAAATGTCTATAAATTTTGGAAGGGAGAAAAATTTTGTCGGAATTTTTTTTTTCCCGGTAAAATGGCGAAAAAATCAAAAATTAAAAAGATAAAACTGAAAATGGCTAAAATAGGTATTTTTGAAAAAATGTATCTACAACAAAGCTATTTCTCACAATTTCTCATTAGTTCATGGTATTAATTTCACCTTCTTCTTTTTTTTTTTGATAAGATAATGAACTTTTTTACCTTTTCTACTAATATATTAACAAATTCTTTTCACCTAAAGGGTTATGAAATTTGAATGAAACACCAATAGTTAAAAAAAATTATATTCCCGCTCATTAATGTTTTGAACAATTCATGATCAGCTTTTTAATAAACCTTGGAGTAAGCTCCAAGCTCGAACCAACGGATCCACTTGGCATACTTCATCACCCCAAACATTCTGCAGATTAAGTCTTGATGTCTCCATCTCCACACACTGTTCCCTCTCCAAATGCTCAATCATTTTCCTGTCCATTGAACTCGCGGCAAGTTCCTGCTTAAACCAAAACAATGAAGTTGATCACAAGTGGAAACCGGGTACAATGTGTATCAATACTATTAACTTGGCATAGAAACACCCAGTTGTGCAACTAAGGAAATATTTAACCGAAAGACATGCGCATAGCTTTTAACTAAGCATGCCACCTTTTTATGATGCGTGAGACCACTGTTATACTAGTCTTATATACTCATTAATATGAGTAATCTACTTGATTCCAGACCTGCCCACAGACTAAGCTTAGTAAACTCAATAATACGTGACAACATATGACTGTCTAATCCCCCACACTAGAAAAACAATCTGAGACCTGAGCGAAACATCAGTAATGTTCAGGACAAAATGAAAATCCAGTATCAAGGAAGATAAATGAGGTTGAACATACCCATATGGGGCCGCTAATGGCATTTAGGATCAACCACTTGAGGAACGTATCCTCTGATTTGGTGAGAAGTTGATCTGAAGTAACAGCAACGGTGATGTCTCGAAAGAGTATGTCGATCTGTGATCCATTGCACTTCATCACTATTCTCTTGTGAACCCGAACAATTTGTTCAAGATGGTAAGCTGATGTTTCCCGGCTGCTGTCTCTTCTAGTCCACTGAGCCACATCAATATCTTCTTCAGGCAACTCTTCGTGCAGCCTAAGAATTGTAAACGCTCTTTCCCCACTCGTCCAGCAAAGATAAATTGATGATCCGTCATCTAAACCAGGAAAAGTGAAAAACTCATGAAAAGAGAAAGAATGGATACGTCATAGATTATTAACTAATTTACTAATGGACAAGTACGTTTACTATATGCCACTGGAAACTGAAGAAATACTACTCAGGAGCATAAAATGAGTCTACACATCTTTATATGTTTTATTCTGCCTTGCAGCAATAGACACATACACAATGCTTAATACGAAGCTCTTACGAGGATGTAAGTCATATATTGAACGCTTGTATGTCATACATAATGAAGACTCAATAGGACAGCAATTCTAAGACAAAGTAAGCAGTTGGATACATTAATTTCATAAGACTTTTTTTCCCACTGTAGAAGATAGTACAAAACGTGAATATCTCTGCAAATTCGACTCAAACTTCCCTTTCTGCCGACATGCTCTACGTTATGCCTTATTCTAAACCTTGTTAGAGTGCCCTAGAATAGAAGATGTGACTTACCTACCACAAATCCTGCAAGTGGTATATCAAAATTGTTCCTACATTCGTTTTCTGAGGGATCATCAGATCTTGTTTGGAGAACCAGAAGATAAACTGAAAGAACCTGTTGCTTCAACAAATCAGTACACATAAATGGAACAATTAAAACAACTTTGCTAATCCACAATAATGTTACCTTGCAGGCAGACTTTATTTGCTGATCTTTGTTTCCTGAGAATGAATTACAAGCAGGACCAGCAAGCATGCAAGGTACGTCTTCCTGAGGTGTGACTTTGGGCAGACACAAAGCAGCTTGGTGAGCCGGTTTCTCTAACTGCCGACCATCCGATGCCTTTCTAGAGTTTATCTTGACAAATGATGCTGACGTCAACACAAACCTGTTTTCCTCTCTACAGAAACAATAAAGCAAGGGACTTAAGATGAGTGTGCCACTTAATGAAAAGTTAATTAAGCAATTGTTGTTATTTACATATTATACCCTGTTCCAACAATCCGGTAGAATGTTGCACTCGCCCCAGGGCCGAATCCAGTGAGATATGAATGCCTTCGAAGTGGACCAAATATCTTCACCTGAAACACATTGTTGAGAAGATCAGAGGTACAAGAATGCAGACAGAAGGGAGAGTATAATATGCACTCACAATTTGATGATTGACTAGAACATTAATGCAATAGCTGCTTGAAACATCAACGACAGAAGAGGTAACAGCGTCAACTGCTACTACGTCGCCTCTGAAAGACGCCAGATTTCCTTCAGGAAACAAGCTGTTGGAAGGAGGTACCTGAGACGGCTCTGCCTGCATTATCGTCTCCAAGTGAGTACAGCACGAAATATTATTATTATTCTTCCCAGCTGCAAATGGCTTATTAAGTTCTTCCAAGTTCTTGAGAAATATTGAAAAGAGTCCTTTTGCATCATAAGGGAGAAGAAGCGAAACATCTGAACAAGGTTGTGGATTAGAAACATGTTGTTTTTCCACAAGAGATGGTTGAGACGACACCAGAGGATATACATCCACAGATCCATCATGGGTGAGATCTTCATCAAAAGAAAATTCCACACTCCATAAACGTGTTTCAGGTCTAAAACTGATTTTGTCATTGTTAGATATGCCAGACCGTCCAGCACAAAAAGAATCATTAGTGCCATGCTTCATCAAATAGCAACCGCCAATCTGTAAAGCCTGCCATAAAAATGCAAAAGCATCATTGTTAGTTTATATTATTAGTCTTGTGCAGCATAGATGTTTCCTGGGAATTCAATGTTAATAAGAAATTAATACTTACATAATAGTTACTGCATTCAGGTATGAATTCTAACAGCACACGCTTAGCACTGAGCATGTTACCACTTTTCTTCTCCTTCAAATAAGACAGAGTTGCTGCTGAGACCAAGCAGTGACTACTAGCACATCTGATGGTCATCTGGCAGGAAATTTCATGTGGCACAGATAATGCTCTTTCCCTCTGTAATCCATTATTAGTTTTACATCTCTTATGTCGACGTATTTCTTGGGAAGTATCATGTTCTTCAAAATAGGGAGCAGCTGCGTCTTCCTCAGTCACAGAGCAAATGAGTTCCAGGGGAAGGACTATTGCCTCGACGAATACACTAGTACAGTCAGGCATTCCTGGGTGACCCTGGTACAAGATCAATAATCATAACAGTTATGAACTTCTTGTAGCATTAACAACAACATTTATTTCTTTAAGCAAGATAAATAAAATAACGAGACTTGGAGATTGCTAACTGAAAAATGAAACCATACCTTTTTTAACACTGGAAATTTGTGGGTCACCCTAAATAGATGAAACATTCCCCCTTTGAACTCATTAAGATCATGCCCGTAAACCTGTTTGCAACTTCCAGTACCAAGCGATAAAGAAAAACGCACTGTCAAGGTGTTTTCAATGGCCAATGGAGTGGGATTAACCACATTTCTACAGCGAAGGGAGTTATGAAGAAACGGCATGCGGAGCATGAATTCAGGTAGTCCTTCCATGATAAGATTGTAATCAGAAACCTACATCGAAGAGCGATCATAAGAGGATAAACTGAAGAGTCAATAGGAAAAACTTGGTATCCTCCAACATGCCAGACAGAAAGATAAAAATGCAGTTTGAAGTAAAAAAATTAACCTCAAATATCCTGTGCGCATTTCTATCACTTAGAAGGTCTGGAGTCAGAACATCTATGCTGCTAGTTCTGTCAAGCAATTGAAGTCTTCCAGAAGATGAGATCTATATAGAAGAATAATGTCACAGCTACATATGGGTACACATCGAGAAAAGCAAATATCTTGTTATGTAAAAGCTAGATATATCTTCCCGATATCAAGTAAAGATATATACCCTATCAAGCTGACACGATGACACTGACATCTCAAAAGTTTAATAAAAATAACATTTTTAATGAGTTATTCGATGGCACACTGTATTCATATCAGCCTCTTATAAATTGGAGCACAGATATGAAGTGGCAGTATTTGAAATTCTAGAAACAAAACCTTTGAGGTCACAAGTAATATACCTTCAATTTTCCAAGCAAGATGACACCAATATCATCACTTCCAAGAGTCTTCGTGTTTGTATGATTGTCTCTTTTCCACGTTGATGATGAATGACTTAAGCAATTATTAGCACTAGAGTTTTTGTTAATCTGAGAAAGCAATTCATTCAGCATGACCTTGTAGTGCTGGACAAAACTTGAGATAGGCATTACCTGTTGCGGAAAAGAACGGGTGGAATTAATATTACAAGATCTAAGAATAAGCATGCCAATTAAAAAGAGACTAAAGTCGTTCTAATCTAACCAAACAATACACTTACCAGTTTTAGGTTGCAATCATGAGCTTCACTATTGCATCCACATGACTCATGCATGCAGAATTCAGTAAAGATCCCGCCCTGCTAACGTAATGGTTTGATAAAATGACTAACTGATGAGCATAGATAGTATCCTAAGAAGGTATAAAGTTGCATATTTTATTGAACTTCCAATTTACCAATTTACCCTAGGTTGAAACATGAATGACGGTATTTGTGACTCTGCATACATCTTTGTCAGTTCATCCTTCTGATAACACCTCATAAAAATGAAGAAGACCATAAAAATTATTAAAACTTAATGCAAGAGAAATTCGTAAAGCACAGGATCAAAGAAAAGAACCAAGCCTGCTTTTAGTTACCTGACAGGATCGTAAGATTTCCTTGTCTGATGGAATTCCATTAAACTTCTGGAAGCACGATCTGACAAGTAATGTCCTGCAAAGCATTGTATTGCAGCTATATCAGTCATGAGTCATAAAAAAGAATAAAGTCACAAAGTATAGCTAAAATCAATCAGAGAGAAAGAGTACCAAAATCTTGCAGGAAAGGACAAAGACTCCATAAATCGATTTAAAGAAGTCTGCCGACATGAATCTACAAGACAACTGAAGCACCAGCTGTATGAATCTTCAGACATCAGAGAAAGCATTCACGATTGATTAAATAGCAAAACCTTACCTCGTTTCAAAAGGTGAAAAAAACTCTACTGTGATGCTGGTCTTGAAGCATGCTCCAAGTATAAGCACTTCTCCCCAAGAAAATTTGGTATTTACAAAATGAACATTTCTGATAAAAATCTGCACTGAAATGAGTCAAATCAATCGAAAATCTCAGACCAGCACAAATAAACTAACTTTCACAGACGCTTATAGCCAAAATAAAAAGAACCATCTTATTAATACACACCAAACTGAAGCAAAAGGGGGCTTTCTTACAAGGGAACCAGTTCGGATGCTGTGGGATCTATTGAGTATCTGATCCGTCAATAAAAGCCATACATCTTCATCCATCTCAACAAGCTTTCCTTTCAAATACACACCTTTGACAAATCCAAGGTAGGAACCGCAATTACCTCTCCTATCAACAACAGTTTTCGCAACTATCTGTTTCTTAGAAATACAAGGTGGATGAAGAACAGAATTCTCGGTGGTCACAAACACCAACAGAGAATCACCTCTTACATAAATCATCTTCTTTTTCAACCCGGAAAGAGCAACATTTCTTCCAACTAGCTTCCTTATCGCAGGGTGCCAACTCGTAACCACTAAACCACAAAAGTAAACGAAAACAGACTTCTCAAAAGCGTGACTGCAGTCAACCGCATTCTTACTATACGCTTTACACTCACAGGCCATGACATGTACTAAGAACCCAGGACGATTTACAGAATCACTTGATTCCCCATCCATACAAGAAACAACAGACACAGGGCTGATAGACTCTAACACACCATGTACGCTATACCGTGACTTACGGTCACCGTTTCGCGACGGAAACAAAGAAGGAAACAGTGGAAACGAACCAATTCCAGAACACCGAGAAAGCAAATTACCAGTATCCACAAATTTCCACTTGATAATCTCCAAAAACCCACCACAATGCTTCATAGGAAGAAAATTCCAAGATAGAACACAAATCTTACTCTCAATCGCGCGGATTTCGAATCTAAGGATATCACAGCAGATTGTCAAATCACCATCGGAGAATCGAAAGCAGTAACGATTCGGACATATTAGGGTTTTGGATGGAAGAGCTATCGTCCCGACGATAACCGCTGGGTGATTCAACGGTGAGAGAAACTTACAGCTCAAGTCGGAATCGAAGGAACCGGGACGTGAATTAGGGTTCTTAGAGCTTGATTCGGAATACGAGTGAGAAGCAGCGGAAGAGAATTGCGACGATGCACCGGTGACGGCTCGACCTTTGTTGACAAGCTCTTTAATCGTGAGAATTGTGGCGTTCTCCATTTTTCGGAGCTTTGAGAATTTTTAGACTCGCCGCGGTGGTTCGGTGGCTCTCTCGTCCTTGGACTGGACTGTGTAATTGTGGTAGTGGGGAAAGAGAGGGTGAATTAGAGCGCGAACCCGAGAACGGTGACCCGAATCTTAGACCCGAATCTTAGACCCGACCGGGTTCATATTCAGAAGCTTTAACTACATGTCGTTTAAGTGTAGGCGTCTAGCCTCGACGAAATGGCTAAGACCATGTTTATCGGTGGTATATTAGGGGTTGTTAGTGGGGTTTTAAGTATTTTTTGGAGAAAAAATAAATTAGAAAAAAATTAAAAAACTGAAGAGATCCTCTTATATAGTAGACTCTCTTCGGGTGTAAGAGACGCTACGTGTCTTTCTTTGGTTAGACGAGAGAATAATAGAGAAGGCAAAAAAAAAAAAAATTGTGTCGCGATTAATTTTTTTGGTTTCTCTCTTTCTCTCATTCTTTCTTTCTCTCTTTCTCTCTTTGTGTCGCGATAAAATTCTCGATCCGACAAAGGAAGTTCCGATGAATCGAAGGTTAAAGAATCAATGGAGTGTTGGATCGGAGGCGATTTGAATCGGCGGAGATCTTATCGGAGGCGACGGTAGGGCAGGCGATTTGAATCGTCATGGAGATGGTATCAGAGGTGAATTGAAGGAGAAGGCGATTCAGTCGGAAGAGAGTGGATCAATTCGATTGAGAGGGTAAGTTTCTCAGTACAATAGTATGATTAGGTTTAACTGTTAGGTTTATTTGAAATTTTGGATCGCAAATTAGGGTTCTTGATGTTTGTTCGAGAAATTGGGATCTTGGTGTGTTTGTGTTCCGATTGATAATTGAGGCTTTAAACGGATTAGGGTAACTTGATGTGCATGTGTTCCGATTTGGTCTGTTTGTGTTCCGATTAGGTGTGTTCAGTCATTGTTTGTGTTTGTGTTTAGTGTTTGTGTACCGATTGATAAGTGATCTTGTGTTTGTGTTTGTGTTTGTGTTTGTGTTTAGTGTTTGTGTTCAGTCATTAGTACTTTTTGTTGTTTGTGTTTGTGTTTGTGTACGATTGATAAGTGATCTTGTGTGTGGTTTAGACATGATTCTAAAAAAACAAAGTATATGTCTCTCTTTTGTTTAGGTTGTAAAAATAGCCGATTGATAAGTGATCTTGTGTTTGATTTAGGTTATATTAGTATCCACTCCTTGTGATATTCATTGTATTTTGCGTAATTTTGATATATGTCTCTCTTTTGTTTTGAGGTTAAATGGGCAAAAGTGGATTGATGGATTGAGAAGTATAGAGTGTGCTAGCTATTCGGCCATGAAAGAAGGTAAGTATCAGTCTATTCTTTCTTTATTTATTTGATGTGAGTTAAAGTATGAGTTGAGTTACTTGTTGTTGTTTGTGTTTGTGTTTAGTACTTGTTGTTTGTGTTTGTGTTTAGTAATTGTTGTTGTTTGTGTTTGTGTACCGATTGATAATGTGTTTTGTGTTGTTTAGACATGATTGTAAATAAACAAAGTATAGGTCTTGTTCGATTTAGGTTGTGTTGTTTAGACATGATTGTAAAAAAACAAAGTATAGTTCTTGTGTTTGTTTGATATTCATAGTAATTTGCGAGATTGTGATATATGTCTCTCTTTTGTTTTGCGGTTAAAGCTTGTTTTAGTTGGCCGTGATAAATGTGTTTTGTACTTGTTAGTGTAGCTATTAGTCTAGTCAGTCATTGATGTTGTACATTGAAGTTTTGTGTTAGTTGGTTGTGAGATGTTTAATGTGTGGTTGTTGTAGTTTAGCCTTTTAGGTAAAGACTTAATTTCACAATTTAAACCAACTAGTTGTAAAAAGTAAATAAAACATAAACCTTATAAATTTAAAGACTTCCCCTTCATAGTAAAAAAAAAACAAAACTCAACTAACTAAACGCTTTACCAATCTCTTTATTCTCCTTAAACACAAACAAACAAAGTAGGATATGTATCCAAACGATTACATGAACCCATATCGTCCCACCTCTGGCTATTTGAATCTGTTACAAACTCAACTTGATACCCAAAACCTCGATTACTCTCCTTCTCTAAGTCCTTGTTCTGAAGCTCCATCTTCACCTGCATCCCCACAAGAAAACCGCAAGTCAAGGCAAGCATGGTTGCCAATAGATGACACCATGTTGGTCAGCGCTTGGCTCAACACTAGCAAAGATCCGATTGCTTCCAACCAGCAAAGACTTGCATCCTTTTGGGGGAGGACTGCGAAATACTTTGCATCCTGTCCGAATGCTGTTGGTCGGCCAAAGAGAGAGGCGAGTCACTGTAAGCAGAGGTGGGGGAGGATCAACGACTTGGTGTGCAAGTTCGTTGGATGTTACGAGGCTGCAACAAGGGAGAAATCTAGTGGACAGAATGAAGATGATGTGATGAAGTTAGCACATGAGATATACTTCAATGACCATGGACAGAAGTTTACCTTGGAGCATGCATGGAGAGACTTAAGATACGATCAAAAATGGTGTGCCTCGACATCTAGTGAAAGTAATGGTGTGAAAAGGGGAAGAGTGAGTGTTGAGGCTGCGATTGATGTCGATGAACCAATGCCCCGGCCTCCTGGTGTTAAGGCTGCGAAAAGGAAGTAAAAAAAAAGCTCCAAGGCCGATCCGGATGTGGAGGAAGATTGTAAAGCTTACTTGGAGTGTCAGTTGGAGCGTGTGTCGAGGATGTATGAAATGAAGGAGAAGGACTTTGCATTGAAAGAGAAGGAGTTTGCATTGAAGAAGGAGCATATCAAGCATATGATGCTTGAAAATCTGATTGCTAAAAAAGATTCACTAGCTGAATCTTAAAAAGCTCTTAAGGAGAAGCTAATTGAAGACATGATGTCTTAAGCTTGAATGTTAAAGAATGTAGTTTTTTAACTGTTTGTGTTTTTAGTGTTTTAAGTATTCGGTTGTTTGATATTTGGATGGTTCTTGTGTTTTTTGTAATCGGACAAGTATGTGTAATTCTGTTTAAGTATGTGTAAGTCTGTTTAAGTATGTGTAATCGAATGATTTCTTGTGTTTTTTGTAATCGGACAAGCTAATTAATATGTTTAAGCTTGTGTTTGTGATTGGTTCCTTTTTTTTGTAATCGGACAAGCTAATTAATATGTTTAAGTTTGTGTTTGTGATTGGTTCTTTGTTTTTTGTAATCGGACAAGCTAATTAATATGTTTAAGTTTGTGTTTGTGATTGGTTCCTTGTTTTTTGTAATCGGACATGCTAATTAATATGTTTAAGTTTGTGTTTGTGATTGTGTTTGTAATCGGACAGGTCGACAAAGAAGCCAACCTCTCATCAGTCCGTGACACACAACAACTCTCATTTGACCACATGTTCTTACAAGCTCTTTTGTATTTTTGTGTTTCTACCACAAGTTTTTACAAGCTCTTTTGTATTTTTGTGCTTTTACCACAAGTTTTTACAAGCTCTTTTGTATTTTTGTGCTTTTACCACATGTTTGTACAAGTACTTTTGTCATTATTTACTTCTACCACATATTATTTCTAATGGTTGTGTACCACAAATTTCAAGAACTCAAGCTACCTCCTTTTTCTATATAATGATCAACACTTCTCAACACTGAAGCTACCTCCTTCTCAACACTTCTCAAATTTCAATACCAACCAAAAAAAACTCTTTCTCTTTAGTTTCCTCTTTTTTTACAATGGCTTCTTCTTCCCATTCTTCTTCCCATAATGATGATGTTGATGACATACTTGATGAATGTTTTAATCAAACATGCGATCAAATCACCAATCATGTATGGCAAAATCTTCTTACTCTACCAATCCAAAGTCAACCACCACCTAAACCAAGAAAAAAGCAAATTCACATGGAAAGAAATAGAGAAGTCGGTCATGGCCACTTGTGGAATGATTATTTCAGTGATGATCCTACTTTCCCTCCCAACATTTTCCGTCGCCGTTTTAGAATGAACAAGCCATTATTCATGCGTATTGTGGATAAGCTCGCAAATGAAGTTCCCTATTTTCAACAAAGAAGAGATGCTACCGGAAGGTTGGGTCTGTCTACATTGTAAAAGTGTACAGCAGCAATTCGTATGATGGCATATGGTTCTGCAGGTGATGCGTTTGACGAATACCTCCGACTTTCTCCAAACGTGGTGCTATCATGCTTGGACAACTTTACAGATTCAGTAGTAAATATATTTGGAGATGAGTACTTGAAAAGACCCACACCAGCAGATCTTCAAAGACTACTCGACATTGGCGAGTTTTGCGGATTTCCCGGCATGATTGAAGCATCGATTGTATGCATTGGGAGTGGAAGAATTGTCCTACCGCATGGAAAGGTCAATACACCCGCGGATCTGGAAAGCCCACAATTGTTTTAGAGGCGGTGGCTTCGTATGATCTCTGGATCTGGCATGCTTTCTTTCGACTACCAGGTACATTAAACGATATCAATATTCTTGACCGATCTCTAGTATTTGATGATATTTTGCATGGTCGAGCTCCTAAAGTCAAATACAGTGTCAACGGACATGAGTATAAATTGGCTTACTATCTGACAGATGGTATTTATCCAAAATGGGCTACTTTTATTCAATCTATTACACTGCCACAAACTCCAAAAGACGCTTTATTTGCGAGACAACAAGAAACTGTACGTAAAGATGTAGAGCATGCTTTTGGAGTTTTGCAGGCTCGATTTGCCATAGTCAAAAACCCGGCTCTTATTTGGGATATAGTAAAGATTGGGAAAATAATGAGAGCGTGTATCATACTGCACAATATGATAGTAGAGGATGAACGAGATGGGTACTCTCTGTTTGATCAAACTGAATTCACACAAATGGAGTCAAGTAGACCTTCAGAAGTTGACTCAACACTTCCAACACCCAGACCTTCATGTGTCGCTACTATGCTCAAGAATCGAAAGGATGTTCGTGATCGAGAAAAAAATAAATGCTTGAAAGATGATTTGGTTGAGAATATTTGCGCAAAATTTGGAGCTAATCAGTATTAAAATTAATCATTCTCTCCATTTATAAATTACACTTCTGTTGTAATATGTATTAATGTTTTTATTATGTTTTGTATGTTTGAAAATTAATAAAAATGGAATATTTTCTAATTTTATAAAATCTTAAATGTTTACACATTTATACCACTTCTATTCTATTTAAAATTATTAAATTTAAAAAAAAAATATTTTAAAAAATAAGAGACCCAAAATAAGAACCTACCAATAAAAGAGAAAATTTTATCTAAGAGATCGTGGGTTCTTATATTCCAAACAGTACACAATTAATTCATAAAAAATTTAAGAACTCCCCTTCTAACAACCCACCAATAAATATGCTCTAACGTTGTTGTGATTTGACCATGTTAGAACATATCCAGTGGCAATTCTTAATGGGTTACTCTATCAATTTCTAGACCAAAAATAAATCAAAAACAAAAGAAAATGCCCAAAATATTTAGAATCGTTGCTCAAGTGAGCATGAAAGAACTCTGGAAGAAACGGTATGTGGCAGCTTCTGATTGGATATCTTTTAAAATATAAAAGACAAAAACAAATTTGGGAAAAATGTCATTTAAACCATGAACTTTCAAATTTTGGCCATTTAAACCATGAACTTTGTTATAGGCCATTTAAAACATCAACTTTTGTTGAATAGTATTTTTAAACATGAAGTTTCGTTGACCAAGCCAGAAAAGACATGACGTTAAATCCGATAATCGACCTACTAACAGATGTTATTATGCCGTTAATCACTCCGTTACTGACAAAACGACGTCGTTTTAATGGAAGTTTTAATTCAAAAAAATGTCATTTAAACTATGAACTTTTAAATATAGGTCATTTAAACCATGAACTTGTAAAATGTATGTCATTTAAACCATAAACTTTCAAATTTATGTCAATTAAACTATAATGCATGAAAAGGTGATCAATCTTTCAAACTCTTGTGTACTGTCCTAAAACAAGATGATCAATCCTTCAAACTCTAGTGTAGTGTCCTAATAAATGAAAAAGACTCAAGATAAATACAAAAAGACACAAAATACATGACAAATATCGAAAAAGAATGATGAATTGATGTTCTTCTTTCTCTTTTCCAGAATCTCAGCGTGAGGCAGAGTCAAAGAAAGAAGAGAGAAACTAAACTAGGGTTAAACTGTTTAGCCGGTTAGGCTTCTATACTTATGCGGTTTCTAATAAACCAATCGGTCTGATTACCAAACCGAACCAAAATCCGATTATCCAAATCAATTGCGCCGAACGGTTAGGCTTTCTCTTTTCGGTTTGCTTCGATAACCAAAATTTTCTGGTTGTCTAGTTTTCACCTAACTCCCAAGGCAAGTGATATGCTCAAATTTACCCTAGAGCTACTCTCTCAAATTAAGAGATCACTGCAGTACTTAGGGGTCGAATCCACAGAGACTCAGGATCAAACACAATGGATTATAGAGTTTTGTGATTACGCTAAACAAGTTAATTTAATTATTGAAAAAGCAATGCAAAGTATTAAAATAAAAGTGTTGTGAATTCAGAAAATCAAAAGAGTTAAGCCTAGGAATTTTTCAGGTAATTATGAAATATTAAATCAATAAAATAATTAGGGTTCAAGCAATAAAAATCAAATCTAGAACTCTAGAACTCTAAAATTTTGGTAAAATAAATCAGTTCTCACTGCAATTATTATCTAAATTTAGAACCAGAAAATCCAAATCTTTTTGTAAAATTCTAAATTAAAAATCAGCTTTATGAATAGGTTTAGATAAGTTCACAAAATTATTAATTAAATCTCTTTGTAAGAAATAATTTTGTTCATCAATGGTTTAATCAGGATAACAATTATATTCTCATATCAATTTATTTTCCTAAAGTATTAATTCTAGGTGATCAATCAAGAATTAATATGAAGAACAACCTAAGATGAAGATCTAGATAGATAATGAATCCTAAATAAACAGATCTAATAATTCATAAAAACCCTATGAAAAACCCTGAACCTAACAAGCAAACTACTCAGACATATATAATGAAGAACAAAACATCTTTCTGAATAATAAGCAATTGAAATTAAAAAGAGTAGGAAGGAGTTCAAGAATTCTTCTCTACAAAGCAGATCTCTCTCTCCCAAAAGCTCTCAAAAATCTCACAGGGTTGCAGAAAAATAAAAACTTGCTAGAATAAAACTTAATGGTTTGTAAAAACCTAAAAATACTATATATACATCCTAAAACACGTCCAGGGGCTTATGTTGCAATTAGAGAAGACTTTGGGCAAATTTGTAAAACTTCCAATTCTTGTTCTCCCGTCGGCTAAACACGGGTGTCGATCGATGCTCATGTGGTGTCGATCGACACCATCACTCTGATCCGACTCCAAGTTGATTTCCTTCGATTAAATGCTCCAAAATGATCCAAATTGCTCCACATTGCTCCATCCGTGCCAAATTCCTAGATAACCTGTAAAGACTCAAAAACAACCTAGAAACAAATCAAAAGACTCAAAAAGCACACTTATATCATGGTTAAAAACCATAAAAACCATGATATATCAACACCCCAAACTTAGCCTTTGCTTCCCCTCAAGCAAAATAGAAACTTAGACCTGTGAAAGAGGTTTGAAAACATAGAATTCACTCAACTGCAGGTAACTGATCTTCGCACTCTTTATCGCCTTGACTCTCAAGAACTTACTTCATATACTTTGTCAATTGAAAAGCATCAACATTCCTTACTCAAATCCCACAATCCTCTGGAATCTCTAGTCTCACCATGGCCATCTCATTACATAAATTAAAGCAAGTACAGGTGAGTTCTTACCTTGGTGTATCAAACAGTGGCATATGGACTCTCTTCAGGCCAAGACATTCTTCATACATCTCCTTTCCTCTCCCTTTTCTCACTTCCAAAGAGTTGATGGCTCTCAAATTGTTTTTCTTTTAAGCAAAGGTGTAAGCGAATACCGGGGTCATTGGTAATTTACCTACCCCTCGCTTCCAACCTTTGTGTGATCATTTGACTCAAGAGTAGAATAATGAGGTCACTGGTAATTTACCTACCTTTCTAAACTAATCAAAATCATCTCATCTTTTATTCTCTTTTTTTTTTTAAGCACTAAAGGGAAGAGAGAGGGGAGACATACTTTGAAAAATTGCACTGTCCTGTATGGCCTGAAGAAGAAGTCTAGTCCACTGATTTCCAACCCCAAAGTAAGAGATTAAATCCGGTTAAAATCCTGATAAAAGTTGAGACAATGTTGGTTGAACTAGATATCCTTTGAATAAGGGCTTTCAGGATTGTTGATACAGCTCATAGTCTTTTCCACACTTCAGTTCTGAGGTCAAGCTTAGTCAAGAATCATTAGAGTGTTAGCCAAAGAACAAAAACCATTAGTTAGAGATCATAATTCAACAAAAAAAAATTGACTCAATAAAAACAAAAATACGGATTTGACACAATAAAACAAAAACCAAGTTAGTAGTTAGTACTAGCCTCCCCCAGACTTAAACAACACTGTCCAAATTGTTATCAAGCAAGGGAAAAGGAAAGAAACAAAAATATGTTGAAAAATTGTAATGAAAAAAAAATGAACAGATTCTCGGGTTACCATCAGTGTCGACCGACACCATTGCAGTGTCGATCGACACCCTCGGCGAATGGTAAATTTTTGGCCGAATCTCCTTGTTAGTTGCAGTTAATTGTGTTCATGTGTTGTTGGATCAATCCTTTGATGTTAATTCTATTAAGAAGCACTCAAACACAAACACAGGTTAAAAGCAACATGATAGATAGATAGTTCATAAGTTCAAACAAATTTCAAACACAAACTGACTCAAGGCAAGAATAAAAATGACTCAATCCTAAAAAGGGGAAAAGATAAAGAAAACCATGATCAGAAGCTAAAATTCAGCAGAAACATCATCAGAGACGGGATCAGTATCAGGGGAAGATGGCGAAGGTGATCTGCGCCTAGTAGGCCTGGTAGGACGAATGCAGCCACACTGAGAAAGTCGAGCCATGTCATTCCAGATGGCACACAAAGCAGAAACCACATAGGTCTGATGAGGTCCCTGGTCCATAGTGGCAGGATCCTGCGGTGGCTCTGGAAACTCAAATGTCGCAGTCCCAGAAGAAAAACCAAACTCAAAACCCCCAGCAGGGTTAGTAGCAGGTGCAGCATCAGTAGCAGTCCGTGAAACGCGATGGCAACGTGAAGGAGGACAAGCAATGTAGTCATTAACAGAAGGGTGAAAACATAACTGCTCTGGATCATTACCAATGGTAGTAAGATCAGGTCGCGGAAGGCGAACAAAGTGCTCCCCTGTGTCATCAACAAACCTCCACAACAAACCCGGTTTCAGCTAATGTGCACTCCTCAAATACTGCTCATCCATAAGATGTCTCTTAGTGACAACGCTATAACCATCAGTAGGAATTCTCTTGAACTGAAGAATAGCAGTAATAAGGCTCCCCACAGCCTCTTTCTTAGTGCCAGTACCCAGAAATGGCTTGGTCTGCAGATCAACCAAGTAGTGTGCAAAAACAGCTCCAAAGTTGAGGAGCATAGGGTCACGACGCTCATCAGTAGACGTAGAAGGAATCATGTTGCCAACACCACAACTCAAAAAGTATAGCTCTGCAGCTCTCATCTTGTTAGGCTCCATCTTACACTGAAAAGTGGTAGCAACAGCTCTAAGGATATACCTGAGTACAGGATGGCGGACCTCTGATTGAAGCATCTTCCTGGAATTATACACACCAAGCCCTATGTAAGACCACAAAGGAGAGAGATCCTCATAATGCTTGGGCAAAGCAACTTTTTGATACCATCGGACCCAACCAAATACATCACAAAGATGAGCAAAAGTGATACCATAAGGCACTCCGTTAATGAAGAAATGCAGTTCACCGTCTCTTGCCATTGGTGCCTGCTCATTATGATAAGTGATCATAACAGAAGCCATGAATTGTCGCACTAAGTCCGGATACAAATCATACTGCCTAGTACAAATGGTTCCTAAACTCATCTTATCAAGCACAGCCAAGACCTCATCATAAATTCCCATCCTATAAAGAATAGCAGGATCAACAAACCTTGTAGGCTCAATCTCAACTTCCAGCCATGCATTGTAGAGCATTGTCTCATAATCTCCCCAATCACCCAGTGGCCTATTGATGAATTCAGGCTTTCCAAGCTCAACAAGCTTGTTTTTGGGCCATTCTCTCTCAGTTGGAATTGGTTGATGCTCTTCTTATGGCCATGGGAACCGAGATTGGATGGGAGATGGAAGAGACAGGCCAGGTAAAGTCGTGGAAGCTCTCGTCGGAGGTCGCGGAGGCGGAGCAGCTCTCGCCGGAGCTGACGGAGGCAGACATATAACCCTAGGGTAAATTTGAGCATATCATATCAAGTTTTATTCTATCAAGTTTTTTTTTTCTGCAACCCTGTGAGATTTTGAGAGCTTTGGAGAGAGAGATCTGCTTTGTAGAGAAGAATTTCTTGAACTCCCTTTTACTCTTTTAATTATAATTGCTTATTATTCAGAATCATGTCTTGTTCTTCATTGATTATGCCTGAGTAGTTTGTTTGTTAGGTTCAGGGTTTTTCATAGGGTTTTTATGAATTATTAGATCTGTTTATGTAGGATTCATTATCTTTCTAGATCTTCATCTTAGGTTGTTCTTCATATTAATTCTTGATTGATCACCTAGAATTAATACTTTAGGAAAATAAATTGATATGAGAATATAATTGATTTTCCTGATAAAACCTTTTGATAAGCAAAATTATTTCTTGCAAAGAGATTTGATTTAATAATTTTGTGAACAATCTAAACTTGTTTTTAAAGCTGATTTATTACCTAGAATTTTGCAAAGAGATTTGGATTTTCTGGTTTTAAATTTAGATATTATTTGCAATGATAACTGATTTAATTTACAAAAGTGTTTAGAGTTCTAGATTTGTTCTTAATTGTCTGAATCCTAATTAATTGATTGATTTAATATTTCATAATTTCCTGAGAAATTCCCTAGGCCTAGCTTTTTGATCTTCTGAATTTTACAACAACTTTTATTTAATATTTTGGATTGTTTATTTTAATTCAATTTAATTTGTTTATCATAATTGAAAAACTCTATAATTTATTGTGTAGACTTGATTCCTTGTGGAATTCGTCCCCTAAGTACTGCAATGACCTCTTAATTTGAGAGAGTAGCTCTAGGGTAAATTTGAGCATATCAAATTTTAGCGCCGTTGTCGGGGATAGCTGATATGCTCACTGGTTTGAATCGAATCCTCCATGTAGTCTTTTCCTTTCAGCATCTTCTCTCTTAGTACTATTGCTAGCAGCTAAGTTCTCAATCAAACATTCAGCATCTTCTGGAAGTCTTGTCTTGAAATTCCCATGACTTGCAGCATCTAAAGCCAACTGATACTCCCAGTCACACCCTCTGAAGAAGATACTTAGCAATTGAACCTTTGAGAAACCATGGTGTGGACAGTCCCTTTGGTAAGCCTTGAATCTCACCCAAGCTGCTTTGAAAGCTTCATCTGGTCTTTGCTTGAAAGAGGACAGCTTGATTCTCAACTCATCTGAGATTGCATCATCATAGAAGTAGTTGAGGAAGGCCACCTTGACATCACGCCAAATTGTCAATGATCCAGCTAGCAACTGCTTCAACCACTGAGATGCCTCTCCTGCAAGTGAGTAAGGGAAGAGTTTGCAGAAGATGTAGTCCTCAGTCACCCCATTATCCTTGATGCTAGTCACCAGATCCTCAAAATGCTCAATGTGGTCCAAGGGCTTCTCATTGGGCAAGGAAGAGAAAGGTCTCTGCCCAACTAGTTGAAAGTACGCAGGTTTCAACTTAAAATCATTCCTCTGGAATGGAGGAGGAACAATAGCAGACCGGTTCTCATACACAAGATCAGCCCGGTTGTAGTCAGCAATGGTCCTGATCAGATCCCGGTTTTGATCATGTCTTCGAACTGGATTCTGGACGTGGTTGGCAGCTCCACGTAAGTCTGCTGCAGGTGGCTGTCGATCGACACCACCTGGTTGGTGTCGATCGACACCAAGGTTTGGCTCATCAACAACACCAGCTTGCTGGTTCACGACAGCCTGCTCGTTAACAACAGGTTTGGCAATCACATTGCCTTCTGCATCAATCTTTTGGCCCTGCTCATTGCGCAAGTGGCCCTCTTGATCCATCAAAGCACCAGCCTCATCACACATCAGAATGATTGGATTAACCATCTTCAAAGATTTGGCTGCTTTTCTGTTCTCACGCTCAAGTTTCCCCAACTCTTGGTTTGAAAAATTCACTGTAGGACCAGTCTTGTTGCCCCTTGTGTGAGGTCTAGGAGGCATGCACCTGAAACGCCAAAGAGAAGAAAAAAAACCAAAACGTGTAAGTAGAAAATAAAAAGAAAAGTTTAGACAAAATTAAAAACTCAAATCTAACGGTAGATCAAAGAGTCCCCGGTAACGGCGCCAAAATTTGATATGCTCAAATTTACCCTAGAACTACTCTCTCAAATTAAGATATCACTGCAGTACTTAGGGGTCGAATCCACAGAGACTCAGGATCAAACACAATGGATTATAGAGTTTTTTTATTACGCTAAACAAGTTAATTTAATTATTGAAAAAGCAATGCAAAGTATTAAAATAAAAGTGTTGTGAATTAAGAAAATCAAAAGAGTTAAGCCTAGAAAATTTCTCAGGTAATTATGAAATATTATTAAATCAATAAAATAATTAGGGTTCAAGCAATAGAAATCAGATCTAGAACTCTAAACTTTTGGTAAAATAAATCAGTTCTCACTGTAATTATTATCTAAATTTGGAATCAGAAAATACAAATCTCTTTGTAAAATTCTAAGTTAAAAATCAGCTTTAAGAACAGGTTTAGATAAGTTCACAAAATTATTAATTCAAATCTCTTTGTAAAAAATAATTTTGTTCATCAATGGTTTAATCAGGAAAACAATTATATTCTCATATCAATTTATTTTCCTAAAGTATTAATTCTAGGTGATCAATCAAGAATTAATATGAAGAACAACCTAAGATGAAGATCTAGATAGATTATGAATCCTAAATAAACAGATCTAATAATTCATAAAAACCCTATGAAAAACTCTGAACCTAACAAGCAAACTACTCAGACATATTCAATGAAGAACAAAACATCTTTCTGAATAATAAGCAATTGAAATTAAAAAGAGTAAGAAGGAGTTCAAGAATTCTTCTCTACAAAGCAGATCTCTCTCTCCCAAAAGCTCTCAAAAATCTCACAGGGTTGCAGAAAAATAAAAACTTGCTAGAATAAAACTTAATGGTTTGTAAAAACCTAAAAATACTACATATACATCCTAAAACACGTCCAGGGGCTTATGTTGCAATTAGGGAAGACTTTGGGCAAATTTGTAAAACTTCCAATTCTTGTTCTCTCGTCGGCTAAACATGGGTGTCGATCGATGCTCATGTGGTGTCGATCGACACCATCACTCTGATCCGACGCCATGTTGATTTCCTTTGATTAAATGCTCCAAAATGATCCAAATTGCTCCACATTGCTCCATCCGTGCCAAATTCCTAGATAACCTGTAAAGACTCAAAAACAACCTAGAAACAAATTAAAAGACTAAAAAGCACACTTATATCATGGTTAAAAACCGTAAAAACCATGATATATCAGCAAGTTCATGGTTTATATGACAGGAATTTGAAAGTTCATGGTTTAAATGACATACATTTACAAGTTCATGGTTTAAATGACGTATATTTAAAAGTTTATGGTTTAAATGACATTTTTTCGAACTAAAACTTCCATTAAAATGACATCGTTTTGTTAGTAACGGAGTGATTAACGGCATAGTAACGTCTGTTAGTAGGTCAATTATCGAATTTAACGTCATGTCTTTTGTGGCTTGGTCAACGAAACTTCATGTTTTAAAAAGCTAATCAACAAAAGTTGATGTTTTAAATGGCCTATTACAAAGTTCATGGTTTAAATGCCCAAAATTTGAACGTTCATGGTTTAAATGACATTTTTCCCAAACAAATTTTCCTCACTTTCTTCTTTTCTTTTCCCCACTCTCTCTCTCCTCCCTCAACAAACAAATGAATCTCTTATGATTCTTTTCATAGATTTCAATCGATTTCTTCGGCATAGTCAACTCCAGTTCCATTTAAGATTACACAAATCTAAGCTCGATCAAAGAGTTTGGATCAAATGGAGTGGATGAACCGCCTTGGTATCGGTTGTTTCGTGGCGAATCGGAGCAAAAGGGAGCTGAAGACAGAGATTGACAACGGCGGCGAGGATATTTTCGATGCGGCTGTTATAGAATCTGCCGAGAAGCCGGATCATTTGGTGGTCATGAGTAACGGAATCGTTGGCAGGTAAAACATAATCAAAGAGCTTTTAAAATGAATAGAGTTTGGTTTAAGAGTTTTTGCTTAATTCATGTGTTGGATGATGAGATCGTTTTCTATATCTCACATTGATACCATGATGCTCTAACCGATGAATTACTGTTTCTGGATTAAAAAGTTTGAATTTTTAGTGGATTCCAATGCTGAATTGTGATTCTAGTGTTGTGTTTTCAATGTGGAGTCAATTGATATAGGCATTTTTGTTCATTTGACTGTCATTTTGTATAGTTTTGCTTAGACCTGCAAACATGTATAAGTAGACGAGAAGATCTGTTGATGATGTAGAAGTTTTGATGTTTTGCTTAGAATTGTGACGTTCACTTTAAGTTTCACTATTTGCTTCCAGTTTTGTAGGAACAATAGTTCCATTGGCTTTTATTTAAGAGAAGGTCAAGATTAATAAAAAGGCAGATTGAAATTTGCTAAACGAATTCTCATTGTTCATAGATCAGTACTATGTAACTTTTGATATCATCTATTTTGACTCTTGAATCTTGATGGTGATCTTATTCTGAATAGTATGAATTTGCTTTTTGTAAGACCATATGAACAAACCAAGAATGATGCTAGAAACAGAATAATCATAAAGTATCACAACTCAACAATAAAACTTGTTTCATTTATTTTCTTGTTCCACGTTTTTTCTATTACAATTTATATTCGTATTTTCTGAATTTTGTAAAATATGTTTAATATCATGAATTTTGTACAATTTTATTGTTTTCTGTTTTATGTAATATAAATAATATAAATTTTATTATTTTGTTATTTTAAATTATTAAAAATTGATAATTAATAAATAATTGGTTAAAATTAATATTTAAATGATTGAACAACTTGTTTTGGAGTATTCTAGTAGAAAAATGATTTTATTTAAATTTTAAGTAAGTTGCTTTAATTAGTTTATTATTAATTATATGATTAGTTTATATTTGAGCAACTCAAGACTTTCTTGAGTTGCTGGAGTGGACATTGTCTTACATCGATCCTCGTGATTCGTGAACTTAATCGATGTTCTGATTTATCATAGCAACGTATGCCAAAAATGTTACTAGGCTACTAGCTAATACAAATCCATGTGGTGGTGAATTGCTTTCATCAATATAAATAATATTATAAGGTTAATGAGATTTTGATTCGTAAATAGTTAGACAAAAGAAGTGTTTTATGTGTTTAGAGGTGGACAGTTTCGTCGAATTTTTTTTTCAAAAAAAAAAAAAAAAAAAAATTATAGGCAAGTTTGGAGAGATATTGGTCTTGTTGATTTCGTTGTCGCATGTAGCTCCGGTAGGCATAACTATTATCGTTCGTTTGGAAATCTAAGAAATACCATTATACTGTTATACATGGAAATCTAAGAAATTTTTTGGGTTGAAAAAGATAACAATTTAAAATAGATAAACAATCAAACGTACTAACCTAACGGCATTTTCTAAAATTATTGGTATACAAAAAAAAACTACTGTATTTAGTTGTTTGACTCTTTATGAAAAACGTTTCATTATTCTTTTTTCTAATCAAATAAAATGAAAAGATTCTTTTGGCCTAGTTTGTCACCAAAGGCACGAACGTCAAAATTTTGGTCCTCGGCTCGAGGTAGTCTTTCTGCACTTGTTTATCTTTCTTGGCTCTCTTATTATATCTCGCCACTCTCACTCATCTCTTGCCTGAGACAGGCACACCACACCAATATGGCTAGCCGTATGCAAATCCGAATCGGAGTAATGGGATGCGCCAAAATCGCTAGGAAGGTCTCTCGTGCCATCCATCTCGCTCCTAACGTCACTATCGTAGCCGTGGCCAGCCGTTCCCTCGAGAAAGCCAAAATGTTTGCTTCTGAAAATGACTACCCTCAATCAGCCAAGATCTATGGCTCCTACGAATCTATTCTGGAAGATCCAGAAGTTGATGCTCTCTACATTCCTCTCCCAACTAGCGTCCACGTTGAGTGGGCTATACGCGCTGCCGAGAAAGGGAAACACATTCTTCTGGAGAAGCCCGTCGCGATGAACGTAGCTGAATTCGATAAGATTGTCGCTGCTTGCGAAGCCAATGGTGTCCAGATTATGGATGGTACCATGTGGGCTCATCATCCTAGAACCGCTAAGCTTAAGGAATTCCTCTCAGATTCAGACCGTTTCGCCCAGCTCAAAACCGTAAGTACATCCTTCTCTAGATGTTCCGAATCTCAAGATTTGATCAGTTCATTTAACATTTAGTGATTAACATGTGTACTCTCTTTGAATGATTGATGTTTATATATTATCTGATTTTCTAAGGAGGTGTATATTTCTTATAGAAGTTGATCTTCCCATTTCAGTGTTCTTTCTTGTGTAAATTTTGTAAGTTCCCAGAGATTCTTAGTAAACAACATACACAGTTGACCAGTTGTTAAACCCAAAAAAAAAAACATAAGTACGTAATGAGGTCTAGTGTGATTTCTAGTTCCTTGAAGAATAGATAGTGATGGGTTTCAAAGTTTACAATATTTTTGTTGGGAATAAATCATTGACCACGTATACTTTACGTGAGTTGTTTATAATTTAGTTTGGGGAAAAGGTTGTGTTTCCTTCACTTTAAAGCAAAAGCATTTTTCGGGTTTTTATATATTAGGAGTTAGGACCTTTAATTGATAATTTGATAGTGTGAAACGCTGTTTCTTGAAAGTCTTATTATGTTGAACGATGCAGGTACATAGTTGTTTCTCATTTGCTGGAGATGAAGATTTCCTGGAAAACGGTATCCGTGTGAAACCGGATCTTGATGGGCTTGGTGCGCTCGGGGACCTTGGATGGTACGCAATCCGAGCAACCCTTTTTGCCAACAACTTTGAGCTTCCAAAAACTGTCACGGCTTTTCCCGGTGTAGTCCTAAATGAGTCAGGAGTGATTCTCTCTTGTGGAGCATCTCTCAGCTGGGAAGATGGACGAACCGCAACCATATACGGTTCCTTCTTGGCAAACCTAACGATGGAGATAACCTCCATTGGAACCAACGGCACACTTCGTGTTCATGACTTTGTTATCCCGTTTCAGGAGTCCGAGTCATCGTTCACCACGAGTACTAAGTCTTGGTTCAATGACTCTGTGACTGCATGGGTTAGTCCTCCGAGTGAGCACACGGTTAAGACAGAGCTTCCACAAGAGGCGTGTATGGTAAGAGAGTTTGCCCGATTGGTAGGAGAAATCAAGAACAATGGTGCAAAGCCTGATGGCTTTTGGCCTAGCATTAGCCGAAAGACTCAACTGGTGGTTGATGCTGTCAAAGAGTCTATTGATAAAACCAACGAACAGATTAGTCTCTCGCTCTAATCACTGAAAATAAAAAGGCTAGACCCAGTACCGGCTTAAACATATTACATGCCCCTGGGCAAACTAAAAAAAAAATTCCCTTAACCTATAGAAAAATTTACTGATTTTCTTTTTAGGTTTTTTGGTTCATAGAAATTTTTTTTGTGCTCCATTTTAGTATATAATTTTTTTTTTTGTGCCTCTTTCTAGCTTACAAAGTTTTTTTTGTGTACCTTTTTAACTTACAAATTTTTTTTGTGCTCCTTTTTAGCTTACAAAGTTTTTTTTGTGTGTATCTTTTAGCTTACAAAATTTTTTTGTGCTCCTTTCTAGCTTACAAATTTTTTTTTTTACACTTTTTTAATTACAAATTTTTTTTTGTACCCCTTTTCTTATACGTATATGCCCCTTTAATTTATGTACCCGGGGTGGTCGCACTGCCCGCGCTCCTAGTTAAGCCGGCACTGGCTAGACCAAGCCTTCTCTCTCCCTCAAAACATTGATCATCGGTAAAACTCTTAAGTGTTGTTCGGCCTTCTGCAGTTCTGCTGCTACGTCCGTGTGGTTGTATACCATTTAAAATTTTGAAATTGTTGTTGGATACTTGCGTTCAATTTATATTCTTTTCTATAACGTTGTTGTAGTTTATATAACTTTATATTGTTTTCTGCCTTTGATCTGATATAAACAAATAAATTACTTGTTTTTAAAAATAATTGGTTACTTTAAACTTTAAAGTATGTCATCCAGTAGAAAGTAGCATGTGTAACATGCGTAATAATTGGTTACTTTAAAGTATGTTTTTTTTTTTTTTTTTTTTCAGCATACTTTAAAGTATGTCATCCAGTAGAAAGTAACAATTATTAGAGATTGGGATTTGGGAGCAAAGCTTTTCCTACAGTCTTCTCCTCTTTTCTAGTATAATCTACTCCCTCTGTCCCACCAAGATTGATGTTATGTGATTTTTTTTTGTCCCACAAAGATTGATGTTTTACCATTTTTAATTAATTAATCTTAAACTTTTGTAAACTTCAAGAAATGATGATTAAGAAAATTCAATAGTCATTGGTTTATAAATATATAATACTTTTTAATAGAAAAACAAAATTGTGTTTAAAATTAATAATCATTATTTCTTAAATTGTGTGAAGTCCCTCAAACATCAATCTTTGAGGGACAGAGGGAGTATTAAGTAATTCGAAATTTTGACAATGGTTATTAGTTTTAGAACTAAATAACAAATTCCTCCAACTTTGACCATTAAATCACAATTTAAAGAAGATGTCCATTAATTTTTGCCGTGGCTTTAGGATTTTGGGTGTGGTTTGTAAAAATGAAAGACTGATTAGTAGATATTAGTTGTAGGCTGTAGATTTGTATTTATATTTATATTTTAAAATAATTGTTTTATTAAATATTTTATTATATAAAGCATCATTTTTTTGTGATGTGGAAAAAATAGCTTCTACAGCTAAAAAATGAAAGAAACTGAAAGTGGACCATAAATATGAAAGAAAAAAAAAACGCAAAAGACTGATTGGTTTAGGGCTGCTGGTTGAGTTTTTTTTTTGGCATCCTAAAGGCTAAAACCATTACCAATCAAGACTTTTGGCTGAATCCAAGAATAAAAAGACAAAGAAAAAAGGAAGAACAAAGGAAAAAAGGACAAAACGGTTAAAGGAGGCTATGTTGTTTTCCATTTTTACACATAAAAATAAAAATAAAAAATCGAAAATTGTTTATATTCTTTGTTTTTCTTGTTGTCAATATTATTGTCTAATGACCAAATATTATTAGAGAGAATGCAAACTTGGATTTGGTGAGAATGACAACAATGGTGAGTAACATTAGTCTACTTGCTCTTTGGTATATATTCTTTGTAAATAGCATATATTTAAATAATATTCTTTTTAAGAAAAAAAACTATAATGTTTGACAAAAAAAAACTATAAATTTCGAAAATCTTTACTCTAACTCTTTAAAAAAGGTTTGAACATTAACGGTAATTTCAAACCAGAATCCATACCTAACTCTAAATCATAAAACTAAACTTCAATCCAAAAAAATAATGTTAAGCTCTAAAAACTATAGGTTTAAACCATAAAATATGGGATTTTCTCACTTTTGAAAACAATTAGCCTATTATTTAATGTTTATTATTTGTTGAGAAATTTGGTAGAGAGAGTAGAAGAAACTAGAAAGTAGAAATCATGGATGGATGCGCTTAATTATACCAAATTTAGTCTTTTATTAATGTTTTTGTTTTTTCTTGGGCCACCATTTATTATCATTCTTTAAAAATGTCTCTTCTCTTGTATCGTAACAACTCTTCAATTCACACCTGTTTTTATATTTGCTTCTCTCTTTTCTCCTATCATCACTCACTCTCCCTCATCCTTTAACCGGAAAAATCCATCCACAACAATGGCCACCACCACTCAAATCCGAATCGGAGTAATGGGTTGCGCCGACATCGCTAGAAAAGTCTCCCGAGCCATCCACCTCGCTCCCAACGCCACAATCGCCGCCGTAGCAAGCCGCTCTTTAGAAAAAGCCAAATCTTTCGCAACCGCCAACAACTACCCTGAATCAACCAAGATCCACGGCTCTTACGAGTCGCTTCTCGAAGATCCGGAGGTCGATGCTCTCTACGTTCCTCTCCCCACTAGTCTCCACGTTGAGTGGGCTATACGAGCTGCCGAGAAAGGGAAACATATCCTTTTGGAGAAGCCTGTTGCTATGAACGTAGCTGAGTTTGATAAGATCGTTGCTGCTTGTGAAGCTAATGGTGTTCAGATTATGGATGGTACTATGTGGATTCATAATCCTAGAACTGCTAAGCTTAAGGAGTTTTTGTCTGATTCAGAACGTTTTGGTCAGCTTAAAACTGTAAGCTAACTCTTTGAATTTTCTCAGTAAATTTGAAATGTTGTGATGTTGAAATTGGATTGGAGTTTTGTGGGTTTCTTTAAAGTTGATAGCTTTGGCTCTCTCAGATTAGGTTTATAGAGTAGATGTCCTCAGTCTCTAGGTTTGATCTGTCTTGTTTATATTTTTGTTGTGATGTTGAAATTGGATTGGAATTGATTGAATTTTTATGGGTTTCTTTAAAGTCAATAGCTTTGGTTCTCTTAGAGTAGCTTTATAGAGTAGATATATGCTCAGTCTCTAGGTTTGATCTGGCTTTGTGTATGTTTCTATATAAACAACATAATTAATTAGTTTGGTTTCTTGATTCTTGAAGTTTCTTGAAAGTCTTATTTCTACTTGATGTTTGAGTCTGTAGGTTCAGAGTTGTTTCTCATTTGCTGGAGATGAAGATTTCCTCAAAAACGATATCCGTGTGAAACCGGGTCTTGACGGGCTTGGTGCGTTAGGAGATGCTGGATGGTACGCGATCCGAGCAACTCTTTTAGCCAACAACTTTGATCTTCCCAAAACTGTTACGGCTTTTCCCGGTGCTGTGCTAAACGAGGCAGGAGTGATTCTTTCCTGTGGAGCATCTCTGACATGGGATGATGGGCGAACAGCAACCATATACTGTTCCTTTTTGGCTAACTTGACAATGGAGATAACTGCTATTGGAACGAATGGCACACTTCGTGTTCACGACTTCATTATCCCGTATAAGGAGACAGAGGCGTCGTTCACCACGAGCACTAAAGCTTGGTTTAATGATCTTGTGACTGCGTGGGTTAGTCCCCCTAGTGAGCACACGGTTAAGACAGAGCTTCCACAAGAGGCGTGTATGGTGAGAGAGTTTGCCCGATTGGTTGGAGAAATCAAGAACAATGGTGCAAAGCCTGATGGGTACTGGCCTAGTATTAGCCGAAAGACACAACTAGTGGTTGATGCTGTTAAAGAGTCTCTTGACAAAAACTGTGAACAGATTAGTCTCTCTGGTCGTTGAAGGAAAGAGCTCAAATTTAGAAATGTTATCCTCTCTCTCTCTCTCTCTCTATTTTTTTCAATCTTCGATCATCCGTTAAACTGTTATTACCCGTGTTCGGTCTTCTTCTGCGTCCGCCTGTATCCGTATGGTTGTATGTATGTCATTCCTAATAAAAATGTAAAATTTAATGTTATTCGTATTCAATTTATAAATTTTCGATAACATCTTAATTGTTGGTTAACTCTAAATCACATGAAGATGCACGACTAGTCTCTGCGGCCAAACTACTATTGTATGTGTTTACATTTGCAAGTACATTTTCGTTTCTGAACAGGTCTTCCAATCTTATCAGACAAGTCCACCTTTGAAGTCATATTGCCGACCGTTGGACCAAATGTAAACTTTTCTAATATTATTTGGGTTTGGTGTAGTATAGAAATTTTTATACCACTCAGGTTATATAATAAGATTTCTATTGTGAAGAAATTGTATGGGTTTGGCTTAGGAACGTTCTTAGGAAGATATCTATTGTGAAGTTATTTGACTAGCGTTTGGGTTGAGTTGAGGCAAAAGTAGTCTGGTTAACGACAGTTGAAAATTTAGGTAACCAAGTAGCCAAACCGAACTAAACTCAAATAATTTGAGTTTAGACAACTTGGCTAAAAATTAGAACCATATGTAGAACAAAATCTGAATAATATAAAGATAAAAAAAAATATAAAAAAAAGCGTTTGGAACACAGAAATATTTTTTAAAAAAGGATAACTTAGGTAAAGGAAGAATATTTGGTCGCAGAAACAACTTTAAATTCGATCTCAACATTCAAAGTGTCTTTCTTGCCCAAGTAAGACTTTCGAAGTTCAGCTATAGACACGAAGCGACTCCAACCATAACCTTGGTTTGGTCTATCGAACCACCAGTTAACTGCAACAAAATAGAATATGTAAAGTTAATCGAGATTCGAGGATCACAAAAACCAAACATATCTCGTTAGCTAGAAAATAATATAATGTAAATCGTGTTCTATAACATACGATTGTCTATTAAGTGATTGGATCCACGTGGGTCTTCAACTTTCACATCTGCTTCCACATAAATATTTTCATCTTCCTTCAAATTTTCACCTAAAAACAGATAAATGGATAACCATTTACCATGTGGTGAAGAGTAACCCTTGGGATACAGCTTTACAACCCTACAAAACATTATTTTACACTTGTTATCAATATATATATATACTAGATTAGGACCCGCCCGATGTGCGGGTTTTAAGTTTTATAAATTAAATTAAATTTTAAAAAATATATATTAAAATTTGTTGTTAGTTATTTATAAATTTTATTTTTGTTCTAATACACTGATTTATATTTATTTACAAATCTTTTATGTATGTTACTATTAAAACTGTATTTTTTTACACCTAAATATATTCTTTATCACCACCTATAAAATGTCTATATGAAAACATTAAGCCAACTATTTTATTTTTATTTCTGCATAGTTTTTTAATTACTAAAATTGTTGGCTCAAAAAACATTTTTGAATAAAAAGTATATTACATAATATAATAATCAATGATACATCATCAAAATATTGTATGACTACCATAGAGAAATCCTCAGCTCCGCTCTCATCTCTTATGGAGAGAACCTTGCGTGCAACCTCCTCCACCATGGAGAGAACCTTGGCTCCGCCTTCCTCCCTTGGGGAGATAACCTTGTGCCCACCCTTCTCCACCATAGAGAGAACCTGGCTGTGTCGTCCTTCTATGTGGAGAGAACATGTTCACGTCTTTTTGCTATCTCAAAATGGCTTGCTCCGACAACCAATGAAAGTAAAAACATTTTTCTAATGTTACAAAATCTTTTGATAGTAACTAATGTTAAATTTTATGTATTTGTGATAGTAACTATGCAGAAGTGAAAGTAAAATAGTTGGATTAATGTGTTTATATATTACATAATATAGTAATCAATGATGTATCATCACAATAATGTATGACTGCCATGGAGAAAATCTCGGCTCCGCCCTCATCCCTTATGGAGAGAACATTGCGTCCAACCTGCTCCACCATGGTGAGAACCTTGGCTCTGCCTTCCTCCTTTGGGAGATAACCTTGCGTCCAACCTCCTCCACCTCCCTCTCTTAGGGAGATAACCTTGTGTCCAATCTTCTCCACCATAGAGACAACCTCGGCTCTGTCCTCCTCCTGTGTGGAGAGAAAATGTTCACTTCTTTTTGCTATCTCAAAATGGCTTGCACCGACAACCATTAAAAGTAAAAACCTTTTTCTAACATCACAATATGTTTTGATAGTAACTACTGTTAAATTTCCCAATGTATTCGTGGAAATGCCTTTGACACACCATGATGTAGTCTCTGTCTCTGTAACGCCTAAACCGCCACCTTGCTTAATGAGCCCATGTCCACTCTCAGTCCATGATCCACCTTCCTAAGTGGGCCCTACATCTATTCTTGGCATTTGGATCCACCCATATTTGATGGCAAGTTTGTTACGTCTGGGAGGCTTTAAAAACTTGTTTACCGACCCTTCAAATCAACAAATGATATTTTCTTGTGTTTTGTCCTCACTCGCATAGTTCCGACAATCACCTCCGGAAGGTTACCCATCATGAAGTTCTCTGAGGACCCTGACCAAAAAAATAAGTGCATTTTGGTGACATATGTGGTCATATCAATTCTTTTAAACTTTTCCGCAAACCAGGTATCGTAGTCATTGAGATCCTATGGATCTATCAACAACGATTTATGTTTTTTCAATTTATTTACCTATGTTTGTTGTAAGCTTGTGTTTGATTAACTTATTTTATCCATCCATTGGGTTGATGAACTTCTACTCGTTATCTCTATTTGGGATTGAGTGAAAATAATGGTAACAATTATGTTTGAAAAAAAAAGGGTTTATGACCAACCAATCAAGGTTGAGAAATTAGAAGATAATTAATTTGGCATAATTAAAAAAACAATAAAAAATTATAAGCATGGTAATATATCCAAATAATTCAAAGATGAAAATATAAATTAAATAAAACAATCTAAAAATACTAAAATAAATTTTAAAATACAGTATTAGGAAAAGAATATGCATATATTAATATTTTTTAGGTCACCATATTATTCTTACCCATTCCCAACTGGAAAAGGAGAAAGTAAAAGAAAATTTGGTTTAAAAACATAAGAAAAATTTACCTTTCCATTTAAAAAAATTTCCCAATTAAACAAAATTGAAAGCAATATTTTTGAACAAATTATTTAAATATGAGATGATCTATGTTTATATAGAAGTGAGTATTTACATAATTTAGAATTAATAACTAACTGTATATTTTCTTTAATCCCTTTTTCTATATTTTTTTTCTAGAATTAATAACTTAAATATTAAAAATAAGTAAATATTTTTTTCTAGAATTAATAACTTAAATATTAAAAATAAGTAAATAATATTATAATTTCGAATTTTATAATTATTTTAAAAATTTGTATTTTTTATAAATTCTGTAAGTTTTGATAATTATCTTTTTATATTATTAATATATTTTTTAAAACAAAATATTTTATGTTGTAATCAAATTCCTTTTATTAAATATTAATTTTTACACATGTCAAAATCTAAGGTTGATAACTTGACACATGTCAAAATCTTGTTAATGACTAACTTTCAAAACCCAACTTTATATAATAAGATATATATATATATATATATATATTTGGTTTATCGATTGTACCAATTTCTTCCTCCCATTGAGAAACTCTTTGACGTGTGAGGATTCTCTTGTATCTTCGAGAACTTTGTAAGAGTCCAAGAGAACTTGGGAGTTGGAAGCTTCACATCATATGAAAGTATATCCCATTTGGTTGGAGGTGGAGCAACAATGACATCAACACCAAACTCACAGTGATCTCTAGGGCTGCGATTCCGAACCGAACCGATTTGTCCGAACCGACCCGAACCAAAATTCGGACAAATCGGTTCGGTTTTTAATTTGGTTGTTATCCGATCGGAATGGGTAATAATAATGTTCGGTTTTGTATTCGGTTCGGTTCGGAGCGGGTGAACCGACGGGTAACCGGAAATTAACCCTACCTATATAACCTTATAAACCGGTTAAATTAGTTTTAACCTAATCGATAAACCTAAAACAAGTTTGCTCTCGTCGGCTGCGACTGCGAGTGCGAAAGAGCGAGAGTTCTTCGATTTCCCCTTTGATTCTTGTGTTTAAACCCAGATCATCCGTGTTCTTAATCTGCAAGGTAAATACTTCTCTGTGAATCTTCTCCGAGTTCTTCTCTATTAAGCTTCGCCAAGTTCTTTGACGTTTTGTTGTTAATTACTTCGCTATGTTCTTAGTCGAGATTCAGAGTCATGGTTGTTCATACTGCATAGCTCTTGTGTTTGTTTATGATTCAGAGTCTATGATTCAGAGTCATGGTTCATACTTCATAGTATTATTAGTGTGATGTTCTTAGTCAAGATAAACACTAGTCTTCTTCGTTTGTTTAGTTCTTCTTTGTGGTTGTTTCTCTTCTTCGTTTGTGTAGTTTTGTTCTTGTTTGTTTAGTTCTTGTTTAGTTTAGTTCTTGTTTGTTTGTTTAGTTCTTGTTTAGTTTAGTTCTTGTTTGTCTGTTCTTGTTTAGTTCTTGTTTGTTTGTTTAGTTCTTTGTTTGTTTAGTTCTTCGTTTGTTTAGGTTTGTTCTTGTTTAGTTTAGTTCTTGTTTGTTTGTTTGTTTAGTTCTTGTTTGTTTGTTTAGTTCTTTTGTTTAGTTTAGTTCTTGTTTGTTTGTTTAGTTCTTCGTTTGTTTAGTTTTGTTCTTGTTTGTCTTCTTTGTTTGTTTAGTTCAGTCTTGTGGATGTTTCTCTAATTGTGTTTTCTTTGAACAGGTCTGCTATGTCTCACGATTCTGGTCAAGACAACAACGAACCATTTCTACCTGGCGAGGTTGATGGAGAAGATGGTCCATCTGCTGCTTCCGTTAAGAGGGAAAAGAAGAAGAACTCAGCGAGAGACTTCTTAAGGCTTGTCTCTCTTTCTCTCTATATCTTTTGCAAAAACTATTATAACTACTAACTACCTATTTTTTGGCATGGAGTAAAGAATGACAATATACCAAATGCATCCTGGTAAGAGGAAATGATCATTGGTATTTTGTCATTTCTGGTGATCTCTTCTAACTTTTGGCTCCACACATTATTTTTTGAACAACTGTAAATTGTCTCCCAAAGTCTTTTTACTTGAGCCGAAACATGAAGGGATCCAACTGTAGGATTGCCTTCTCAACTTGTTGTTTTTGTAAATTGTCTCCTATAGTCCTATGTATGTGACTAGGATTGACGAATGTAGTGCTTTCTTGTAAGCAAAACTTGTATTCTATGATGCTTAATGTCATGAATTTATTTGTTGGATCGTAATGTATGTGTTGTGTGTTTTGAGGCAACGTTCTTTGGGTGACATACTAACCGAACCCACCGAACCGAAATAACCAAACATGTAACCGACCCGAACCGAACTTGAATTCGGTTATATTCGGTAGAGTTGTCAAATTCTGATTTAACCGAAAAACCGAACCGAATTAACCGAAGTTGATCTCCATCAAAGAGGTATCCGTTTTTATGGTCGTTGAATGTATCAAGGGGAAGCACTTGCGATAATTCCCATATCGTTCTTAATGTATTAAACGGCTTCGATTCCCAATCTAACATTGATATTGTAACACCCATCCCGCCTTATCGGCCAAGACAAGGTGTTATTCAAATGGTCCCGCCAAAATCCTTCTTTCTTAGAAATAAAACTCTTCAATCTTGTTTTTTTAACCTGAGGGAAAAGATAAAAGGGTGAACACAATGACAACATTCTAATCACATTCAACAATCAGTGCATAGCATAGAATCAGACTCTACATTTTTGACATACATCCAACAAGCATAACGGTTTCACATAATATTCAACCTAGCATATAATCATAATATCATTTAAACCACATTTCTCAAATCATCATAGTCAATCATTTCCACGTTCATCAATATCGCTAAACCAAAATCCCATCAGCTTAGCATGGTACGAAACAAATCCTATGTTCGTCCAATCACAATGTACAAAACCAATCCCAGGTTCATACAATTACCAGGCACGAAACAAATCCTATGTTCCGCCCATCACGAGACACAAAACAAATCCCATGTTTGTGTACCCAACACACAATCTCTGTTCATATCACCACACAACGATCATAATGTTATACATCATCTCATCATATCATGCATCATATCATCATATCATATCATCATATCATATCATCATAAATTATAATCATACATCTAATCATCATATCATCATAGCACACAATATCAAACAATAGACATATCCAATCACATAGTTTCCAAATCTATACAAGCAATTCATGAAGAACATGCTTAGAAAATAATCATTGTGTTTCCGCGATTACCACCCTCACCTTTGCCACTTAAATATTGAAACTCATTTCTCCTTCACCATGTCAGCCCCAATATTAAAGAACGCTCATACAAGCTGCAGCCCCATCACACCTCAGTTTGCCAACCAAACATTACAATGTAACTATTTATTCTATACAAATGAGCCTCATAAACACACACGTAAAACCATAACTAACCGTTAAAATTCCGATCCCACCGTTGAATATTTAGGTTATAGTACCGTGAAGCTCCCCACCAAATCTCAGCTCGATCAGGTAAGTTTTGGAGTACCAAACGCTGTTCCAAGGAGACAACCTCGAATCTGATTTCTAGGAATGCAGGTTCGGACTGTTTCAGATATTTCTTGCGCCGGAAGCAACCCACATAACTTCTTAAATATAACTCCGATCGGACTTCCGTCAGTTGCTACGAGCTCATGGCTTGATGGTGATCACGCTGGTGTTTTAAGATTCCCAAACCGATGTCGCCTCCGGCGCCGAAGAACCTTCAAAGATGCCTCCTCCAAACTGTTTTCCCTCCCTTCTTCCTCTTCCTTATTTCTTTTTTTTTCTTTGATCTACTCCGACTTCTCTCTTCCACCAGACCACCACCACCACCGTGTCTTGTCACAGTAAAGACTACCCGTTCTACAACCTCCGCAACGTCTCCTTCTCTCTCTCTCTCCTCACGGCTACCTCTCTTCCCCTCTCTCCTTCTTGCGGCCATGTTACGGTTCAGCACAACATCTCTCTCTCCCCCCATGTTGACGGCGAGTGTTTATAACACACTAGCACACAAACCATTTTTGTTTTCTTCTTTAAAGAACATTGGATCTTAATGGGCTGCAACTTATTAGCAAAAATTGGCCCAACTCCCAGTTATAAAATTGGAGATGTTACAGATATACAGTATGCACTATTGGTATATAATAGAGAGGAAAAAAAAAGGACCAAAAAAAATGTACATTCACATACCTTGAACTATAAAGTACTTGTTTTCTTTTTTGTTAAACATGAAAAATCGGAGATCTGCATAAATCTCCGTTGGTGGTGTAGGTTTGAGGCTTGTACTATCTATTTCAACATACATTGAAATAAATCCACTCCCATTGTCCTTGTCGTTCCCTTTGGGTATATGATCAGTCTCCAGGTTATGAACTTTGATGGAATAGGAAGATGGAGGACGTTCTCTCCAACTCTGACTAGTTGTTGATGAAGATATCTCTGAAAACATTATCGATAACTTCCCTTTAGTGTTTGATGGCTTTGGAGATGTGCATTGGCAAGGACTGATTTATGGTCCTTCAATTATTTTAATCTTATTTTGAGAGTTTCTTAAGTTTGGGTTTAGCATTGGTGTCCTTTAGAATTAGTCCCCTGGAAAAAAAATATTTTTTATTTTAAAAAATAAAATATTTAAATAAAAAAGTAAAAATATATTAAAGTTTTAATTTAACCTTAAACATAAAACATTGACATTAAATACATTAGGAAATTACAAAGTTACAAAAACTTGAAAAAAAAAAAAATACAATTAAAACATGAAAGATTAAAAACATAAACCATACAGATAAAAACAAACATTTTATTCAATTCATTGAATTTTTTTTTTGATCTTCATTATCTGGAAGATGTCCAAAGTTAGTCCAAATATGCTCAATCAAATCTTTTTTTAACCGTTCATGGACTTTTTTATCCCGAATTTCTGTAAGCCGAGTAATCGTAGTGCTCATATTTGAACCCAAACTGGCGGCACCGACGGTATATGTTTGATCCACAGCTTCTCCGTCTTGAAATTCAGAAACAATGTGTCGGTAACTGTATGTTCCTCTTTCATCCTCGATAATCATATTATGGAGTATTATGCATGCTCTCATAACATTTGCTATTTTGTTTTTATCCCATAAACGAGATGGATTTTTAATCACGGCGAATCTAGCTTGCAAGACTCCAAAGGCACGCTCAACATCTTTCCGCACAGATTCTTGTTTTTTAGAGAAGAGAGAATGTTTGATACCTTGTGGGAGCCGGATAGATTGTATAAAAGTTGCCCATTTGGGATAAATACCATCGGTGAGATAGTACGCCAAATTGTACTCTCTTCCGTTGACAAAGTAGTTAACCTCCGGAGCTTTACCGTTAAGAATGTCATCAAAAACATTTGAACGATCTAGAATATTAAGATCGTTCATAGTACCTGAGCTCCAAAAAGCATGCCATATCCAGAGGTCGTACGAAGCTACTGCCTCCAACACGATTGTTGGTTTTCCGGTTGATCGTGAATACATCCCTTTCCAAGCTGTTGGACAATTCTTCCACTCCCAGTGCATACAGTCAATGCTCCCAACCATCCCGGAAATCCACGTTTTTCATTTTCATACAGTAGTCTTTCTAGGTCGTCGGGTCTGGGACGTCTTAGATATTCATCGCCAAACAACTGGATTATCGCGGCGGTAAACTCGTGCAAACATTTCCGAGCTGTTGATCCACCAATTCGTACATACTCGTCAACTGTGTCGGACGAAGTCCCATATGCCAATTGGCGAATTGCTGCAGTACATTTTTGTATAGGTGACAAACTGGCCCGACCGGTTGCATCCTGGAATTGACGAAAATACTCGACTTCTGTAGAGAGACGTTGCACAATACGCATGAACAATGGCCTGTGCATGCAAAACCGTCGCCGGAATAAATAGTCCGGGTATGTTGGAGTATCACTGAAATAATCATTCCAAAGTTTATTGTGGCCTTCTTCGCGGTCTCTTGGGATAAATAGCCGTTTCTTTGGTTCTATTGGTTCTTGAATGAGATTAGCTTCTGCATAATTATCAAAATATGCATCAAAATCATCATCCATACCATCTCTTTGGTAGTGATAATGGTATGATGAACCAGCCATTTAGAAAAAGAGTAGTGTAGGGAAAAAGAGATATGTAAGAAATTTGAGTAAGAAATGGTTTGGTTTGGTTGCGGAGTGAGAAAAATGTTGTTGAGTAGTGAGAAATTTGAGTAAGAGATATGTAAGAAATTTGAGTAAGAAAAAGAGTAGTGTAGTTGAAAATAAATGAGAAGTGGTGATCTTCTTTGGTTTGGTTGGTATTGTCTACGATATATATACGCAAAAAAAGGGAGATCCGTGATACTTCAAAAAATGCCAAATTCACAATAGGCCAATAACTTACATTTACCCGTGATGGGAATAACAAAATCAAAAGCTACTTATAAGAAAGATCCGTGACACATTCACAATAGGCCAATAACTTACATATATCCGTGATACAAAATGACAACAAACTTACAAAAGCTACGAATAACAAAAGATGCCAATAACTCACATTGATCCGTGAGACCTAGCCAAACACAAAAGCAACCAATGCCATACCTACTATTGCTACCAAAGCTATCAATTCAAAACCAATTATAAACCTATTTCGGATCTTCCCTAAATCAAAAGCTACTTATGTTCATCCCCTGTTCACCATTGGCTATAGCATGAGGCGTGTCTGCATAGTATTTGTTCACCCTTTGCCAAAAGCTTCCTCCCTTTTGTTGATTTCCAATAATAGGGTCCTTTGAAGTGTTCAACCACGCACTGATAAGAGTTTCATCATCAGCCGGATTCCATTTCTTCCTCTCCTTCCTAACATGTGTCTCTTGAGAAAGAGGTACATCCTGATGAGATTCTTGAGACGAGTAAGGAGGTACTTCGTAAGCAGCATCTAGGTTAAGAGTATCGCCTTGACTGTTGAGAAGATCTACATAACTAGAAGAAGACTGACTGAATGTATTATAAGAACTCATAGGAAGAGTGTAGCAAAGAGGAAGAAGCGGTTAAGATGAGAAAAGAATGAAGAGAGATAAAAAGACCGAAGCTTAATGAGTTTAAGATGAGAAAAGAATGAAGAGAGATATAATGACCAAAGATTGAAGCGTTGAAGATGAGATCAGAATAAAGAGAGCTAGAAAGACCGAAGCTTGATGAGTTTAAGATGAGAAAAGAATGAAGAGAGATATAATGAGCAAAGCTTGAAGCGTTTAATGACCAAAGCTTGAAGAGAGATATAATGGTCTCAGATTGAAAAGAGATATAATGGTCTCAGATTGAAGAGAGATATAATGACCAAAGATTTAGTAGATGGAGAAATCGGATATGTTGTTGGTACCATTCATAATGACAATAGCTTCAACTACCTAAGTCTAATCACAATTTATGACAACTAAATATCAAGTACAACTAAAGCTTCAACTAGTTATAGATACTTAGTTATAGTTATAGTTACATAAAGCTTGTAAAACTAAAGCTTGTATAGCTTCAACTAGTTATACAAGCTTCAACTAGTTATACAAGCTTATACTCTCACCTTTATATAAATAGCTATAGTTACATAAATTAAAGCAAATGCAAAATATAAATCATATTAAATACTCTACCAAATCAATTAATGAGACCAATACCAAATCAACAAACAACAAGAAATTGACATTTTGGATGCTAATAGAAAAGATTATTTACCTTTCACTGGGTGAATGTTGCTACTTCTTCTGAGATTTCTCCTTATGTGAGGCTTTCACGCTGACGAAACTCATATACAACAAACAAGCTTTATGTTAGACTCGGTTCAACATAAACGAATACGGTTTCACAACAACAACAAGAATACGGTTTCACAACAACTATCTTAAAGAATTTGGTTGCCTTACCATGTGGGGACTGAGAAACGCTTCCTATCCCATTCGGAATACGACCAAAGCCACGAACTTCAACCTTTGAAATCTGCATCCCAAAAAAAATTCGTAGAATCAGAACAAAATTTAAGATAGTCAAAAAATAAGATACTAAAATCACTCAGAAACTAAAACCAAACCCTAAAACGAAACCCCATAGACTAAATTGAAACCCTTAATCGAACCCCTAAAAATTAAATCGAATCCCTAAATCCAAACCCTAAATCGAAATCCAAAACATATTAAGAAACCCTAAATCGAAATTAAAATCAGAGACAACATATACAGCTTCACATATATTCAACACACGAATCAAAACTCAGTCCCAAATCTATCGAATCAAATAAAAATTGCCTTCAAACCAAAACAAAAAAATACATCAATCTACCATTGGAAACATAGATCGTACACAAATCTCTATAAATTGCAATCGGCTAGAAGAGGACTGACGGCGGATTTGCCTTTGATTCACCCAATTTTCAAGCAGAACGGCGGAGGAATCAAATCGCCGTCGACAGAGAGAAAATGTAAAGTAAGAGGAACAAGGAGAAACAAAAATAACTAGGGAAAAATATTTTTTCCTCTAACCCTACCCAAACCGCAGAAACAAACGAGAGGCCGCCACGTGTTAGGAAGGACCGACGAAATACGTCCGTTTTTAAGATACGTTTCCCTAATATTGGGTTAATTTCGATTTAAATTAAAAACAAAAAATGTGACGGACACTCCTAAGATACGGCGATGCATATGCCTTAAAAGGTGAGCTTTTCTTTTTGGAAACTCTCCTGAGGTCTCGTGATAATTATACGACATATATAGGCTCGCGGGTAACGGTTGATGGGTATTCCAATTCCGAATTGGATTGGAACTTTTAATCCTATACAAATCATGTGCGTATATACTTCTCGTCTAAATCCAAATATTATATTATCATTATCCACACAATTAATCAAAAGAAAACCTAAGCAAAAAAAATTAGATTTAATTTGTTATTTGTTATGAATATAATTTCTATATATAATATGTGGACGTATTTATTATCAATATATATGTACTTATATAATAATATATGTGGATGTATTTATTATAAGAAAAAAAATATATATATATATATATATGTGGATGTACTATATGGTCCATTATCATATTTTAGAAAGTTCTAGATAAATCTCTAAACCTAAAACCTAAATAAAATATTCATTAATGAAACATCTTACAGAACTTAAAACCAAGATATCATAATCATAGAAGATCACATTTTCCAAATCATACAAGTACTTAGAAAATTGCCTTAATTACATAGTAGTAGTTTAAAAAAATTGCAGAGGAACATGAGTTATCATTAGGCCAATCCATCTGATCTTTGGGAGATATAGCGGGTGTCCAGTTCGGTCTCCACAATAACTTTATCAGCATGCCATGCTATTTTAACTCCCACAGCTTGCTCAAGTGAGAGCGCATATGTTGTAGGCCGCCAGAGAAATAGTTTTGGGTCTAGTACCGACTTTACAATAACAGCCACCGCTTTAGGACCAAGTGGAACACGACCAATCATGTGACATGGTTCGTCAGAGCACAGTTCTCCTTCAGCGACAATAACATCTTCTGTCGCAAACCAATGCAGAATCTTACATCTAAGTCGTCCTTTGCTAAGATCACTAACCTTTGATTGAGAATCCACATCATCAAAGAGTTTATGACACAAGGAACAGAACTGATAAACATATATATACTCTGTTGGTATCACCATATGAGAAGTAAAAGAGGACTTACTTTTTTTGCAGCCAAGTCGCCGACCATATTTTTGCTTTGCATCTCAGTTTGTGAAGCTTCAAACTTGTGCACATGTGTCCCATCGAAATCTGTGTGTCCTGCTATCGATACTTTACTCCTAGTGACTTTCCTAGGGCCTGAACTCCTTTTTTTCTAAAAGTAAGATACATTACTTTATATAACAGCATTTGGTTATATCCTTACATATAAGATACAATACATAGACACTACCATATCGTAAGCTAGGCGAAACCTATATTACCTTGATGTTGCTTGGTTTTCGTTCTGTGCTACTCTCTGCATCATTATCCGACAATGCATCACTTATGTCTCCATGCTTACTCCAACATGGGCTCCTCTTTTACTTGTGATCCATACCCTTAATCACTAGATGTTCTACTATTGTCTCTATCGGTTGATGGCATATATTGCGGCAATGTATGCAGGGACAAAACATCTCTGTTGGATTATTACCCAAACTCTTTACTGATGAAGTCACGAAATTTCTTACTCCTTGGTCATACACTCATACTCAAGGCTAGTCCTATAATGTATGTTTGATAAAAATTACAAAAGGTTTATATTCATAATTATAATCACATTTTGCAATTAACAAATCGATAAAAATAAGAACCAAAGCTCATACCTTGGAAGCCAAACCCAAGTCTTGTCCATATTAATTTACAACAATAACGCCCCAAATCCTGATTAGGCACTAAAAATATATACACAAAAGAATAAGCAAGACAAAATCATACCCTAACAATACAAAAAGAAGCATCCAATAACCTCAATTACACAAAACAAAATCATATTGAAAACCCAAATTGAAACTAAAACCCTAACAATTTCAACAACCTCAGAACGATCAAAGATCTAATTTTTGAAAGGCATTTGCTGGGTTGTGTGGTTTGATAATGAGATTAAGAGCAAGGGCAGTAGGATATCATGAAAGAGGAGAGAAGGACAGGAAGAACAAAACTCGATAGAGAGAGCAAACAAAAGGGGAAGAAGAAATTTCCGAATAGAGCAAAAAGGGGCAAAATTAAATGTCGAAAGTTAGAGAGAAAAGGGGAAGAAATTAGGTCAATTTTTTAATTGGTGCTTAAATTCTAGTGTCTTTTTTTTTGCAAGAGTCAAAAATTTTTGTTAAGGCGGCAAGACAGAAAGATATCATAGCGTTTGTAAATTTAAAACGCTATAGAAAAGTTAGAAGTAAGTCAATTATAGCATCACTACACAAAACGCTATCGTCCTTATTAAAAACCAAATATTCTTGTAGTGGAACTGTGGAAGAAGAAGCAAAGTAGAAGATAATGAACAGATCAAGACACGAAAAAATTGAAGCACGCAAAATGTCTAAGGTATGAGAGAAGGGGAAGACGATACTCTTTTTTTTTGTGAAAATCTTTCTTTAGTTTTTTAAACTTTTTTTTTTTTTTATTTGTTGACAAATTTTTTAATTTTGTAATCATGGTTTGTAATAGCACATACATACCCTATCGAAACGTTATGGAAAAGTTAAAGGGATAATTGCATTTTTAGTACTTTATTTGCATTTAAAAGAGAACGTAGACCCTATATTCGTTTTTCAAGAAACATAACCACTAAGAGTGTTGAAATTACAGTTGATCCCCTCACTACCAAACAAAAAACAGAAGCCAAAATGACAGATTTAACCCGATGAAGTCTGCAATAGATATCTTTAAGCTTGATTTCAAATTGACGTCAAAACGGAGACTTCAAAGTAAGTCTCCTTTTTAATTATAGGTTAAATGTTAATTTTAAAAATTATAAAAATAATTTGGTTAACCGTTTTGACCAAATAATAACCACATAGACTTCCTGCATTGTAATAAAATAATTTTACATATAAACTAGTCAAATTAAGGGAGGTAAAGCTGATTAGGTTAAAATTATTTGATTTAGGGTTTGCTTAAGTAGACTTCTCTGTAGACTATTAGTTGTTGACTTCAAAGTAAGTCTACTCCTTAATGTTTGGTTAAATTTTAAATTAAAAATTATATAAAATAATTTGGTTAACCGTTTGACCAAATAATAACCACATAGACTTCCTGCATTGTAATAAAATAAATTTACATATAAACTAGTAAAATTAAGGGAAGTAAGGCTGATTAGGTTAAAATTATTTGATTTAGGGTTTGCTTAAGTAGACTTCTCTGTAGACTATTAGTTGTTGACTTCAAAGTAAGTCTACTCCTTAATGTTCGGTTAAATTTTAAATTAAAAAATTATAAAAAATAATTTGGTTAACCGTTTGACCAAATAATAACCACATAGACTTCCTGCATTGTAATAAAATAAATTTACATATAAACTAGTAAAATTAAGGGAGATAAGGCTGATTAGGTTAAAATTATTTGATTTAGGGTTTGCTTAAGTAGACTTCTCCGTAGATTATTCGAGGTTGACTTTCTTATGCCATCAACTAGTAATATTATATTATTTTAAGCTCACCGACAATTTAACCAAACCTATAGATGAACCTAACCGAATGCGTACTAATCTAACCTAACCGGTGGCGGTAACCATATAAATACTTCTTTCTGTAGGTGAACCCTAGTTTGTATGTGCTTTCTCTCTCTCCACAATTTCTCTCTCTAAAATTTCGATATTGTTGCTCTCTAAAATTCAGATTCTATCCTCATCATTTATCGTCTTCGAAACTGAAGGAGATCTCAGATAAGTATTCTCATCATAGGAAGTCGGCTATTTGCTTTTGTAACGCTTTAGCTAATTTTGTTCGAAAATATATATGTTCTCATAGTTTTTTATTCATTTTGCACACAGATATGGGGTTATACAGCTACACTCAGCCATCTTCTAGTTCTTTGCAAGTATGGAGTGAAGGTCCACCCGAAGTAAACTTCACTGGCCTGACAGTTGGAATTCCTGACAGATGTTTATGCGGAAGGGAAACCGTTATGAAATGTTCCACCACAGCCGACAATCCTGGAAGGATTTTCTTTGGATGCAATAACCATGAGGTTGTTAGATTTTATGATGGTTTATTCGTTTGGTATAATTATTATTTGAGTATAGATAATATTCTTATGGTATATTTATTTCTATGATACGGTATAGGATGGAGAGGACCATATTATGAAATGGTGGGATGAGGCTATAATGCAAGAACTTCAAGCAATGAGAGGTGGACTTGATGACCAAAGGGATTCTATTACAGCCATCCAGGAAAATGATGAAATGCTATGGGTTCAGCAGGAGCTAGAGAAGGTGAACGATCAGATGAAGGAATTACGTCTGTTAATTCGTCGTGTACGCGGGGTGGTCGAGAATGTCTTTATCGCCGGTATAATCTTAATTGTTGTATTAATCTCTTTTGCTTCGTAGATCTTTCAATTAAAATCTGTGAACCTCTCTTTATCGTGGCCGTTTGTTTGAATGGCGTATTTATGTCTGTAATCTGTGAACTTGCTTCTCTGTTTCTGTAATATTTAGAAGATATCGTTGACTTCATTACTTGACCTATTTAGTAGACTTCTCCCGTATACATTAAGAAGTCAGTCGACGTAGTCTATGCGTTAATGATTTACGACGCGACGGTTTGTGTTATTAATAATGTAACTGTTCATTGTAACCGTTTCGTCTCGTATATATAAACCAGCCCGGGGCCTTTTGATTATTTTAAAACTGCAACCAAAAAAGTTATCAGTAAATCATTTCTTCTCTCTTTAAAAAAATAGTACGTAGTTCGTCTTGAAAGTCTTGGACGACGACGCTTAATTGGAGACTGATCACGGTTGGGTAATTGAAATTTTCTCTATATCACTACAATTCATTCACGTTTGTTTTGTTCTTAAATATGTTCTACATCATATCACTTTTTACTTGATATCATAGTTTTCCCAGCCATCATAGTTTCCCCAGAAAGAAGTTTACTTGATAAGTCTTCAGCACATTAGTACAAAAATTAATTTGATTTGATGGATTATTTACTCCTTTAAAGCACGTTTTAGTTTTCCCAGAAAGAAGTCTACTTGATAAGTCTTCAGCATATTAGTACAAAAATTAATTTGATTTGATGGATTTGCAGTTTAAAGTACGTTTTAGTTTTCCCAGAAAGAAGTCTACTTGATAAGTCTTCAGCATATTAGTACAAAAATTAATTTGATTTGATCGATTTGCAGTTTAAAGTACGTTTTAGTTTCCCCAGAAAGAAGTCTACTTGATAAGTCTTCAGCATATTAGTACAAAAATTAATTTGATTTGATGGATTATTTACTCCTTTAAAGCACGTTTTAGTTTCCCCAGAAAGAAGTCTACTTGATAAGTCTTCAGCATATTAGTACAAAAATTAATTTGATTTGATGGATTTGCAGTTTAAAGTACGTTTTAGTTTTCCCAGAAAGAAGTCTACTTGATAAATCTTCAGCATATTAGTACAAAAATTAATTTGATTTGATGGATTTGCAGTTTAAAGTACGTTTTAGTTTCCCCAGAAAGAAGTCTACTTGATAAGTCTTCAGCATATTAGTACAAAAATTAATTTGATTTGATGGATTTGCAGACGGTTCAGTTTCCCGTGGAGAAGTCTGCGAGAGAAGTCGTCAACATAATCATTACAAGGTATAAATTGATTTGACGTTAGTTGGCGGCAATATTTTTATTTTTTAAATTAACAAAGCGAGGGATCCGGTTTTAATTGGTTTCTTTACAAATTCATCATAGTTTTCCGGTTCTGTTTCTAATTAAACGGTTTCGGTTTTATAAAACCGGGATTATTTTAAATATTTTTAATTTTATGACTTAAAAACGGAGATAATTATGATAGTTATCTCTAATTCTTACTCGTAAGGAAACTCTTCGCTTCCGCTTTTCTCTGCCGTTTATCTCCGCCGATTCCGACGAACTCCACCGCTTTTCTCCGCCGCTTATCATCGCTACTGTTCTCTTCGATCAAACTGAATGTTTGAATTCTGTCTGCAATTCGATAGTAGACTTCTTTTGTTGGATTAGTCTTCCGCTTTCTCAATATTATTTTTTTTAATCTTATCTTGCAGAATGGATGAGGGTAAACCAGAATTTCCTCGGAGGTTTTACACGAAAGGTGATGAGCCTCTTCCTCTAAAAAGCATCGGCTATTACAGCAACGATACGAAGCTGTTCGATGAACTCTACAAAGCTCTCGAGCTGGATGAATGGGACGAGATCTATCAATCTCGACTGGGTGTCTTCTTACAGTTCAACCGTCTCCAATTTGAATGGGCTTCCAGACTGGTTCACCATATGCTCATCTTTCAGATTGTATGCAACAAAAAGTACGAGATTTGGAGTCTTGTTAACTCTAACCCTCTACGATTTTCTTTGAATGAGTTTGAGGCCATCACTGGACTTAACTGTGAAGATGTCGAGTCGTTGGAGCAGCCAGAGGTTGAGGTTACAGACGAGATAGAAGACTTTTGGTTAAAGCTTGGAGTCAATTTCGAAAGCGGGCCGAGTATTGAGCAACTGATCGCAACATGTAAGAACTCAAACGGGTGGGATAGAATAGATCGTGTTAGGTTGGGTTATCTAGCCATCTACGCCGGGTTTATAGAAGCTAGAAAACCATCTACGCCCACCCGTCTTAATATGGCTAGACTAGTCATGGATTTAGATGCATTTCTTGATTATCCATGGGGAAGAGTTGCTTTCAAGAACCTGATTCTTTCTATTAAGGAGAAGGACTTAAACAAGCAGAGTTACACCTTAGACGGTTTTGTCGAACCTCTACAGATTTGGGTGTACGAAGCTATGCCTGATTTTGCCAAATTGATTGGGGAACCGTTACCAGGTAATCCGACTCCACCGTTGCTTGCTTACCGCGGTTCTCGCGGAAGAAAATATGTCAAAGAGCATATTCTAAAACAGGTACGCATCCACGTGGTTTGTCTATAGTTTATCTACGATATTAGATATTCGGTAACTCTATTGTGTTAGATTTGAACTTGCTTTTGGTTTTTGTTTTATATGAATTGTAGACAAACTTCAAAAACTACAAAACCATTGGTGGCATGATTAGTCCTGTTTGGCAAGAGGATGAATCAGATGAGAAGATTGATAACATTTTGAGAGCGTTCAATGGGGATTTTGGTCCATGGAAGTGGGGGAGAGGTTTGTGGGAGACAGTTGGTATTTATCAATCCAACAATGGCAAGGTTGAGATTGAAGAAAAGGGATCGAGTAAGAGAGCCGGTGAATTTGATGAACCAAGTGGGAAGAGGCACTGTCCAGGTCCTTCGACTGACATGGGTGTCAACATTTTGGAATCTTTAAAAGATGAGCTCGGCATGTGGGGAGGAGCTCTGATTGATCAGATGAGAGAAGGTTTCAACAGTTGCGATTTGCGGTTTGACATGTTGTCTGAGAAAATTGAGGGCCTGTCTTCGGATCTTGACAAAATGAAGTGAGACGTAACTGGTACAAAACACGCTGATCCTTTAGCAAAGGAAAAGAAGGACTCTCAGGCATCTGCTGGTACGGAAGCGGATGCATCAAAGGAACAGAAGAAGGATGAGGCAGCCACTGGTACGAAAGAGGCCGTATCAAAGGAGAAGAACGACTCAAAGTCGGATATGGTTAGTTCTGAACACTTGCAATTTCCTACTACGATCCCTCACAAACACAATACTAGGTACAAGGCGAAGAAAAAATTAGACTTCCAGAAGGACTCAACTTCGAAGACATAAAAACAAGTTCTGTCTTACTTATGTGAAGTAGACTTCTTTACCGTATGAAGTAGACTTCTTTTTACGTATGAAGTTGACTTCTTTATTCGTATGAAGTAGACTTCTTTATCCGTTTGTTTTATTCGAAACTTTTAAATATATGCTGCGACTTTAATAGTATTTGTTTTCATAAATGATCATGTAACTTTTAAATCGAAATTTGCAGAACAAGCCAGGTCAATCTGAGACCCCGAAACCATCTCCAGCTGTTACTCGTACGAATACGAAGGTGGCAAAGATAGTCAGCGCTGATTCATCTGACACTGAGTCAGACCAACCTGTGTTTATTCGCACGGAAATCCCAACAGCTGCCGATTACACTGCTAGAGCCAAGAAACAAGAACCAAGGAAAGAAGCGGCCAGGATTGCGGCACAAGGCAAGATTGAAAGGGTTAAGAGGTTGGCGACAAGTCAACGTTCCCCGTTTGTTGGTGATAACACTGCCAAGACTATCATTGCGCCAACCACGTCAGCGTACAATCCTTTTGTTAAAGCAGACCCGAATTTGAAGAAGGTTTTGGTTGAATTCTTAAAGAAAGATCCGTAAGTTTACCAACTTTTATGATATGTTTCAAAATTTATATTGTTCGAAATCTAGTAACTTATATGTATCCAAACCCATTCATCACCCGCAGGACATACAAGAAGAAGGTCCCAGAGAAATCCCGATGTTGTCTTTGGTGGTACGAACTGCAGACAAAAGCAGTGTGGCTACGAGATTCGGTAAGTCTACACTGAAAACTTCTACTTCAAGTATACTAGAAAACTTCGGTCTTCAATATTATATAACTTCGTTTTAAATCCATGTGGTTATCCAGCACATGGATGCGGTTTTGAATCTATTTAGACATCGACACGCACAGCATCCTGAGTGGTTTAGAACGAGTAGAGTCGCTTTCCTAGACGCTATGTTCACTCATCTCTGGACGACAAAGTACAATGACTTTCTCAGTTCTAATGCTAATCCTAATGGATCTGGGAAACTGTTGCCAGCCGGTGCCTTCAGCTACCACTCAGGGGAGTATCCACCGTATGCACAGACTAACAAGCAATGGGGTCTGGAAGTGGATGACTTATACGCGCCTTTAAACGTGAAGGCGACGCACTGGGTAGCTTTGTGGATATCGATTCCCATGAGACACATCGTCGTGCTGGATAGCATCCCGAGTGTCACCAATGACGAAGAGATTGCATCTGCCGTCGAGCCCATTGCCGTGTTGGTTCCCTACGTGCTGCGGGAGTTAGCCACTCCAGAGATGAAGCATCTGTGGTCATACGAGAAGTTCACTCATGAGCGGGTTACAAAGGGAGTGCCTCCGAACAGGAAGCCAGGTGACTGTGGTGTGTATACTTTGAAGTACATGGAATGTCATGCTCTTGGGATAACGTTTCCTACTACTTTGTGCGACGCAAACATCACATGGATAAGGGAGAAGATAGCTTGTGACATATTTCACGAGATTGAAATCCGTGGACCAAATGAGGATAACTACATGGAGGAGTTTGGGCTCTATGATCCTCCCCCAATCCAAGACTAACTATATACTCCCTTGTTTGAAAGACTTAAGTTGTTGTTTAAATTATGTATGACTAAATAGGATGATGTAGGATGATGTTTTGTTTCTGTTGGGGGATCTTTAAATTTTGTGGGTGGGATCCTACTGATGATGGGTGGTATCTTGATATTTTTTGTATGATCCTCCTTTAAAACTATAATGTGTAATGTGTAAGGATTATTGTTCTTGTTCTCTACTAATTATATGGCCAAAAGTGTGTAGATGGCCAAACGTAAGTAGCGTTCAGGGGAAGATGAGTAGACATATGGTTGAAGTTAACCTTAAGACTTCTTTTGCAATCTACAAAAATAATTTTTTATCGGGGTATGTGTAATGAGAAATGTTTTTTAAAAGTTATTCTGTAGTACTAGCGTGCAGCGAAAGCCAAGTAAACATATTTCAGAAGTTAACTTATAGTTGAAATGTAGAGTTGACAGAAAATAGAAATAGTTATTCAGTATGCATACATTATTAAGTTAAAAATAAATAACAAAAAAGTAAATTAATCGTCGAGACGGACACCAAGTTTTCCCCAATCCATAGGAGGGGGAACAACACACTGTTTGACATCAGCTTCCGCAACCTCTCTCATCTCATCTAACCTCTTGTGCTCTGCCTCGAAATCGACAAGTTTTTCACCCATAACTTGATTCAATACGGCTTGTTGAGCTTAGATCAGATCCACTTGATGCTTTAGGGCGATAGCCTCTTCCTTCTTCGTCATGTGATCTCTCATCATACGAAGAATTGCGGTGAAACGATCTCTCGTCTCTGCTTCAACCACGGCTCTTGTCTCTGCTTCAACCACGGCTCTCGTCCTCTCAAACGCGTGTTTCATGGCATCTGTTACTTCCTCTTCCCACTCGTAATCGGAACTGATTCGCTTACGCTTGCTGGAACTCTGTCCGGCCATATCTCGTAACCAACTTATTCTCTTGTAACCAAGAAGGAAAATAGAAATAGATTGAGTGGAAGTGGAAATAGAGAGGACATTTATATATAAAGAAGAAGATGAATAAACGGCAACGATGCAATGAATGTAGAGATAGCGAAAGGGTACAACGAATGTAGAGATAGCGAACGGGTACAACGAACATAGAGATAGCGAAAGGGTACAATGAATGCAGACTTGAAACATTATCGTACATAGAAAGATAATAGACATCTTACTGAAGTTAACTGAGAGACTTTGCACACATACCAATACACATTGCGATGACTACAATGAAACCTATCCAAGAGAGAAGGATGAATTGTCGAAGCATTTTTTCCCTTTCATTGGATGCCAGTAAATCATTTTCTCCCTTCTTGTCTTCAACATATGTGTTAACCACCCCAGTGTTCACCAGATCGTTGTACACTTGTTCTTTCATTTCTCTTATAGATTCTTGAAGCACCTTGATTTCTTCTCTCTGCCGACGGATCTCATCCCGCGCATCCAATAAGCTCCGCCTTTGCCAACCACGTGATGGTTCTGCGTCTGACCAATTAGAAAACCCATGAACAGTGCATCTGAAGAAATTTCTTCCGGGATTTGCATCTGTCCATGATTTCACAATAATCGTTGATCTACCGCAATGGTTGCAGATTGGACCAGTAATTTGTGTTTGCGAATTTGTATCAGAAATTGACCCTGAAATTTGACTCATTGTTCTCTAGCTGATAGTGGCTGTGGTAGTGGTTGGTTAAGAAGAGGAGTATCACAAAATGGTCTTACGAATAAATGATAGTTAAAGTACTAGTCTTTAATAATGTCAACTTCAACACGTGGGAACATTCCTACATAAAAATATGACTTCACGATGAAGTTAACTTCAATTCGCCGTCTTCAGCAACCTGAACAAATAATTGTTAGTGTAACCGACGATCATATTCAAAACGTTAAAAATGTATCATGTGGGATTGTTACTTACACAATGTGGTCGAGTATGTCCAGGCTGTCTGCATTTTGAACAAGCATATTGCTTATGAGACTTCCTCGGCTTTCTCCCCTTTTTACGCGACAGTTCTAGCCATGTTAGCCAACGAGACTTCTTTTGCCTACCAGGCTTTCGCTTCGGTATGGGAGGTATACATCGGATATCTGGCCCAATTGGATCGTGCTCGACATTGGGCATGATGTTAGCCGCGTATGTTGCATAGACATAATCTTTTCTATAGTAAGCTTCGACTACGGTAGACATATGCAATCCACTTGACTTGACAGCTTTAATTGCATGTGAACATGGTATTTTCTCAACATCAAACACTCCGCATGAACAAGTTTTTGCTTCCAAGTCAACCAAGCAGTCACGTTGCCCACCCCTAACGTAAAAACGCCAACCATATTCCAGTGCATGCTGTAAAGCCCTGTACGAAGTTGTGTAATCCAATGTCATGCTGAACATTGTCCTCATTGAATCTTGGATATGTTGTGGGACAATACCATCTACTATTCCTACCCGATCTACAAAAAGCTGCCCAATATATTTGGAGGTGGAAAGCTTACGGTGAGCTAGGCGGTCCACAATAGAACATGTATGCACGTTCAGATATTTGGTGACCCAAAAAGTGGTTGGATCATTCTTCACACTGGCGACGACCCTCCACGTGCATCCTGGCACAGAGCATATTGCCACCAACCGAGTCTTTGTGGACTTCTTAATTTTGAAAGAGAATTTTAACATTATAGCGGTCAAACGCACCTCTGTTATGACATCATGTTTGCATGGAAAGCATTGACCTACTTTCAATTGGTCTTTCCAAGGATTATTTAACTGTCCATGAATACCACCAACAAACGGTATCCCTTCTTCAGCATCTACATCCAGGTCATCTCCATCGTCATCGTCATCTTCAAATTTCCCGTACTCACTGTAATCGAAATCCATGTCGTCAACATCTTTCGGCTTCTCATCTCTAGTGTCATGGAGAGCTTCTTGACATTCTTCTACACATTCATCCGCACTTGGATCTATATCGTCACCTACTTCACCCGTTGACTCCCCATCGTCCCCATCGTCTATAGAACGTGAGTTTTTTATATCATTAACACATTCCTTAACCGGCTGTCCATCCATGCATCGCGTAGAGACGCAAAGGCGAACAACATTCCTACTACTAAAATCTATCAAGTTCTGAACTGATCTATCATTTGTAACATAGACAGGAGGGGTATCTTGGGGCAATTGCTGAAGCATCATCTCTGTTAAGGGATACGATAACTGAACCATCTCTGTTTCTTTGTCAATCTGATAATCTTCTACAGCCATTTCAAGAAGCTCAGCGTATGTACAACCGTGTCGCAGAAAAAACATTCTCCCACCTTTACGTCCATCCATATCAAAATGCCAAGACCCATTTCTCGTCACCCATACTCCGAAAACAACAGGTATTTGCGCCATTTACCTGAAAGAGTAAGCAGCAAGTCAAATACTCATCACACAGCTGACTACCCGTAGAAGTCTTAAATCAATAACCTAGATGCCTAACAAAACCAAAAACATGTTTGAACCAAAAGTATAATATATTATAAGGAAAAAAATATACAGAGGCAAAAACATAATCGATACAAAACAAATGAGGTACAAAATCAATAAGAACAATGTATAAATTTCAATTAAACACTATTTCATTTATACTGACTTCACAGATAACTCCAACGCGTTGACTTCCCAAATTAGTCTACCTTTATACCCTAACTGCATATGAAAACCAAAAACTTGATTTCTCCATATGTATAATATGGATTCATGTCAAAATCATACAGAGGCAAGTAAATAACATATATCAAAGAATACATCAAGAAAATCTTAAAAATCATTCACCAATTTGCAATAAATTGGTTTTCAAATAATGCTGACTTCATGTTCACATCAACGTGTAGACATAAAAAAGAATATAAAAGGAAAACTACAAATGAAGTCTATTTCCTGGGGTCTATTTTTGCAATTACAAGTTTACAAAGCAGACTGCGAATGAAGTCTACCATAACCGGTGGACTTCTTTTGTGGTCTTCCTTTGTTAATTTTTTGGTTAGTTTTGCAATTAAATAGATAAAACAAGGTAGACTTCAATGGAAAGTTCAACAAGTTAACTTCAAATATAGTCGACTATGGTTATTTTTGCAATTGACCAACCCATTGACTTTAAAGTAGAATTCTGTCTACTAAGTAGACTTTAACTATCCGTCAACTAAAAAAAGTAAACTTCGTCGTGGTTAGTTTTGCAATTGACCAAGTTTGACTTTCACCAAGTAGACTTTGTATAAAGTCTACTTTAGTGATGACTTCGTTTGCAGTCTGCCTTGGTCATTTTTGCAATTGACCAACAATTGCATGTTTAAAAAAGTAGACTTCTATTGCAGTCAACTTATTATTTTAATATATTTTTAATTTATTAATATTACGGTCAATGCTTAAATAGTTTGGTCAATTGCAAAAATAGTCACTATGGAAGTCTACTCGTTTATTATCGTATGTAGACTTATTGTAGAAGTCTTCACTATGAAGTCAAAAATTTGGTCAATTGCAAAAATACACCTTAGTAGACTGCAAACGAGGTATCGGTTAGAAGTATTTTAATGCAGTCTACACCATATTTTTTTGTTTTCAAATGAAATTAAGGAGACTGGAATTTTAGTCTACGGGCTCGAAACTCGATAAATTTTAAATTGCAAAACTGACCACATAGTAGACTTTACATGATATTATGACGGTTGGACTAAGAAATGAAGTCTAATTTCGAGAAAATAACTAAGAAAAACACGAAATCGACCGGAAAATAACCTTATCGGTGGTTGTTTCGCAATGTCAAGCACCGAGGACGTCGTATTTAGTCAACACTGAAGAAACACAGCGCCAATTTTCCTTGTTCACGGGATATAACAAGATTAACGAACTTTCAATTTTTTAGATTAAAATGGAGAGGAGATGGAAGAAAATGAAGTTCTCAAAGCATTGGGTGTTATTTAAGCTCACAAATTTGGGTTGTTGAAGCATTAAGAGCTTCAAATTTGGTTGTTAATGGTGGTTGGAAAATTGATGACGGTGGCACAACCGTAAATAAAAGAAGAAGATGAGGATATGGATGTAATAAACATTTTCGCAAGAAATTCAAATAAATCAGAAATAATGGCATTTCTGTGAATACATAGAATGACAGAGGATTTAGTAGGGAGAAAGTGGCAAATGTTAGAGAGAGAAAAAGAGGGGTCTAATTTTGCAATTGACTCAGATAAGGGGTCTAACTTTGCAAACGTCCCAAAGTTAAAAGGAAATTCTTTTTGAAACATACGTCTACACAATTACGCAGGCCCAGCTCATACCTAGAATGAGAGGGGCGGTGGCCAGGGGACCAATTTCTTTTTCAAAAATAATACCTTAAGCAAATAGGGTCCAAAAAAAGGGAAAAAAAAATTTATATTGAAAAGGGTCAAAAAAAAAAACTATATGCCTAGGGACAAAAAAAATTACTGAGACGGGCTACGTCCACTGCACATTATTGCATACGTTGAGATTATACATCATTTAAAATGATTAATAAATTAAAGAAGAGAAAGATCGATTATTTCGATAATGAATGATGATGAAGGTGCAAATCTATGGCAAATTGTGACCAGTGCAAATCTATAGGAATTGTGACCACACTAGCTAAGTGAATAGGCCTTACTTACCACTTGTAATCACCGGAGGTGAAACGTCGGGACTGTTATTTACCACCAGAATAGAGAGTTGATCTTTCGAGTTCTAAGTGGTTTTTGACTTTGATGGAGTAGGAAAAAGGAAGACGTTCTCTCCAACTCTGTAGAATTGTCGAAGATATGTTTGAACACATTATTGTACCTTTTCTTCTTCTTTCGAAAATTGTTTTAACACAAGAGAGTAGAGAGAGAAGAAGCGTTGGTTGTAATATAAGATTAGCCTCTTGGAGATAACGTAATAGGAAAATTAACGAAGCTCTAGCTTTCAATACGACGAGCGGTGGTTGTGAACCTTAGCCTTACCAGTGTTTAACACGTTAACGTACTTTAGAAATAGTAATCACGTATTCAACATCCATTAGGGTTTTTAATGAGGATATTCATAGATACATGTTACAAGAAAACCCCATCACAGAAAGCTTAACTAATCGGGCCGAACATGTAAGCCTGAAGACATCATAGACAACAAATAAAAGGTGTTGTGTTTGTGACCTCGAACCATGATTTTTTATTTATGAAAGTGGTATGTTTGGTTAAAACATTAATTGGTAAAATGAGGTCTGAAGTAGTTTAGTTTGTGACATGGTAAAATATAAGATGTTTGAAGAAAATAGTACACAATTAGTTAAAACCTAAAATGCCTAAAGTCAACCAGAAAATAAAAAAAATGGATATTCTCGGCAATCTCTCAATCCAGCTCGATAATGCACAAATGTTCATCGAAAAGTCTTCAAGAAATGAGTGCATTGTCGATGAATCTCAAAGATGGTTGGAGAAAAATCTTTAGCTGTTAGCTGGTAGTTTTGATCTCGATGTGATTCGGCAAACCTCTCATGACAATCAGGTAAATTGGCTCGACAATATTCAAAAGTGGCTCGACTGTTCTTTATGAAATATGCATATTGTTGGTGATTCTCCAAGACGGTTCGAGGAAATTATTTGTTGGTTCGATCAATTTTGATTGGCATGACCTAGATGGGTCTTCACGAAAGTTAAGTGGATTGTTCGGTTAGTTTATGATACTTCCTGAACCATTAGTTTTCTTAGATTTTTTTTTTTGATAGATAATCAATATTATCTCTTAGGCTTGATCAGAACTTGGTTTGGATAAGGATCCTCCAAATTGATCTGGAACGGTAGGTTTAAAGTTCGAACCGGATGGTTTGTTCTGCTTCTGGTTTTACGGTTTTGAGTCTTTTGAAGTATATTTTTAAAAAAATTATTTAAAAGTGGCCATCATACATGCATGTGCGAGTTAAACCTGCACTAAGTCTAAACTGGTGAAAAATACACAAGTAAACATATCAGGAATGACCTATCCTTATCGATCGATTCATGAACAAGATTGACAATTGTTACAAAAAATTGCCAACTAGTTCGAAGAACAAGCAAGGATTTCATAGTAGATGTTTGTACTGGGGATTGCACAACACTAAATAAATATCGATTTTAGGGGAAAGAGTGAATTTTGTTCTTTATTAACGATAAGGATGCGAGGTCGTCACTAAAACGAGCCAAGATCGTGCTCGTCGGTTCACGGGAGAACTGACAAGTTAGTCACGACGAGCTCGGAAGCTAACGGAAATTGTACAGAAAATAACAACAATGTTTAGACGCAAAGTATTGCTCTCGTGTATTGTTCGAGTCTGATCCCCCTTCTCCAATGAGTACTGTTTCTTTATATAGTGGACTGTAGACCGAGGTTTTCTAGGGTTCTCACCGTGAATTTCCGAGATTGCCCTTTACGGATTATTAATGTCTTTCATGTGATTTCGTCGGGCCAAAATCACGAACTTATCTTGTTGGGCCGAGTGGCATATTGGGGCGCAGCCCATGTCCAACAATAGTCCCCCTTAGTCCGGAGAGCGGCAGTTCTTCTGCGATCAGCGGGCGTGCTTGAAATGCATTAATATACTGCTCGGCACAGATCGTCTCGGATTGCTTGTGAGATTGCTGATGATCGGCATTCAGCGAGACTCCATAGTTGGAGATCGGCATGGCGCTGATGATGTGGAATCGGACAGTGATTGCCGTGATAACTTGACTTTGGCGGGTTCGATCGATCTTGCTGGGCGTCATCGAGGATCGCCGCACGAGAGAGTGATCTAGGTGAGATCGACAGATTTAATGATTCTAGGGGATCGAAGATCGGCCGATTGAGATAGGTTTTGAGAGAAAACGAGATGAGTTGAGCGGCGGTAATGAGTTCAGCAGTGGTAATGAGCTCGGCGAGATGAGCGAAGATAATGAGCTCGGTAGTGAGCTCGGCGAGATGAGCGAAGGCAATGAGCTCGGTGAGATGAGCGAAGGTAATGAGCTCGGCGAGATGAGCGGAGGTAATGAGCTCGGCGGTGAGCTCGACAAGATGAGCGAAGATAATGAGCTCGGCGAGATGAGCGAAGGTAATGAGCTCGGCGAGATGAGCGGAGGTAATGAGCTCGACGGTGAGCTCGGCGAGATGAGCGGAGGTAATGAGCTTGGCGGTAAGCTCGGCGAGATGAGTGGAGGTAATAAGTTGAGCGGTAGTAATGAGCTCGGCGAGATGAGCGAAGGTAATGAGCTCGGCGAGATTAGCGGAGGTAATGAGCTCGGCGGTGAGCTCGACGAGATGAGCGAAGCTAATGAGCTCGGCGGTGAGCTCGGTGAGATGAGCGAAGGTAATGAGCTTGGCGGTGAGTTCGGCGAGATGAGTGGAGGTAATAAGCTCGGCGGTGAGCTCGGCGAGAGTGAGATTTAGGTCAGCGAGATTGAGATTGAGGTCGCCAACGAGATTGAGGTCGGCGAACAAGAGAGATTGAGGTCGCCACCGAGAGTGAGATTGAGGTCGGCGAGATTGAGATTGAGGTTGGCGAGTGAGTTTGAGGTCGCCACCGAGAGTGAGTTTGAGGTCGCCACCGAGAGTGAGTTTGAGGTCGCCACCGAGAGTGAAATTGAGGTTGGCGAAATTGAGATTGAAGTCGGCGAGATTGAGATTGAGGTTGGCGAGTGAGTTTGAGGTTGCGACCGAGAGTGAGTCTGAGGTCGCCACCGAGAATGAGTTTGAGGTCGCCACCGAGAGTGGGATTGAGGTCGCCACTGAGAGTGTTTGAGGTAGGCGGATGAGATCGGCGAGTGAGTGAGGTCGCCACCGAGAGTGAGTTTGAGGTCACCATCGTGATTGATATTGAGGTCGGCGCCGAGAGTAAGACTGAGGTCGGCGCCAAGCTGGAGACTGGAGATCGGCACCAAACTTGAGAATGCAGGTCAGCACGAGGTAGAAGAGTGGATGTCTCCATCGAGAGTAGGACTCCACCGAGAATGAGAGCAGAGGTTTCCACCGAGAATGAGAGAGTAGGTCTCCACTGAAAACAAGAGTAGAGGTCACCACCATGAATGAGAGTGGCAAACGCAACGGAGGCAAACACAAGAGCGTCGAACGTGAGTGCGACGAGCGCGAGGGAGTCGAGCATGAGGGTAGCGAGCGCGAGAGCATGAGTGAGCGGTGAGCATGAGTGCGGCAAGCGCGAGAGAATGAAGGCAGCAAGCTTGCGTGCGGCAAGCGTGAGGTAGGCAGGCGTGAGGGCGTCGAACGTGAGGGTAGCGAGCGCGAGAGCGTGAGTGAGCGGCGAGAAGAACGAGATCGGCACCGATGAGCTCAGCGTTAGTGAAGTCGGGTTCCTGAGAGCGAGACGTTAGCTCGGCATGTGGAGATTGGCGCCAAGGTCGACGTGTCGAGAGAATCTGAGATCGACTCGAGAGATCCGCGTGCTGGGTTTATAGATGAAGGCGGCGAGCTAAGTCGAGATGGGTTGAGTGGCGAGCTCGGCGGAAATCGCCATATCTCTTCTCGTGGGAGTGATGAGGTTGCTGATCGGCAGTTTGCGGTCGCCGCGGGTTTAAGAGGAGATGAGCTCGGCATAAGGGAAATAGAGGTCGATGAGGAAGGACTCGGGGTCGGCACTGATGAGCTCGGCGGTGGTGAAGTCATAGGTCACCGCGCAGAGTTCGTCAGTTCGAGCTCGGCGAGATCGAAGGTGGCTTCCGGTTCCTCTCTCGGGGTTGGCTCTGGTATCGCGACTGGCTCTCGGGAGGTCGGCATATGTCGAGTGCGGATCGTCAGATCGGCAAGATCTGATGGTGTTGACGCCGACCACGGGATTCTCATAGCAAGTGAAGACGACAGTGGTTCCGACGATGGCGATGCCGATCTGATGATGGGAGGCCGGCCCAAGGCAAGATCTGGGAATGTGGTTGATGAAAGAAATGTCGAGGTTGGCCTTATAAGGATCGAAGGGTGGTGCGACGAGGTCGGCATTGATGAGCTTGGCAATAGAAGTGACGAGCTCGGCAATGGTGATGAGGTTGGCATTGACGAGCCTGGAAATGATGAGATCGGCAATGGGGAGCTTTGCGTAGCGATTGCCGATCTTTTCGGGAGACGGTCTATGAGCTGGAGTTCGATGTGCCTTCCAATGCCGATCTGGGGATAGAAGATTGATTGTCTTTGCGCGATGCTTGTGCCGAGCGTGGCTTTATGTTAATTTATTTTGAATCTATGCCGAGCATTGCTTGTTTTTGTTAGTTGCTACTTTGAACTTGTGCCGAGCATGACCTTTTGTTGGTTGTGTTATTTTGAACTTGTTTGCTCTTTGATTATGGAATAAAATTGTGTTCTTCCTATCTTTGGTATCGAGTTGTACTTTACGGTGCAAGACGTCTCTTGGCTTATCCTATTACGTGTGTCGAATACCAAATGTTTAGGGTGGTAATCGAGATGAGCTCGTCATACCTTTTAGGTGCGGCCCTGGTGTCCGGCTTACCCTGTGTGTGCCACGAGGTCGGCAAGAGAATGCGAGTGAGAACTCGGCTTATACAAACTTAACCGCCTGCTAGCTGAATGCGATCTGGGTCGGCTTATTTTGTGCGGATTATTTCACCGCTGCATCCATGAGGAACGCGATTTAAATCGTTCCCTTGGCCAGAGGGTCGATGTAAGAGCTGGACATCTCGCTGAGACGGACTCGTTCGAGAGAGCTCGTTTTGGTTTTGAAGTGTTCAACTTTTGTTTTTATTTTTTTGGTATAGCTGTGCCTTTTGACGGGCTGCCTACGTACCATTAGTAAGGGATCAAGCCATTCGTAGTTCATATTACAGAGGGAGAGCTCAGTAGTACGTGCGTTCTTTTTTTTTTTTTTTTTGTGGCGCATTCTTGATTTGGCTGAGTTCCACGACCGCTTATCTTAATGGATGGTTTGACCATGCGTCTTTCTCTTTTTCTATCTTGATGTACTTGTTAGCCCGGTGCAGTGCGTCATCGAGAGTCAGAGGCTCGTATATAATAATATCGTCCCTGAAGCGAGACCCATATGCGAGAGCATTTCGGAGAGCGGAGATCGCAGTATCGTCTACAATGGCGAGCTTTGAAACAACCTTCTTGAATCGTTCCATGAACTCTCTGAGCGATTCGTCGTCCTCTTGGTACATCGTCCAGAGATCGGCGTTAGAAGCTCCCTTTATCATAAAGGTCGAGTGGTGTTGTAGGAAAGCATCGGTGAGCTCGTAGTAGCTATCTATAGAATTGGCTTCAAGACAAGAAAACCAACTTAGTGCGTCAAGGGCTAAGTTTTCCACAAACATCTGATAGCATCCGGCATCATATTCTTCAGGACTAAAGTTTGCTCGGTTGATTGCAATACTCATCGATGTTAAGAAAGGTTTTGGGTCAGTTAGCCCGTTGTATGGAATGAACTTGAACTTGTTGATGTAACAAACGCGAACGCTAGAGATTCTTGTCGTGAAGGGTGAGTGTTGAGCCTCTTCGAGCACCTTCTCCAAGTTGGGGGCAGCGCTTGTTGCTCGATGTATCTTGGCCGAGATGTCCTTTACGATCTCTTCGAGTCGCTGGATTTTAAATCCTTGTGATCTTTCAGGTTGTCTCGCGATGGTGGTGTAACAGTGTTGGAGTCGGCTGGCTCCTACTACGCTTGCTACGACGGTGGGTTTGATCTTGTTCGGCGGGCGCCGCGTCTCTGGTGTGGTCGTCGAAGGATCCTTCGATGATGGACGTCAGTCGGCGTCTGTGACTCTCTGAGCGTTCTTCGACTGGCGGTGACAGGCGTGGTAGTGTGTCTAGGTCGGCAGGGTAGCTTGTGTGTCGACGATCGTGCCTTCTTTGCTGGAGTCTGTTAATTTGGTCCTGCAATGCTTCTTGCGCCGCCGCGATTGCTTCGAGCCGTTTGTTTGTTCGCACCTCCTGACCGTTGAGTCGATCGAGTATGACTTGCATCAGGTCGTCGAGTCTGCTCCTTTGGACAGACAAAGCATTGGGGAGAGCGGCAACGTTAGTGAGAGTGGCGCTGGGGAGAGCGGCAGTGTCGGGGAGAGCGGCAGCGCTGGTAAGGGCGGCGCTGAGGAGAGCGGTGGCGTTAGTTACCAGCTGGTCGGCGACAGGTCCGGCTGCAGCAGTTGTAAGAGGCTCGAAGGGCGCGTCGGGCGCTGGTGGAGGTGTCGTGCTCGGCAAAGAGCCTTCAGCTGAGACAGTTGAAGGGGGTAGAGGTGGTATGGTTCGTGTTCTCTTGCGCCCCCATCGCTGCTCCGTCGGTTGCTCCGACGGTTGCTTCGTTGCTTCGTTGAGATCGTCACTAGGGTTCGTCATGGATATTGAAACTTCGAGGAAGTGAGGACCGTCGGTATTGATTCGTCAAAAAGAAACGCTCTACTCTTGCCCCACGGATAAAATGTCAAAAAAAATTATAAACGTTTTTGTTCTTACAACTAGGGGATAATCCGGGCTACGCCCGGTAAAAAAATCTACTGACGTGTTATATCTACATTTCACAAAAAAAACGTAGAGGATTCCTAAACTCCGAATGTTTAGAAGATTTTTTTTTTTTTTTTCCATTTTGTAGTCATAATATATCATCTATAATGTATGTATGATGTTAAAATTATAGCATCTGATAATTTATTTTGCTCATGACAAAAAAGGAAAGTTTTGGCCATAAAAGTCTTAAAAAACATTAGCAATGCCTTATGCTTTCTAGATCTTTTGGTCATCATCATCAAACACTGAACTAAAGAAGTTGTTCATGCCAGCACCCTTTTCACTAACTGTATTTTTTTCAGAATCATAGTCATCCTTCAACCCTCTATATGTATATCAAAGTAATTATGATACGGTATATATCAACCCAATTATATGTCAAAGTATCACCTACCTGGACATCAAAATACGCCCAACTATCGCAACCTCTGCGAACTATGAGATTTTTTTTCATGGTACGGTATAACTTTTGGATCTCTACCATGGCCAACTTGTAAATGAATTTCTTTTGCTTGTAAAACATTTGATGGGTTCGAAGGTAGATTATAGAAGGAACGAAAAAGCAAGAAGTTAGAGTGAAAAAATGTAAATCATCCATGTAAACTACAATCATAAAAGACATGAAAAAAATATCTCTTACCCAAATTTAGTCCTTGATTACAGAAGTCGATTGATGTGCATTCCCATACATGATCATTGCCCTCATCGAGAACAGGATTCATCAAAGAGACATGTAACTTAACCATCAGACATCAGTCCCATCACTATATATTTTCTGAGTTAGTTGAATATGTCAAATAAAAAAGGAAAAAACTTGACAACATGTTTAAAACATATGACTATATTAGCTTTTGATTCTTATATATGTCATCTGACCGAGCTTTGTTACATTCCCTTGTTGTACTTTGAGGAAAACATATACGAAGCCGAACTAACTTGTCACCAAGAAATTATTCATGTGCCAACCACTCGAACGATCTTCAACCTCACCCTTTGAATTAGCATTTTATTCACTTGTATGGCTATATTTGTGATGTTATCTTTGTTATTGACATCCCTTCTTGTTGGGTTTCTGAAAAAATTGTTTTGTGTGTCATCAGACGTTAATGCTCTTACGAAAAGAAAAGACCTCTAAGGTCGGCCGATGTATAAACGTTTTCAGTTTCAGTTTTTAGTTTCACAAGTCACCGAATGGTAAGAAAAAGTTTAAGAGTATTACCAAAAATATAAGTTGAAATCATGTGATGAGTTATTTTTGGTTCCGTACTCCCTAGTTTTTTGTGATATGTGGCCGAGGATGGAGACTAATATTACGTACTCATGATCCCATAACTTTAGTATTTTTTTAACTTTTCTTATATATTGTGTTTGATTTCAAAAAGAAAGATACTTCAAGTGAGTAGGTACAACACGTTGATCTGTTTGCGTTGATCATGGCATTAAAACGACAAACAAAGTCTATTTAAACACTCATAGCCCTTATAAAACCACATCACATTTGCTGGACATAATTTTCTAGCTAAGAACACGCTTAGAAAATATTACGTACAACACGTTGATCTGTAGACATCTAGCACTCTAACTTTGTAATGTGGCCCATGTTTGCGATGTTTATCAAGTATGGCTTGAAACTTGTACCCAGAAAAATCATTTCAAGATTTCGAGTGAGTGGATACTTTTTCTCTTTGCATTAACCATGGTCTGAAAAAATAAAGAAGTTAACTAGAAGTGTTAGGAAAGGGAGGGTCAAATCTATAATCTTAATCACCTTGGTTAAACCCTGCTTGACTTGACCAATTCAAAGAAGATTTGAATATACCTTCGAGGCAATAATTAGTAGGAGCTGTATGCATGTTTTGCTTTTCCATGCTTTTTGAATATTCTCTTTCGAATCACAGGTTTGGAGGGTAGCAGCGCTTTCTTTCTTCACTTGATGTCCTTGTTTGTATACACACATACATCAATTTCGTTAGTATAAAATATAAATACAACTGCAAATAATAGAAAATGGCAAGTTGTACACCGTAATATGAGATTACCTAGAAAAAATTCAGAATAATATGTGGATGCGAGAATTAAGAAAGATTGACCCGATCGAGTTGAATGGATCGGTAGCAAACAAAAATATCCTCTTCTAAATCAAATGCCAATCTTTTCATCTCCGACTTAGTTTTCATGGCGCTTAAATATGCACAGAAAATATTATACATAGTCTTCATGACGCTATCCCCTTGCCTACTTCCTCTTCTTCAAAGAAAATGCATAGTATTCTTGTAAGGAACAAACATTAAGTACCATACTTTTTTGACTCACCTACACAAAGTGTGACAAAGTCTAATGATAAAGTGGATCAACCGCAAATGCATCTGCTAGAAAGAATTGTTATTGAAATATATTTATTCAAAGTTTCTACGAATGAGAGAAAGGAGTTAAGCTGTAAATTACCACTGCAAGTTCAGAATTCATGATCCAATATTACTATCTACTATTTGAGGTAGTGTTCTTGTATCAAAAGCCTTCTTAAGGTCTATTTTTAAAATGCATGTTATATATAATTTAAACTTGCATAATGATTAAGAAAAAAAAGGAAAGTGTTAATGAGTCACACGCTTTACTCGTTCAAAAACCAGACTCTATAAATTTCACTCTTCACATGGTCAATGATTTGCAGCTGCAAAAACAGAAGCACTGTAAAAACAAAACAACAAAAAGAACATGGCAGGAAGTGAATTATAGATGTACTAACCAGTGCTTTAGGATCATGCTCATCTTGTCTTTCGCCAGAGCTAGAGTTGTGCGAAGACAACTTAAAAGATTCAGAACCCAGATTCTTTGGATGATATATGATGTTTTATCTTTGGTAACGAATTAGCCAACAAAATAGACTCTATGCAAAAGCGTTTGTACCTGCTCTGTAGCTCTCTAGCCTGCTTCGTCAAGTCTTTTCTTCTAGACAATTTTACTGTTAAGTTTCTCACTCAAGTAATCTTCGGTCCATTCTATCCATGTATCTTCTCCGTCTGCTTCCATAAATTAGTGAAAAAGAGATGAAAGAGTCAAGATTTATAATGTATATATATATATGTAATCCATAAATGAAAGAAAACAAAAGCAAAACTAAGTTCAGAATTAATGATGTAAATCTCTTCTTACCTGCTTGGCTAGCAACTCAATTATAATGCATGGGTGTGAGAGTCACATAAAATGTTTTTGGTGTTCCATGTTCAGGAAGCTCTGCTTTAACTAAACTTCAAGGGACTACAACACCGGCTAACTCAAACCGTAGACACACTCACCATTCAATCTCATGGGAAAACAAAACCGATATATATATATATATATATATATATATGAAGCAGAAAGCGATTAGGAGAGACACACTCACCATCCATTAGTTCAGTGGCAATCGTTGAGAAGAGGAGAGCAAGTGCTGAAGTGCATATATGTATTGTAATTACCAAAGCTTCATGATCTTGTTCTTGTGGCCATTTAAGAGAGCTATATATCAATTGCAAACATAGAAGACGAAGAAGAAGTCATGACTTTTTTTAATATAGAAGTTTTCATTAAGATTCGGGTTCTAAGATCCAAATCCAATAAGACGCACATCTATTACAGAAAACGAAGCATAGATAACAAAAACAAAGAAACCCTAGAAAGCAGAATTAAAGAGAGATGTCCTACCAAGAGAATCCAGATTTTAGATAATAATTGTCGGATATTACGTTACTTACATGGAGGAATTGGACATGGACATCTCTGATCTCTGTCACCTTCTTCGTTCCGCTAGCTTGCCTATCGATTTATTATTTTAGTTTTGCATGAGTATGCCCCTTTCTTCGATCAGTTTCTCTATGTTTTTACACAACAATTGGAAAACCATTGACGGCTCTGGTGGCGACGGAATTTGGAAAACCATTGATGGGCCTCTGGTGGCGACGGTTCGTTTTTGGTGGAGACAAAATCTAGCCGCCGTTGATCGGATTGGAGAGGTAGCATTGAAAAAGAGAGTTAGATTAACTGATGGGGAGATTAAGTGATTCTTTAAAGTGGATTGTTAACTCAAGGGACGATGAATGATAATTAAGGATTATAGTTCGATGATTAAGAAAAATAAGAGGAAGAAGAATAGACATGTTTAGGCGATAATAACGGGATTATAGATTTTTTAGAATAGAGTTTTTGCCTTTGCCACGTGGCAATCTAAAAATGAGTTAAAAAATCTGACGTGGACACTCTCAGAGGACTCAATATGTCCCTTTTATTAGTAGTAATCCCTTGGGATACAACTTTAAAGCCCTACAAAAATAATATTTAAATTTGTTAAACGCAATGTATAAATTTATACGTAAATGTACATATACTTTTAAAGTTAGTAAAAAGTTAAAAAAAATATATATATATTTGTTATATCATATTAATAATTATATGTACATTTACCATTTCATTCCACCCATTGAAAAGTTTGATGTGTGAATATCCGATTTTATCTCAGAGAAATTCTTAACAGTCCAAGAGAACTTGGGAAAAGGAAGCTGCACATCTAAACAGAGGATTTCCCACTTGGCTGGAGGTGGAGCAACAATGACATCAACACCAAACTCACAGTGATCTCCATCAAAGAGGTATCCGTTTTTATTGTCATTGAATGTTGAAAGCGGAAGCACTTGCGAAAATCCGCACATCGTCCTTAGTGTATTGAAGGGCTTTGATTCCACATCTGGATACACAGACACTTAATAGACCAAGAGAACAAAAGCATATATACATGTATAATGGTAAAGTATGAACATACATATATATTACCTTGAATAGTAAAGTACTTGTTTTCCTTTTTATTAAAGACAAAAAACCGGATGTCTGCGTACACCTCAGTTGGAGTTGTGGAAACGAGGCTTGTGCTGTCTATTTCCACGTACATTGAAATAAACCCACTCCCGTTGTCCTTGTCATTCCCTTTGGGGTATATGATTAGTCTCCTAGAGGTTTGTTTTGCAAACATTTCATACGTTATACATCATTAATTTAAAACGATTAATGAGTTGAGGGAAAAAGATCGATTATATTGATAATGAATCATGAGGAAGATTGAAATCTATGGGACTTGTGTTGTGATCACACTAAGTAAATACACCTTACGTACCACTTGTAATCACCGGAGGAGAAACGTCGGGACTGGTATTTGCCATCAGAGTGGAGAGTTGAGCTTCCGAGTTCGGAGAGGTTTTTGACTTTGACGGAGTAGGAAAAAGGAGGACGTTCTCTCCAACTCTGTAGAGTTGTTGAAGATATGTTTGAACACATTATTATTCCTTTTTCTTTCTTTCCGAAATAGCTTTAACACCAGAGAGTAGAGAGAAAGAGGAACCGTTGGCTTTTATGTAAGATTAGTCTCTTGGAGATAACACAAGAGGGAAGACAAAGCTTAAGCTATAATACGAAGAGCAGTGGCTTGTGGTGAACCCTGATAAGGTCCCAATCAGAGTTTAGGAGAACAAACACATATAGGTTTTAACAAATAGTTTTATGACTACTTTACATATGATTCTTATTCGCTTATATAGGAAAACACCATAAGAGATTTATATCTATCAAGTTCCTAGATACAAGGTAAACACAAATAATAAAAACCTGAGGAAATAACAAGGATAAGTATGGAGTAGATTCTCTCTTTTATACGACAACATCCAAGACGGAGACTCAAACCAAGGTAGAACGGAATATGCTTTTTTCACAATCTTGGGCCTTGATACTCGTGTGATTGACGTGCCCATCATAAACATCCTTTAGGGTTTTTAATGACCATGAAAATTGATTAATTTATAGAGATTTAATTTATTAATAAAATAGTTATTAATTTACATAGAGATTTTCACAATTTGGTAATTTTAGAAAAATATATTTAAAAATAAAATTTAATCATTATAACTATTATTACTATAGAATTATTAATAATTACAATGAAAATAACAATTCTTATGTTTTAAAAGGAACACTAAAAATTTTTGATATAGTAAAAATATTAGAAATGAACTCTAGCAAAATCTTATTATATAAAGCTTGGTTCTCAAAGTTAGTAACTCACCAGATCGTGACACGTGTTAGTTTTAACGATCAGAGATCAAAGTTAAAAACTCACCAGATCGTGATATGTGTCAGTTTTAACGATTAAATATCCAAGTTAGTAATTCATCAGATCGTGACACGTGTCAATTTTAACGATCAGAAATCACATATCAAAATTAGTAATTCATCAGATCGTGACATGTGTCAATTTTAACGATCAGAAATCACAGTTTTCAAGCTCCAGATCGTGACACGTGTTAGTTTTAACGATCAGAGATCAAAGTTAAAAACTCACCAGATCGTGACATGCGTCAGTTTTAACTATTAAATAGTAACTCATCAAATCATGATATGTGTCAATTTTAACGATCAGAAATCACTTATCAAAATTAGTAATTCATCAGATCGTGACACGTGTAAATTTTAACAATCAAAAATCACAGTTTTCAAGTTTGGTAAAACGATGCATAAGATAATTGTAATCTTATTATATTTTAAAAAACTTTGTTAATCCTAAAAGGAAAAGGATTGTAAATACACTCCTCTATATAAGCAAAGAGATGATGACATGTTTTTTCACCAAACAAAATAGTTTCGACTAGCTAGCTTTGTTTTTCTTGGTAAAATTTTATTCTTTGTTTTTTATTAATCTTTTGTTTGACACATCATTGTTCTTGAACAAGTCTCGAAGGCAATTTGTTTGTTGTCTAATCAAAGCAACTATATAAAAAGATTCCTAGATATTACCACGTGTTTTCGTCATCGTTTCTTTGAATTTTGTTTTGTTTCTCAATTTCATAATGCATACTACGCAATCTTTGACTTTGAAGTGTTAACAAAGTTTTGTTATGCATAACTAAGATTTTTGGAATTAACAAATATCTCACAGTGTTATTATTATTTCTATTAATTTGCAGGACAGTTAGCATAAAAAAAAAAGATGAATACACAAATGCAAGATAACAACAGAGATTATATAACACTAGATCAACTAAACAGAAAGCGTTCTTATCGTCGAACGATAGTACGTCTTACAAGAAAGTGGGAAGCAAGAAATTTCAAAAAAAAAAACAATGAGCACATTGGAAAAAAAATTCTCATAAGATAGAAAAAGGATTAAGGAAAATATACAGAAAATTATAATTCTAAAAAATGTAAATACTCACTTCTATATAAACAGAGATTGTCTCATATTATTGATCTTACAAAATAATTTATTCAAAAATATTGCTTTCAACTTTGTTCTATTGGTCAAACTTTTTTAATGGGAAGATAAATTTTTCTTATTCTTTAAAACCAAAATATACTCCTACTTTCTCCTTTTTCAGTTTGGAATAGGTAAGTAAGATTAATATGTTGACCAAAAAAAATGGAAAATTAATATACGCATCTTCTTTTTCTAATACTGTATTTTAAAATTTATGGTAGTAGTTTTAGATTGTTTTATATAATTTATATTTTCATTTTTGAATTATTTGAGATTCATATATTACCGTGCTTATAATTTTTTACCCAAAGGTACCCAAAGTGTTTGATCCTAACATTCTGATCCCAAATTATCCTAGTTCTACCCTTTGTCTTCATCTCTTCTCAAACACCCTTTTCTCTTTTGTTTTTAAGCCTTAGGAGAGATTTTTTATTTAAATCATCTAGTGGAATGGGGGTTTCTTACTTATTTGCTATGGTTCCCTTTTATTCTTATTATTTAAGACATAAAAGCTTTTTGCTAGACTCTTCTTTTCTTTCTTTCTTTTCTTTGACTAGAACCATCTTTAACAATCTCATACTTCTCATTCTTTCACTAGAGCTTAAGTTCTCTTAAACACATTCCCTTTCTAAAGACTCTAACCTTATCTTTCTTTTTTTCTCTTTTCTTTTCTTTTCTTTTCAAAACAACCAAGCCCCAACAGTTAAACCACCTAGTCCTATCTAGTTTGAAAATTGTAAACTAGAACTAAACTACACAAGGCTTTACTCTTGTCAGCTCAAACCTAACACTTTCTACCAAGCTCAATCCCAAAATAGGCCTCACACACACACAAGAATAAACATGGCTTGAAAGAAGAGTTGGTTAAGGGTGGGGAAACTGATTTTAGTGATGAAATCAGCTACTTGGATCAACAAGAGTGGTAAAAAGGAGAAAGATGATCCAAATATGTATATGGTATCCATGAGTTCAAAGCAATGCACAAATTGATAATTAAAAGTCAATATTAGGTTCTTATAAATAGGAAATGGTATCAAATCACAACATGCTTCAATTTAGACCATAATGCAGTTTAGGAATTCAAGGCTTGGTTTATTCTTATGCTTCTAACCACTCAACTAGCATCAAAGTACTATTAACTTGGGCATTGATCCTAGTTTAGTGAATCTAAACAAGCTAACAAGGCAAAATTCATCATAGATCCCTAATGCAAAATATGAAACAGTCCTAAATGAAACATGCTAACAAAAATCCTAATATGCAATGCAAACTACATGAACACTCTTTTTTTTGTAAAGAATTTTGTAAAAAATTTTGTAAAAAATTTCAAATTTTTATGGTTTTTCTATGCCTTAGATGCAATGCAAGTATTAACATGATTATGCTAAAAATTTGAAATAAGAAAACAGAAAACAATGTCAAATACTATCTCAAACCCTCCCCCAAACTTAAATTACACAGTCCACTGTGGAAGAGAAATTTGTAAGAGGATTCAAGAATCAAGAAGCAACACAAAATCAAGAAATGCAATGGTATATACAAAGATAGAGTTGGAGTATTACTTAGGATGGGCTGAGGGTGGGATTCATTTGTTGGAATATCACCAAGTGCCTAAAGGACCTTCATGCTACCTGATCAACCATAACACAAAATAAAACAAGATCAAAATAACAAGAAACTTAAACCAATATGTACATGGATACCTTTGGGACTTCCTCCCAAGTGAGTTTGTTTAAACTCTCTAAGCTTGACTTTGCATACTTCTTATGCTTTGGAAGGGTCATAGAGAGGTGATGAAGTCCCTTTTGTTCTCAAAGATTGCATTGTTCCTCTTATTCCTGGGTCAATGCTAAAAGAGGTGTTTCTGCCAATAATGCTCAGACCTTGTCTTGCTTTCTTTGGAGAAGAACTTCTAACTTCACCATGGGGCTTGTTGATTTTCCCACTTCTCTCTTCATCCTTAGTTGTTAACTCCCTCATTGAATCATGTAGAATGTTGATAATTTGAAGCTTAAACAAACCATCAGAGGAGGGATTTTTTGGCCCTTGTTGTTGGTGAAGCTTGGGGATTAAGTCTGGACATTCTGGATGACTTGGTACCACTCGGTCGAGTGACTTAAGGTGCTCGGTCGAGTGGTAGGTTGAGCAGTAGGTCGAGTGACCTAAAATCTCTGTTTCTACCCCATTCACACACTCAAAGATTTCATACAAAGTTTTATGACCTTTCTCTTCAATCCTCAAGGTCTGCCCATCAATAGTTGGCTTCTTCTGCTCAAGCTCTTTAACTTGTCGCTTATCCTTCATTTCAGCATCTTCTAACAAAGGTTCATGACTCAAGACCATCATTGCTTGCTGATCAATAGAAGCCTTGTACTTTTTCAGCATTTGCTCTTCAAACCGTCCTGGAAATGGCAAAGGTGGCTGATAGGGAGGAGGAATGAACCGAACCGGCTTTCTAGATTCTTGAGCAACGACTCGATCAGGCACTCTACCAGGCACTCGACCGTGTGCATGGTCGAGTGTATGGTCGAGTGGTGTCTCAAGCTCAGTTCTCTTCTCATTATGCACCTCTGGTTGAAGAAAATCCTCCCCATCTTGGTTGTCACTGTCCTCAGGGAGCTTTGAAGGTAGTTCTCTGAGAGAGATAGCTTGGGCAGTGGCAAACTCTTTTAGTTTGTTAATTGCTGTCCCATGGAGTTGTCTAGAAGATGAAGATCCACTCTTGCTCTCTAGGTGAAGCATTCTGCAAGTTAAAGCTTCAATCTTGATATTAAGGGCACCATATGTGGAGTCTATCTTGTTTTTCATCTCTGTGACCTTCTTACTTGTTTCCATATCTCCATTAGCTTGGACTTGTAGGGCTTGCTGAAGCATACTCTTCATCTCTTGATCTAGAGCAGGAGCTTGTTTGGGTTGTTGTGGAGGATAGACTAGGACCATAAACTGCTCATCTTCATAAAAAACATGTATTTGCTGTTGTTGGGTTAGAAAGAGCTTATCTAGCTTCTCAAGCTTCTCATTTAAGGCTTGTAGTTCCTCTCTATGCCCTTGCTCAGATTCAACACCTCTCCTTAAGCTTCTATCATATTCCTCACTATGATTTCCATTGGACTGAGCAAGGTTCTCCACTAACTCCAAACCTTCATCTACATCTCTATTCATGAAGCTTCCATTGGAGGCTGTATCTAGGAGCATCTTGATATTGGTAAGAACACCTCTATACAAAGTACACAACAAATATTCATTGCTGAATCCATGATGTGGGCATTGTCTCTTGTAGCCTTTGAAGCGCTCCCATGCTGCACTGAAAGATTCACCATTCTGTTGGAGAAATCCTGAAATTTCATTCCTCAAATGTGCAGTCCTTAAGCTAGTGAAGAACTTTGCAAGTAATACCTTCTTACAATCAATCCAAGAGGTGATTTTTCCAGAATGTAGAGTCTTCTCCCATTGATGGGCTTAATCTCCTAGAGAAAAAGGAAACAACCTTAGCTTCAAGGCATCCTCACTAACTCCATTTATATTGGTGAGGCTACAGAGCCTATCAAACTCATCAAGATGGGCAAGGGGGTCTTCAGTAGGAAGTTTATGAAATTTGTTGCTTTGAACCATGGAGATCAGACTACTCTTGATTGTGAAGGTTGTGTTGTGTGGATAGGAGGAGGCATTATCCCATATCTCTGAGTATGAGTAGTGGGAGCATCACTATCACCAATCTTCCTTCTCCTTTGAGGTTCAGTCTGATCATGTGGGAGTTCCATTGCCACCTCTTCTTCTGTGTTTTTGAGACTCTGAACAGGTGTTCAACCAGGTGCTCGAACACGCACTCGACCGTTTTCTTTTGGGTGCTCGGCAGAGTGCCTGGTCGAGTGGTAACTCAAGATCAAAACAGAACACCAAAACAACAAAGAGGTGAGTAATAGAACAAAACGTAACATAACTTAATCTTGAAACATTGAAATCTCGACTGGAACATATAAACACCCTAATGGCAACGGCGCCAAATTGATACTTGCACTTTTGTGTGGATGATGAATGATGAATGATGATAGAGATGATGAATGATGAACAGGTGGAATGCAAGGTGTTTCAATACCCTTATGATGTTGTAACATAAAGGATGTCAATCCATAAAGAGTGTGATATGTAAGAAGTCAAGATGTGATCAATGCATTCAAGTCAAGCCAAATATCAAGTTGGTTTTGTTACTAACAACCTAATGACAAATATGTAAATGCAGAAGATTAAATCAACTTAAGACAATACTAATGCAGAATTAAACTATAGAACAAATGCAATAAACAATACTAAGCAGAATTGACTAATAAGCAGAAGAAAACAAGAACAGAACAATGCATAAACAAAAAAAATAAACTGGAGCTCGACCTAGCACTCAGTCAAGTGCATGGTCCAGTAGGTGGTCGAGCACTTGGCCGAGTGATGCATAACAGAAGAACAGAAGCAAAATAAAGAACAAAGATGCAAAACAAACGATGAAAAATGATTTAACAGAGAAAGCAGTAATAAACAAGGAGCAAATAGGTCCTAGAGATGGGGGTAATTGGTTGGTATCAAGCTAAGCTTACCCAGATTGTTTAACAAACTTCACAAAAGCTATCCCCAGAAAATGATCTTCTAATACTTGTTAATCCACTCTCATGGCAATAACAATAAAGCTTAGATACTCCTAGACCTAGCTCTCACTAGCTAAGAACATATAAAAGCAGGAAATAAAAAACCAGATAATTAATGTCAAAAATCACCTTAAACATCTAATCTCTTAGCATGCTTCATGATAATCTCTAGTATTAGCCTTATCTAGCAACTTAGACATTGGTGTGATTCTAAGAAGCTTAAGATCTATCCTTACCCTCTCAGTATAAGAACAGCATAGAGCACAGCTAACCCAGAAAGGATCTATAAACAATCAAGCTTAAACAATCTAGATAAACATAACTCTTTACCAACCTATCTCATCTCTAAGATCCTAAGGCACTAATCTGATCTAAAAATCATGATGAAGAACACAAACCTAGAAAATGATAAAACAAGCATGATCAGATAGATAAGAGAGAGATAAACAATTTAATACAAGGAAGTGAAAGCAAATTCTCACACTACAAAAAAAAGGTCATTTTGTATCATTTATTTTGAATATTTGCATTACTTATAAATGATGCAAAAGAAATTTTCATCGTTTATTTAAATGATGTAAAATGGGGTGATGCAAATAATTGACATCGTTTCATTGATAACTGATGCAATTATATATAATATTTGCATCGGTTGTTTTAAATGATGTTAATTTTGTGTCAATTAGAAAATATGATGCTAGTATTTGTAACGTTTTAACAAATGATGTTATTTTTTCAATCACTTATAAATAATTGATACTAACATTAGAGTCAATTTTCAGAAGTGATTTCAATATTTGTATCATTTATAGGAAATGATTTAATAAGTGTATCATTTACAATAACTGATTGGAAACATAGTATCAGTTTTACGTAAATGATGTTATTTTCATGTCAGTTTATATAAATGATTCTGGCCATAGTATCACTTTCAAAAATTGATGCGAAAATTATTTTTTTCGTCATTTTTAGGTATTAATAAAAAACCATATTTTGATACAAATCCACATCATTTGTAAAGTGAAGCAAAAAAATACTCACGTGTTTTAGCATATTTAGTTATTATCAGTATTTTATAATCTAAAAAAAAATAATTAATTAAAAACGAAAAAGCATCTTTAAAGTAAATTGAAAGAAATCTGAAAACGAATTACAAAAGTAGTCGATCATAAACGAGCAAATTAAATACATCAAACATAAATAAATCAAAGTTGCATGCTAAATTGTTTTGACAAACAGATCTTGATCATGGTACGTAGATGATGATGTCTAGCATTTGGTTGAATGCTTTAAGCATCTAGCGTTTATAATTGGCACCATCATCCAATTCCTGGAAAAAGGCATTCAATCCATTAGTTTATTATCTAAATATCTGATATCAAAGAAAATAATATGCAAATAAATTACCCGAGGATTCGGTGGATTTGGAATGTTTGCAAAGGCTGGATTTGGTATGTTCGCAAAAGCTGTTGCAAAATTTACAGCCCATGCAGTTGCCTGAATATTTAACGTAAAACATTAGTTTTATATATCTAATTTATACTAATGCAAATAAACTTACAAAACTATTGTTATATATTAATACCTGTTCACCCGTTGAATTACCAAGTATTTGTCCAACGAATCCAGACATTGCGTTAACTTGATCTGCTAAAACTTTCAATTGTGTCCTCAGCTGGATAACTGTTTCAGAATTCTCTATCTCTTGTGCAGTTGCAGCAGTCGAGTGTCTCACTAATTTTGAAGGTGTGGGTCCACGACCAACACAACGCACTCGTCCTGAACGCTCTGGACCAAACACTTGAGCATATTCGTCATCCAATCTTGCTATAGCATTGCTGGTGACTTGCGGATTTTGCTCCAACAACGTCGTAAGTGTTTCCTTTATAAAGGATACAAGGAAAAATCCAACAGACTAAAAGAACGTACCTCAAGTTTTTTCTTAAAAGTTCACTTTGAAAAAGTATTGATGAAAATTCATAGTGACTATAATAATACTAACCGCGTGTGTTTTCGCCTCCTCAGACACAAAGGTTCCATCAGGTTTCTTGCGAGTCTCAATGAAAAAACTTGCTCGACATGGTGTTTTTCCGGTCTTGACTTTCTGCAGTAAAGAGACATGCATAAACAATGTACAAAATCAATATAATAGAATAGGTTTATATCATGACTAAGTTACTCACAATCTCGTTTCTTTTTCTTGAAAAACTCTTTCTTCCACATAAGTGAGGCATGGTATTGTTTTTTTGGCTCCTTGTATTCCGCTCTTGCATTTTCTGAAATCTCATACATTAAAAAAAGAATTACTTGCATTTGATATAGACATAGAAGTACATATAAATATCTATCGAATAAACTATACCTTCCACTTTTCGGTGAACCTCTTGTGAACTAAATGAGACCATTCATTTTCAGCAATTTTCTCCGGTCGATTCCTCAAAGTTTCAATCAGATTATTTTTTTTGTGTTCTTTCCAAAGGCGTAATTTGACATCCTTGCATCGGCTACCTAGTGCACTCATTACATATGCTTTTCTCATCATAGGATCATCAAATTTGAATTTGGACTGAAATGACATAACATGAAACGAGTCATCAAGCAAAATTTAGTATTAAAAGATGGCATGATTTAAAAAAGTTATAGATAAATAGATGCTAGATGTTTACCTGAACTAATTCCCATGCTTTATCTTTTATATTAGGACTAACCAACCTCCAATCGTCATAGTCAATGGGTAGCAATCGCACATCATTGCTTAATTGACCTAACCATGATCCAAGTAAACCTCCAGAATCTCCAATTGGTTGACTGGTATCAACATCGAAATGCACAATAACTTGACTGTCTTGCAATTTCCAGACATCTCTAGATGTCATCAGTTTGCCTTCTATAGTTCCATCCGTATCTTGTTGATGAGCACATATATATTTGAAACCAAACTGGAGTTAGTCTATAATAAACCAAATTAACATATAAGACATTTTATAAATCGTAACAACTATTTTGATTCGAAATGAAAGCAATCATAAGAAGGAAAACAATCGTAACAACTGTTTTGATTTAAAATGAAAGCAATCAAATCGGCTAATGCAACAGTTTAAAGGAAAACAATTATTTAATGAAATTAAAGTAATGAACTTTAAATCTTACTTATGACTTCTATTTTCCATTTGTAGCTTTTACATTCTGGAGCAAGTGGAGGAGGCATGTTGTAATCTGCTTCCAGCTGTGGTAAATCATCAGGTGGTTGTGTCTCTGAATCCATGAAATCCATGATCGACCCTAAACTAGGTTAAAAATTAGAAAAGAAAACAAGTTAGCACTAGATAAACTGATTTGCAGAATATGTAAAAAAATTAGATTTACAAAACCAGTTTACGTCACCTTCAGATTCTCTTAGATTGCCTAGCAGTTTCTCATTCTGAGATTGATTTAGTTGTAGATATTTTATATGAAAATAATTTATTCCCGCTTGGGCTAAAAATTAAGCGGGATCTGAAACCAAATGGATATATTTTTAAGAAGTATTGTTATTTGTGTGAGAGAAAAATAAATGAAAATTCACAAAATTTAGAACGTACGTGATACGTGTGTAAGAGTTTATTGTAAACTACCTAAAAGATAGATAATCACGCAGAAAAGAAAAAAATAATTAGCTCACAAAATTTAGGGAAAAAACTAGTTAAGCAATAAGTCTTCCTATATTTAAGAAAAGAAATACACGTACCACGTATTGCTTAGCCCAAAAATTTGTTTAGCTTAAGCCCAACCCATTATTGCTTTGAATATAGAGATTTTGTTTAGCTAAATTTTTCTAGATCATAGTAGTTTACCTCTGTTTTGTTTTATGTTTGATGTTTTTGTATTGATATTGATATTTTTGGTCACTTTTTATTTATAGAAAATTTTTAAAAAAACGGGGCAGATGAAACAAGTTCAACATGAATTTGTTCTAAAGAAAACGATTTTTAAGACACTTGGAGAAGAGTTTGACTCTAGAGATGGAGTTGCTCAAGCAATGGAGAAAGAGAAAGAAGTTCAACATGAATTTGATCTTAACAAAACATTTTTTTATGAAGATGACTTCACCCCGACAAAGAAACACAAAATTCATACTAATAGATAATCTGGAATTGGACATCCTTAATTAGACAAATCTAAAAATTCTTAAAAGTTTGTTATTGAACAATGGTTTGAAACGGTGATTACCTTAGCTAGCACTCGTCATCGGAGGAAGATGGCGCATCGTCTTCTAAAGTTGATGGATCATCTGGAGCTGGTGGTTCACTGGTGATATCATTTTTGTCAAGATCATGCTCCTCCAAAATAAAAGGAAAGCTGAGACTAGTATCGCTTAAATCCCCGTCAGAATGGTGCTGGCGCGGGTCTTTCTCTTTGGTAGAACGCTTAAAGACGAGTGCAGGAGCATATTTCTTTATGGCGCGCGTCAGTTTAGTGATGATCAAAGCCTGGCATGCCAGTTTCTTCTCAAGGCGTGCTTGGTTCTTTTCCAGCTTAGTGATAGAGGAGTAGAACCACTTGTCTGTCTCGGTGCGCAGGGGAGCATTTACAGGTTGGTTAAGCGGTTGAGAGATAGCCGATCTCTCACTGGAGGGCTGTATGGTGTTTTTTGGAATTGACTTGCGCATCTTAGCAAAGTATTTGCTTAGCAGCAAAAGCGGTCTATCGCTAGTGGCTATATAGAAGGAACTTGGTGAAGGCGGAAATGGTGTACTGCCGGGCTTAATCGATGGAAGATGCGGGCTGGGCAACAAGAATATCTGCTCATTTTCGTAAGATGCAGTGAAGCGGTAACAAAACTGCAGAGGGTTATCAACCCATCCTCCTAAGTAGTGTGTGCGCCCAAGAAAAGCAAGATCAATGCGGTTGTCCCTTCCACAGGTGTGTGCTCTTTCAGATCAACCCCACAAGCTTCCAGTATTACTGAAACAACTCCACCAATGCCAAAAACAGCTCGCTTGTTCCTATTCTCGTAAGCATAATGCTTATATTCTACCAACTCACAAGCGAGAACTGCTCCAAGGTTTACCTTCTGCGGATCGTTGATGAATGGTGCCATCATGATATAGAACTCATCTGCTTTGACTGTGCTGGTATCTCCTCGAGAAAACATAGTGTTGGCTAACATTCGATGTGCATAACGTAAAGCAGGATGTTTGATCTGTGCTGCTTTAGAACCACCTTCATAAGCATTATGATCTGCAAATTGTGTCCATATTGGGTAAGTACTTTTGGAGGGTGTGAATCGGATCTTCTCGTAAGAAGTGAAACCAAAGGCCTTGCAAAGATCCGGAATCTTAATAGAGTATTCTTTGTCACCAATGCAGAAATCTAATATCCCAGTATCTGCTTGTGGTGTCCTTGCATCCTGAAAAGCAACTGTGACTGTTCCAAGAAACTCCTTAGTAAGCTCTTCATAAGCATTGTACTTAAACGAAATGAACTTTTGTAATCCCCATTTTCTAAAGAGCCAGTCCACATCATCGCGAATTCCCAACGCACCAAGAGTGAAATCATCACAGTAGAGAGTTGGTACGACAACAGCTCTTTGACACGCAGCCCTATAGTTGACACCTTTAACCATCTTTGTGCCCCATTCTTTCCATGGCAGTTTTTCTTGTGGAGGTGATTCCGGAATCAGAGTTGAACCAGTTGGTTGTGCTTTCTTTCTTGCTTTACCTTTCGATCTGCTAGTTACAATCGTTTTCCTTGGGTTTGATGGTGCTCTTTTGCTTCCCTTTCTTGTGGTTGGTGCTGTTGTTTTCACCATGTTAAAGGAAGTGGAAAGTCTACAACATCAAAGGCGATAAAAAGAATTCATCAAGGGAGAAACAAGTTTTCAGATTATCCAAATATCTCATCTTAAATCTCAAATTGGATGTTGATTGAAAAACAAAAGGATTACTTCAAAACTAAACATGAGATCTGGGTTTCTAGAACATACCTTCAATTGTGTGAACTGTGAAGAGCTGAAGAAGAGAAGACGATGGGATCGAGAATTGGGGTTTAGCTCTCTATGCCTTATCTATATATATAAATTAACAATTTAATAATGGTAAAATCGATTTTTTGGTTCATGTTAGTTCAAACCGGTTAACAAAATTAACCAAAACATAACATACATGTTTTGGACGCGTGAAGAGTTATAACGTCCCGATACGTTTGTCCGTTGGGAAAGAAGCGAGTGTTGTATCGGATGGATGTAAACTTTTTTTGGTCCAACACATGTGACCACTACCAGATATCATTGATGATTTTTCCCAATACAACAATTATACTTGAACTTTTTGAAATAGCAGCTCACGAATTAAAAATTTAAAACGATCATAATAATTCTCAATACTCCTTAGTAGGATACAAACAAAAAAAAAGAAACAAAAGTTTGACTAAGCATGGTTTAGGAAATTTAAAACAAAAGTTTGCTTAAGCATCATCATCTGAATCACCCATATCATAAACGTCTCTAGGCTGAACATGAACTGCAATATTCCATTCTTCTTGGCAAGGATGAAGTACATAATACACCATCTTTGCTTGAGAAGCCAATATGTATGGCTCATCCTCTTCTTTATCTCCCGTATGTAACAAACGTGAAAAATTCACCATAGGATGATCATATGCATCCATTTTATATCCTCGTTCTGTACGAGTATCAGCCCATTTGCACTTGAATAGAACAACTTTGAAAACTTCATAGTAGTTTAACTCTATAACTTCAACCAGACTTCCATAATAAGCTACTGTTCCTGTTATTGGGTTAGGATCACGAGAGCTGGCATAGCTCATAGTCTCAGCAGCTACATAAACACCACTATTCTGGGTTTTCAGGTCAACATCTTTTCTATGGTCCGGAATTTTAAACCATTGACATTGTAACCAGTATACTTCACAACTTTTTCAGATGGACCCAAAGCTAAGCATCGTAAATCATCGGTGATCTCGTCAAAATCATTTACCTCTACTTTCTGTTTGATCCATTTTGCAAAATTAAGATGCATTTCTCTGTCAATGTCAATAGCACGATTCCTCTTGCTTTGATGAGATGGTTTACTCCACAGCTCACTTTTATACATCCTAGATAAACAATTAGCAGAATTTTGAATTAGAAATTTCAATCAACCATAATTAAAATAAGATATTCTTTGTATGAGAGAAACTTACTCTCGTAAGTGATCAAGTAGTTTACAGTTGACCAATATATGTCGATGTGCTTGTTGCCACTCTACATGAGTAAGAGTATAAACTTGACCAGCTCCAACAAATCTTCCAAGGTTTGGAAAAATTAATGGAAGTTCTGAATTCGGTCTTATACTAGTATGAGGTAGAGGTCGATCATCAACGCGGCCATACCGATTAAATCGTGTCTCTATATCATTGAGATACATGGAGCAAAATGTTAAACACTCATCAGCTAAATATTGCTCACATATAGAACCTTCAGGTTTAGCGCGATTCCGAACATATGACTTGAAGTGCCCTAGAGTCCTGTAGATTTGTGAAGTAAGTAAGTTTTCATTTGTGGCTATATAATATATAGTATGGGAAAAATACCTCTCAATCGGATACATCCAGCGAAATGGAACTGGCCCACCAAGTTTTGCTTCGTCTGTAAGATGTACTACTAAATGTACCATCACTGTGAAAAATGATGGAGGAAAAAGCATCTCCATACGACATAAAGCCAGTACAATACGGTCTTGTAATTTATCAAGCTCATCGATATCAAGGACCTTTGCAGATATATCTCTAAAAAATGACAAAGCTCCACAACGGCTGATGTCACATCAGCTGGCAGCTGATTCTGAATTGCGACTATCAATAAGTCTCTCATTATCACATGACAATCATGGCTTTTTAAGCCTGATAGCTTTCGACCATTAACATCAGCACAACTTGATAAATTAGAAGCATAACCGTCAGGAATTTTACATTCTTTAAGACACTTAAAAAATGTCTTTCCCTCATTGTTCAAAGTATAACATGCTGCTTTATACTTCCCATTATCATCAGGCCACAACTCAGAACGTATACCTAGCTCACGGAGATCTTTTCTAGCACTCAGATTATCTTTCGATTTTTTTTTGTCATCCAAAAATGTGCAGACTAAATTATCAAACACATTCCTCTCTATGTGCATGACATCTAAATTATGCCGCAGCTTAATGAATTCCCAATAAGACAACTCAAAAAATATACTCTTTTTTTTCCATTGCTGAGTACTACTTCCTGCAGCAGTACCACTTCGAGCTCTTTTCTTTCCAACTCTAACTAAACCATGGTTCTTACCTAGAGTAACATTAACTTGTTCTAGTTGATGAATAACTGCAGAACCTGTCAATATGGCTGGTGGAGATCTGGTTTCTACCTTTCCGTCAAAATTACTTTTATTTTGACGAAAGCTATGATCTTGAGGAAGGAAACGACGATGACCCATAAAACAGTTTTTTTTCCCATGCTGTAATCTTTGTCCAGTGGCATCAAAATTGCAGTTTGGACAAGCTGATGTAGTATATATATTCCAACCCGACAAATTTCCAAGACCAGGAAAATCACTAATTGTCCACATGAGGGCTGCTCGCATGTTAAATGTTTGATTTGTGGAAGCATCTTGTGTCTTAATCCCAACAGACCACAATTCCTTCAACTCTTTTATAAGTGGTTGCAAGTAGACATCAATATCATTACCAGGCATGTGCTTTCCAGGATAACCATAGAGAGAATCATTGATGTTTGCTTCATTGACATCCATGGTGGAAAATTATAAGGAAACAATATCACTGGCCATATGCTATACTTAACACTCATTGTACCAAATGGATTAAAACCATCAGTCGCCAAACCTAGTCTGACATTTCTTGGATCAGATGCAAAGTCGGGATATCTTTGATCAAATGCCTTCCAAGCCTCTCCGTCTCTTGGATGTCGAAGCTTACCATCATTGTTACTGGCAGTTGCATGCCATCTCATGTGGGTAGCAGTTTTGATGACATGAATAAACGTTGTAGTCGTGGCTTTAGAGGAAAATAACGCAAAACCTTTGCAGGAGCTTTACTTTTTATCTTCTTCTTTGATCCTGCAGATCCTGCAGATCCAGCAGATGTTGCAGACCCAACAGATCCTGTACTCTTTGTCGTGATCTTTTCTTTCCAACGAGATGCTTTACAAACTTTACATATTTTCCTTTCTGCATCTTCCCCCCCAAAACAACATGCAATCATTTGGACATGCATGAATTGACTCATAATTCAATCCTAATTTGCGAATAACCTTTTTCATGTCACTAAATGAAGCTGGCAATTTGGCATGTGAAAATGCTTCTTTCAGCAAATCAAGCACCAAAGTTATCCCCTTGTCGCTAATTCCACACATACATTTGATATGGTACAGCTTCAATATAAAAGACAACTTTGTGAACTTAGTGCATCCTGCATATAGCTCTTGATTAAAATCAGCAAGCAACTCATCAAAACCTTCTCCTTTTTGACAATTTTCACTTGAAGTTGATGGTCTATCAGTGTCAGTAGGTTGCTCAAACGATCCATGTTCATATCCACCATCAATATTTGTAGTACTATCTGGAAAAAGATCATTCAAAAGAGTCGAAGTTGAATCTACTTCAACCGGAGCAGTAGTAGAAACTACTCTTGCATTTCTTGTGACACATATGTCCTCACCGTGTAGTACCCAATGTGTATAAGAACTTAAGAATCCATACTGCATCAAATCACCTTGGATATCTTCTCTTGACTTATATTTCACCAGAGAACAACGGTTACATGGACATTTCATCATGGTTGCTGTTGATGTACCAAATGCAAAATCCAAAAAACTTTTCACCCCTAATATGTAATCTTGAGATAAACGTGGTTTCTTTATCCATGACTTATCCATCAAACCTGAAAAAATAGATTAGTCTAGTCTGTAAGCTTAAGAAATTCATCAAACAACCATTAATCAATCAACGAATGAAAATCAAAAGGATTATTTCAAAACTAATCATGAGATTTGAGTTTCTAGAACATACCTTAGATTGTGTTAGACAAGAGGAACAAAACCCAATTGTTCTTCTACAATGATTCTGAGTTTAGAAGTTTGAATAAGTTTGCACAAAAAAAAAAAAAAAACCTTGAAAAAATGAAGAAACGTGAAGAGCTGAAGAAGACGATGTGGAAGTGGGGTGCTGATTTTTTTTAATAACAAATTATTGTCAATCGAACTTGAGTATATCTGATTTTTTTTACAAAACCAATATATTCGTATATAAATTCTTTTAATATAATTAATTTTAACTTCAGTTTTTTTTATTGATGTGAATTTTAAATCATTTAAAAAGTGATTTTATCAGAAATAAATAAATACATCACTTATTTAAATGATGTAAATTTATATTTAATATCAATTCTAAAAAATGATACAATCTAACAAAAAGTAAATCAGTTTTAATTAAATGATGTTAAATTAGATAATTATAACATCACTTATAATTAATTGATGTTATGTCATATATATTTGCTTCACTTGTAAATAAACAATTTAAAAATACATCATTTACTTGTGTGATGCAATTTATATGATACAATACATCTAATATTTTGTAGTGTCAACAGATTCAAAATTATGAAGATTACAAAGTGCAAAAATCCTAGAAAAGATAAGAGATGATGCAATAAAGTTAAAGCAGCTAAAAATGACAAAAACTAGGTTATGACATCTCCTCAGGCGGCTGCAGAGTGCATTGTCCTTTTATAGAAGGAAGGGGTAGTCCTACTTAGCTAGAAGACAAAATAGAAGGTCGGCTGCAAATGCTCGACCATGTGCTCGGTCGAGTGCATGTTCGAGTGGTTGGTCCGTCAAGTAACTCCAGTCTTCGATCTGGAATGATATCGGTTCAGTAAAACAGGAATCACTCTTGAATGACAGCTCCGATTGACCTGAGACCACAGGCATTGGAACGGTAACTCAATTTCCTACAACTCTCATGAAGGATTCTGAAGCTGAATCGCAACGGAAAATCTTCACTCAGATCGATCTTTGAGGAGTTCGTTATGAATCTGACCATGTACTCGACCGTGTGCCTGCTCGAGTGGTATGGTCGAGTGCCTTCTTTTCCCTTACTGATACTTCCAATCCTCTTGTTTAGCTCCAGAAATAACAGCAAGTCCTTCCTTACTCTTTTAAAGCTCCATAACACCTAATAATACTCCAAATGCACAAATATATGCAATGCATGCTTCTAAATATCCTAAGTGCATATTTGGACATAAATGGCTATAAAACCTAAGGAATCACTTCTATATGATGCAAAACATTAACTAAACAAGGCCATAAATATGGTAAAATATAGTGACATCAGTGCAAAAGGGGGCTGTTTGGAAAGGTGGAGCTGCAGGAAGAGAGAGTGAAGGGAGGGAAGCTGAGAGAATCGCAGTTCCACCGTCTAAGATGGAATTTCTGGTATATGATGGGTCAATAAATGTTGTTTAATGGCTGCAGAAGTGTGAAGACTACTTTGAGGATCAAGGTATCTACAACGATGATGCGAAAGTGCGTCAAGCAACTTTTGTGTTGACTGATAAAGCACATCATTGGTATACCAATTTGCAAGGTTAATTACGCATCGATTGAGAGTTCAAGAAAATCTGAAAAAGTAGATTTGGTAGAACAGATGCAGTAAAGCCTATGGGTGAGCTAAGTAACCTACGACACACAGGAACGGTAGACGAGTATTGTGAGCAGTATGAGGAATGTTTGGTAAGGCAAACAAAGCTAACAGGGGATCAGCAGCTATGGCAGTTCTGTGTGGGTTTAACTGATTCTTTGAGAAAAGAAGTGGAGTATTTGAGACCCGAGACAATATTTGAAGCCATGGAGTATGCAAGGGACAATGAGTATAAAATCGAGAATGACAGAAGAGTTCGTACTTTTGGCGGACACACAGCCCCAACCACACGCTATTCAAACCCAACCTCAACCGGTTATCCAGGAACTCAATTTGTAAGAGGCGGAGAGGCTTCTCATATGGGACCAGCGGAGCAGAAACAAAATTCACAAAAAACAGTTTGGAAAAAATTAACAAAACCTGAGATGGCTGAAAGAAGAGCAAAGGGACTGTGTTTTAATTGTGATGACTTGTATGGCCCTGGTCATGCTTGTAAGGCAGTTTTGTTCTATATTAGACCCCTCTTGGAGGGCGAGAATATGGATGATGAGCCCTTTGACGATGAGGACATCAATCTCTCCCTCAATGCCATGAAAGGAAAACAAACCGAGAGCACTTTTCAAGTGAAAGCAGACATCGCAACTGGAACATGATGGACATTGTTGTACACAGGGAGTACTCACAATTTTATTCAGAGTAGTATAGCAGAGAAGTTGGGAATACCAATACGACGGCGGCCGGGAAGGTTTGTATCTCTCGCCATGGTGGCAAGTGTGTAATCGACGGGTTGTGCAAGGATCTTCCAATGATGGTACAAGGACACAAGTTCACGGCAGACTTGTTTGCGATTCCGTTAAGTGGGTTTGATGTCGTTCTCAGTATTCGCTGGTTGAATGCCTTAGGACGTGTGATATGGGATGGTCCAGCACATACTATTGAGTTTACTCATGCAGATACATTAATAAAATGGCATGGAGAGGCTGAGGAAAGGAAGGACGACGGTCCTAATTTAAACTCCCATCCAGAATGATACACTTGAGGACTGGTTCGATAATCCGGAGGAAATTTTTATTACAGGGGAGAAGACTATAGTCCCTATCACTCAACGCGAATCATTTCGCAGCTTAACTATGAAAGCAATGATGACGCAAGTTTCTTCTGAATTACTGGGCAAGTTGTTAGTGGAGTTTGAGGAGTTATTCGATAAACCAACAGAATTGCCACCCCAACGACCTTGTGATCATCGTATTCGGCTGATTCAAGGAGCCAACCCTTTCGCGGTTAGATCGTATCGCTACCCTCATCTCTTAAAATATGAGATTTAAAGGCAATGTTCAGAGATGTTGCGTCATGACATTATACGACCTAGTTCGTTGCCTTTCTCTTCTCCGGTTCTGTATTGATTATCGTGAACTTAACAAGGTCACAGTCAAGGAGAAATTTCCAATCCCGGTGGTTGAGGAACTCCTTGACGAGTTAGATGGGACACATTATTTTACCGAGCTCGACCTCACGTCTGGTTATCATCAGGTGCGAATGTGTGATGAAGACATTGAAAAGACGGCATTTAGAAGGCATCACGGCCATTATGAATTTTTAGTAATGCCTTTCGGTCTCTCGAATGCACCATCTACGTTTCAAAGCCTCATGAATTCGGTTTTTCAAGGTATGTTACGGAAATTTGTGCTTGCCTTCTTCGACGACATTCTAATTTATAGTGCCACTTGGGACCAGCATTTGCTTCATATAAGAGAGGTTTTTGAGCTTTTGCGAGCTCATAAGCTGTTCCTCAAACACTCCAAGTGTTCGTTTGGGAGAGAGGAAGTGGGGTACCTTGGACATGTAATTTTCAGTGGGGAAGTTCGTGTGGATGAGTCTAAGATAATTGCAGTGAAAAAATGGCCAAGACCGTTGACAATAAAAGCTGTTTGTGGGTTTCTAGGCTTTTCTGGGTATTACCGGAAATTTATTAAAGGCTATGGTGCATTAGCTACTCCTTTGACACAACTTCTTAAAAAAATGGGGTTTCTTTGGAATGAGGCAGCTGAAGTAGCGTTTGTATCGTTCAAAAAAGCCTTGTCTAAAGCTCCTGTTTTAGCCTTGCCAGATTTTTCACAAGAGTTTGTTGTGGAGTGTGATGCTTCGGGCAGTGGCATTGGAGCAGTTCTTCATCAACGAGATCACCCTATTGCATTTTTTAGTCGGCAATTAGCAGCCCGTCACCATAAACTTGCAGCATACGAAATAGAACTCATTGGTTTAGCTAAAGCGGTGATTCATTAATGGTCTTACTTATGGAGCCATCGATCTTTGATTCGCACAGACCATTACAGTTTAAAATTCTTGTTGGAACAACGCCTTTCTACGTCTCCGCAGATTCATTGGATTGGTAAGCTACTTGGATTCGATTTTGGTGTGGAGTTTTGGGCAGGAAAACACAACAAGGCAGCCGATGCATTATCTCGACGTGATGAGGAAGACCAGGCAGGTAAATGTGAGACATATGCATTTAAAGGACCTGACACAAGTATTTTTGGACGATTGCGGGGTGTAGAGAGGGAAGCAGAGCTCGCTACATTGCGGGATAAGGTTATCTGTGGAGAACTGACAAAGGATTGGGTGGTTAAGGATGGGTTAATATTCTATAAGGGTCGAGTGTATCTCTCTTCTGGCTTAGAGTTGGTAGGTGAGGTGGTTTCAGGATTTCATAATCTTGGCCATGAAGGAGTACAGAAAACTATGGATAGAATACGACGAGATTTCTACTGGAAAGGGTGGAAGAAGACAGTTCAGGAGTTTGTTCGGGGTTGTCAAGTTTGTCAACAAAATAAATGGGAGACATTGAAACCGAGTGGGCTGCTACAACCGCTTCCATTTCCGATTCAGGTTTGGTCAGATATCTCAATGGATTTCGTTGAGGCTCTTCCTAAGGTTTCTTTGAAAACGGTGATTTTGGTGGTGGTAGATCACTTTTCGAAATATGATCATTTCATTGCATTGAGTCACCCATATACAGCAGGATCTGTCGCCCATGTTTTCTTCCGTGATATTGTCCGCTTACACGGTATCCCAGAGACCATTGTTACTGACCGTGATCTAGTATTTCGGAGTTTGTTTTGGCAAGAATTATTCAAATTGATGGGCACAAATTTATGTTTTACAACTGCCTACCATCCTCAGTCCGATGGTCAGACCGAGGTGGTGAATCAAACACTGGAAATGTACTTAAGATGTTTAACTGGAGATACACCCTGACAATGGCTTGAGTGGCTTCCGTGAGTCGAGTACTGCTATAATACGTCCTTCCACTCTGGTCTTAAGGCAACACCATTTCGTCTAGTCTATGGGAGAGATCCTCTTAGGTTGTTAGATTATACTGGCGGAAGCACTCAAGTAGAGGCTGTGGACGTCGCCTTAGGACAACGTGATGAGTTTTTGGCACTCGCTAGGGAACGTTTAATGGAAGCTCAAAATCGTATGAAGCTTGTTTATGATCTACATCATCGGTTTGTTGAGTTCGGTGTTGGAGATTGGGTGTGGCTCATGCTACAACCGTATCGCCGGCTATATGTGGCTAAAAAGGCCTTCACAAAGCTCTATCCAAGGTTTTATGGTCCATTCCAGATAGTGGCTCGTATTGGGACTGTGTCATATCGATTAAAACTTCTGGATGGCTCAAAAATTCATGATGTGTTCCATGTCTCTCTACTCAAGGGTCACAAAGGACAACCGCCAACCGATACACCAGCTCTACTGCCTGTTTTACATGGCCGTTCAGTGCCAGCTCAACCAGTGGGGCTCCTTAAGGCTCGTATACGCGGCGGACAGCGATAGCTTTTGGTCAAATGGACGGCTGATGCAGAGGACGATGCAACATGGGAGGATGCGGGGAAGCTTCTGGAAGCATATCCTGCATTGGAGCTTGAGGATAAGCTTCTAGTGGAGGAGGGGAGTAATGATACGAAGTATGGACTCACATATCAAAGAAGAAAGGCCATTGCGCGAATCCTTAGTTTTAATGTTTCCTTTTTATGATATGTAAGGTTTTGAAAGTTTTCCTTTTAGTCTTTGCTTATGTCGGTTTATAGAGATCTATATAAAGATCTCTACAACATCAATAAGAATCAATTTCCAAGCATTAACCTTATTCTCAAAGAGAGACTAGGGTTAAGGGAAGCTTTAGCTTTTACGTTCTTTGTTTCCTAAGCAACTTAAGCAACTTACGAAGGGTCCAGTTACTAGGTCTGCGACAAAGGCTCAGGCTCATAACATTTTTCTTCCTTGCCAATTTAAGAATCGTTTAACAAGGACCAATAATGAATGTTTAATTCTCGTTAAAATCAGATAGACTATTTGCAACAAGGACCAATTATGAATGTTATGTTCCAACATTCAATGAATTAAGATGATCAGCTATTAGAAAGTAGAAACACATGGTTGATAACAATTTCAAACTGAGATTGGAGATCAAGATAAAAGGGAGAGGAAATCGAGAAGCCTAACAAATCAAAGATATGCTTACTAACATAGAATTAAGTCATCTATCATATTAAAACCCCATGAATAGAATTCACCAGAGAAAGAGGCATACCTGAAACGAGAGACATTGCTGTATTGAAGACCCATTTGTTAGACTCGTAAATGGCGTCAGAGAACACCCTTTTGGCACCTGACACAGGACATCTACTCTTGTTTAGAGACAAGAATCTTGTGTCGACTTGCTCCGGTGACTCATAACCAGAGAAATTCAACAGGAGAAAATCGAAAATGGGTTTTTAAATACAACCAAAGAAATAATCAGAGAGATAGAGAATCACCCAAAATGAGCCAATAAAACACTGAAACAAAGCAGTGCTCAGAGATAGAGCTGAGAAATACAGAGACAGAGCTGTAGAATAGATCACAAAACCGAAGAAAAAGAGAGAGAAGACCTACAAAATGTTACAGAGATGAAGAGATCTGTGAAAGTTTAGCCACCGCCGGTGGAAAGAATCGCCGACGAAATAGCTGTTGTCTCCCTCTGCAATTGATCATCTAGGGTTTGCTTTGTTTGATTTTGGGGTCCAGCGAAGGCCCAAAAGAAGAAGAAGAGGAAGAAGAAGATTATATACCTAGTAAAAACCCTAAATCAATACAAGAGAAAAGTAATCGAAAAGGGGTCACATGGAAAAACCCTAAATCGATACAAACCCAGAAATAAAAATTCAACCTAAACCTCAAATATAACTTTTTTTTTTTTTTTTTGTTGGTCCCGACAAATATAACTTGGAACTGGAATCAGAAGGCCAACGACGACAACAATACGGTGAGGACTTTGTTATATTATCACGGCGAGGAAGAAGATGTATCATGTATAGAGAGAGTGAAAGGCAGGAGGGGAGACCCAATGAAATTTTTTTTGGCTAAGTATAATTTTTATTTTATTTTTTTGGTTAAGTGTTTCATATTTTTATTTGTATAGCCAAAAAGATTTTGTGCTAAAACTTTCTTTAGTTACAACTAGTTTGTATCAAAATGTTTGAATTATATTTTCATAATTTTACCTTATTTTAGTAATTATTAACTACAATTTGTAACGATTTATGTTGTGTGCACCACAGTTACGATACTTTGTGTCACAAACTTTGAAGCAATATTGCTACACTTTTCTTTTGTTACTATCCGTCATTATATACCTACGTTTAGTGATATATTAGCTACAAATTAAATTAACTAATACTTTGTCACTAATTTGTAACTTTCTGTAGTTATAGTTTGCTACTAATTTTTCCGTAACAATCATACGTAACTATATGAACATATTTTATATGTTCAATTCCTCCATCGATGCAAGTGTATGTTAGACGGGTTCAGAAGCAGTTTAGCCATTGCGGAAATGTACAATCTAATATGAAAATTCTATTCAAATTTGATGCATTGTTACGCAATATCAAATTGGCTTAGACTTAACGATTAGAAAGATAAACTCAGAATTATTATTATATCTGTACATAATACGATTGATTAATAAGAGAAAGACGAAAAAGAGAACAAAAAAAAATTAAAATTGCAACAAGAAAAAGGAGTAGTAGTTCTCAGTTTCTCTTAAAAAAAATTGTTTTGTTTTCCAAATTTTCAAGTAGCTAATTGAATATCACATCGAGCTAGCAAATCAATAAGCTTCGACCGAAATCACCATACCGGACCGTAAACCCAAGCCACAAGACTCAGATCAATAACCGTCTTAATTAACCCTCACATTTAATTGATTATTTGTAAATTAATATCCTAAAATATGTTTTATTTGGTGTTAATTTTTTATTGTATTTTTGGTTTAAGAAAAGGAAGTTATTTTCTTTTAATCCTTTATCCTATAAATCACAAGTCACTTGCCCAATAAAAACATACCACATAGACTTTTTTTATAATTTATATTTCATAAAAACAAATTGAAATCAAGCAAAAAAACAAATCTAAAAAAACTGTCTAAAACCTTTTATTTCTTACACCTATTATTTGAGAAAAATAAAATAAAAAAAGTTACGGTCCTACTTTTCCTCCAACTGTTCACCCATGATCTCCATCTCCATTCTGCAACTATGAATTACAGTTTTATCGTTGACAAAAAAAGTTACAGTTTTATTTCTAACATATTTATTTTCGTTTGTTTTCATTATTTCAAATCTCTTATGAAGCCAGAAAAGAAAAAAAAAACTTCCCTTCTTTCATTTCCCCTGTTTTTTTCCATCTATCAAGAGTTTTTCTTTTGTAGTTTTGTTATTATCTTTTACCACCAAAATTTTGTAGATCGCTGATTTAAATTGTTTTTAAAGTTGTTTTCAGGTACTATTGCAATCGGCTAAAAAATGTTCATTGCTTTCACACCAATTTCACGATTAAAGCTTGATAAATAACATTGGACTCATGTCTCCAGCCATTGTCATTCCCTATTCAGCATGGACAACCAGTTTTTGTGTTTGTATAATACCCCGACAATATAGCAAACATCATACATGCATGTACGTTGTCTTAATTTGTTTTTACAATAACATCAGTTCAATTACAAAAATTGATTTCTACAAGCTCATCTTTGATCTTAACATTGTCTTCCTTGTTAACATCTTTTTCCATACTAGCAATGGATTTGCTTTTCTAACAAAATTAATACATTTATGTACATTACTTTTGGATATTCATAAATTAGTAATTCATATGAATTTTTTTTTTGTATTTTTATTAACAGAGAAATTAAAAACTATCTCAATATATAAGTGAATGGGATGTGTTGACTAAAAAAATGTGAATAGAATACTCAATACTATACAATAATTAGAAAATTACAATAACTTAGTTATACTGTCCCAAACTGAGAAATTGTTGTAATGTTTTAAAACTTTAACAAGCACAGTACAATTAATTCTGGGAGGCATAATACAATCTTTAGATGATAAATTTGTTGACATTTCACCTAATATTAATTTAAATGACAAAGTATATGTGAAAACAAATATTATTACGTTTCACATATCCATCGTTACATTTAATTATGATACAATGCAGTATAATTAATAATACATAATACATTTGATGATAATTTCCAGTGCTTTGCACCGGGTTTACCACTAGTAATAAATAAACTAGATGTGAAAAAGAATTTGATACACGTCGAAATCCAAGTTGAATATTAAATACTTCTTTGAAATTCAATGTTAATTAAAATTCATTAAAAAAGCTGGTTATCAAACTTAATAAAATAATTATAATTTTTTTTCCATATTTCATTACGTAAAATATTCGTTTTTTTTTTACCTTTTTAACATGTTCTTTTTTAATGTCATATATTAATGGGCAATTCTCAAAAATAGCACAAATTTAAGTTTTTCTCCCAAAATTAGCACACACTCCTTTTTATTCCAAATTTAGCACACATTTAAATATTTTACTAAAATAAAATAATATCAAAATCTAGATATTTCAATTCTCTCATTTCTCAATCTCGACACTTCCTCAACTTCTCTTCCTCCTTCGTCAGCTCCCCTATATCTGCGATGACTTCACCTGAGAGATTCACTATCAGTGGTAAGGAGACGATGGTTGTTAAATCTGAACCTACGGAGGTTAATAATTTCTAGGAGCTGATGTCAGGTCTCGACGGTGCCGATACTTGCCGTCCTATTCCGGTGAATTGTGATGTATCCGGTGGTGGTGGTGGAGTGATGATGGTGAACAAAAAGAACTCAGATCCTAATTTGAAGAACCCTAGAGATCTGGGGAGCCATTACGAGGCTTTGAAACCGTGAGATTGTATGACAGCGGAGAGGATCTCGTTGTGATTTACACGATGTTGTTGCACGGTGTGAGCAAACGTTTGAGGCATCTAACGCCGTGAGTGCTGCGATTGAGAGCTTTGCTGTGGTGGTATGTGAGATAGATGTGTTGATGGATAGAGGATTCAAAGAAGAGCTTTTAAATCTCACGGTCAGAGGAAGAGACAACGGTGGTCATGATTCGGCGAAAGGGAAGTACATTGGCGGGGCAAAAGAAGTGATGAGTTTGGTGAAAGAATGTTTGCTTGGTGATTTCCTTAGAGGGGTTTTGAGGAAGAAAGATCGGTGTTGTGGGGATTTAGCGTTTTTTGCCATGTTCGGATTGTAATAGGAGCAGTAAAGTGGTGGAAGGATGGGGAAGTGATGTTGTAGTGGTCAAGTGTATGGAGTGTAATGAGAATGGTCTTGTTCGTTGTCCCATTTGCAGCTTTACACAACACTCACTAGTAATAATGACATTACATCTAAATTGTAAGATAAAACTTCTAATTTTTTTCTTTACAGTCTCTGTGTTTCAAGATTATATGCTCATAGAGGAGGCAATGATCTTGGTTATTATGGTGAAGAAACTTTGTCTTTGTGCAATGGTTAGTGGTTAGTTTACAAACCTTATATAAAAAAATTCCAATACACAATAAAAGTTCTCAGTTCTATTAATTGTTTTTGTATGTATGTTTGTAATTTGTCTAATGAATTGATGACTAAATCATCATGCTCGGAAGAGTAATAGTTGGATTGAGATTTGGAGACTTGGAGTTAGAAACCAACATTACATTTTTATACTCTTCTGGTCCGGTAGGAACCCATTTGCCAAAAAGAATAATTACTACTTCACTAGTCAAAATGAAGTGAAACACAACTATCTACGTGACTTGATGTGTCTTTTAAATCTTCACATCATTACTCAAAATCGAAATGGCCGAACCCATTGTATGTTAAATATATGATTGTATTATTTTTATGTTTAAACGACACATTGCACAGTGCTAAGTAGCTCACAGACCATATTCTTTCCACTTGAGTTTTACTTTGATTGACCTGTAAAAAACACTATGTTTAAAAACTTAGGAAGGATTCAATAATATTTAGGAATGACTCCTTGCAATTCAAGAGGGTCTTCATGAAATTAGTGTCTCAAAATATTATATGAAGATTACATGTTTAAAAGTGTATCTGAATAAATTTCATGATAATGGCTGAAAAAACTAAGGATTCACTTATATTCTTGGATGGATTCAATAATATTAGCCCTTTATATCGTCGTGTATAATGTTTTAGGAAATATTCAATAATATTTATGAAAGACACCTTTAAATTCAAGAAGACTTTCGTGAAAAAGTTTTAAAAAATTAAAAAAATTTAAAAAAATCAGCCAAAACAACTTATAAGAGATTGTAAAAACATTAATTCAAATTCATGAAGGACTTCCTGAAAATTTAGGAATGATTCTTACATTTTTAGTAAGGATTTCTCTAATTTCAGGAAGACTTTCATTGAAAAAAAAAAAGAGACTTTTGATACATTACCCCTTACTAATGGATTAATTTGTGATATATTGGAACAAAAGATAAATTAAGAGATTTATACATATTTCTCTAAGTTTAGGAAGGATTTCATAATGTTTAGGAAGACGTCCTTGAATTTTATGAAGGTCATCTTGAATATTTGAAACCAGCATCTATGTAGCTAAAAGCATTGATCTTACATGTAGTGTAACTTTTTTCTTTCAAATATGTTAACAAAATGTATAAGTAATTAAGAACCTAGCTATGTGTCTTCTAGAGTAGAGACACACACGACATAATAGTTAGTCAAACACAAGCTGACATGTCTTTGAAACTTTGCCCGTAGGCTTTAACATCCTTAACATACGATGATTTTTGTTTCTACATTTTGTCGAGAATGTCGCCATCTTTAGACTAGTAGCATTACCTATTATGTAGTCAGTTGTGTATACATTGATGTGTTTCCTTCCACTTCCAAGGCTGTGTCACCAACATGAGAAAAGCGAGTCACCCAACCTGTTAAGAGAAAGAACCTAAGCAGTCACATAAGCCTTGAATGCCAACACACATAAACACACTCACTCTAATCCCCAAACTATGGCTTTACATGGGATCTTTGGCACACCAAGCTTGTCATAGAGTACATAGCAGAAGTGATTGCAATTTTTTGACAGAAAATCATAAGTTTGTCTTGGCCATTCCCTGTTGAGCTCACGCACGATCTGATTTACCATGAAGGGTGTGCAATCTGTCTTCCCAAGAACAATTTTCTCACAATATGTGTACATTGGATTCTTACCACTAGGACAGCTGAATACACAGTTTCTTGTTCACAATACCCGTAAGACCATTCATCATTACCATATACCTGCCCAAAATTATAAGGAGATGTCATAAAATCCGTTTAGGAAGGTCTTCTTAATATTTACGGGTCCCTTCCTAAATGTTCAACTATGCTTCCTAAATTTTTGACAAAGGCTTAATTCAATCAATATTTCTGTGAGAAACTTTATGATATTAACCTATGAATGAAACTCCAAAGCAATAAGCAAACTGATCTCTACCAGGAACACTAGCTTGTCTCTCTCTTTTCTTGACAACTTTTAATGGAGTGTCATCACATGAAAATTTGATAAAAGCACACAATATTAACCATCCATGTTAGTATATTGACACATGATTTCACTAAAATACCTCAAATGTTTTGTGTTGTGCCTGCCAATAAATCCGTAGATAAATTGGGTCTGCATGTTATAAAGCCCTTAGATTGGTCATCATCTTGAAGAGACATCATAAATGTCTTTGTAAAACTCTCAAGCTGCACATATATCACAAAACTCATTCCCAAAATTTGAAACAAAGAGACCCAATTCAAATTTGAAATTGAATTCAAAACACCTTAATGACATCTCTCTGAAGTCTCTTCATAGTATTAGACAATGAAGCATTCACTCTTATCAAACTCTCCTGAAAATTTCCGAAGAACAAGATAGTCAAATAAAAAAACACATCGGATTAAAAAAAAAAGTCAAAACCAGGTCTGACCTTTTCACCATCGGCGAGAGAAAGCATTTGAAACGCAATGGAGAGAGAAGCATGGAGAGAATCAACATGAGATTGCAGCTCGGAAATTTATATATCTTTCTTGGTGACAAGTTCTTGGAGATCTGATGACTCCAAATCGAGAGCAGAGACATGCGTAGAGAAATCCAAAATCTTAGTTCTCTTCTTACAAATCTGAGCTTGATTTACCAATTTTACAGCTTTTCCAGATCTGCCATATTCGTCGTTAATTCCAAATTTGATTGGTGATGAAAAGAAGAAGAAGAAGAAGCTCGTAAAATAATTTTTCCTTTTTTGTTATCAACTTAATATATTAATAAAATAAAAATGCTAATTTTGGAAAAGTTGAGCGTGTGTGCTAGTTTTGGAAGAAAACCCTAGAATGATGCTATCCTAGGGTATTTCTCTATATTAATTCAACTAAATGATAAAGTTAGCCACTCCGGCAATACAATAAACATGTAAACAGGAAACAAGAGTGTGAGGACTCCACCAAAAACAGAGTAAGAGCGTTGTCTGTCTTCGATGCTAATGCTATTATGAACCCAAGGCAGACCTCCAATTGCCAAGTATGAGTTGAAACAAACAATTTTATCTATAATTTTAGCCAACAAATTCGCTGTCAGAAAGAGACGAAAATTTTAACAGCATAAGATCGATATTTTGGCCACTGATACTGATACGGATTAGAAACTGCCTTGAGTCGATATAGTTCAAAGTTATCAATATATAAATGACAGATAGGGATGTCAAAATGGGTAGAAACCCATGAGTTTACCCTGTTTGTCTATTATTTTAACGGATATAGGTTTAGTTTTTATATCCATATAAATAGATAGGTTTTGATGGGTTCGTACAATGGGTTCATGGGTTTATCGGAGTAAATCTATTAGGGTTATGAGTTACCAATGGGTTGACCGAAAAAAACAAAAATAATATAATATAATATAAATATATATTAATATGTAAAATATTTTTATAATTAATTTATGTAAAATATCTAAAATAAATGTTAAGTTTTTTTACTTTGCTAAAAAAAAAAAAAAAAGTAAACAATAATATATATGTCAATGATCTAAAATGAATGTAAAATTTTTCTTTAATATCTAGATATTAACATTTTAAGCTTGAAAATATTGGTTGGTTTTATAATTATATTTTATATAAATATATTATGGATTTAATATCAATTATTTTATTTTATTTTATTTATATATGGGTAATACATATAACTCATTTAGCCATTGGATTTTATATAATTGGGTTTAGGTATATAAATTGCAACCAATTATAATAAATGGGTCAGATTGAACCCGCCCACAAAAGTCTCTAACCCATATGAGTATGGATCGGATCGGGTGTGGTTACCCATTTTGACACCGCTAATGACAGATAACTTTGAATGGTCCATAGAAAATATTGATGCTCAGCTGCAATGTGGTTAATCGTAGGAATTAAGGCAGGTACATATTAACGTCCAATCGATAGACTTACACACATACCAATCATATTAATCACAAACTTGAAAACCTAACTTTATGTAACAAGACACCAATTAAAATAAAAATAAAAACTCATTTTGAATAAGAATAAACGCTAAGAATACATTTAAGAGATAATTTGAGAGCGTTTGGAACACATAGATATTCAAAAAGTAGATCTTAGGTAAAGGCAGAATATTTGGTCGCAGAAACAACTTTAAATTCAATCTCAACATTCAAAGTATCTTCCTTGTCCAAGTAAGACTTTCGAAGTTCAGCTATAGACACGAAGCGATTCCAACCATAACCTTGGCCTGGTCTATCGAACAAACAGTTAACTGCAACAAAATAGAATACGTAAAGTAAATCGAGAATCACAAACACCAAATATATCACGTTAGCTAGGAAATAATAAAGTAAATCGTGTTCTATAACATACGATTGTATATCAAGTGATTGTATCCACGTGGGTCTTCAACTTTCAAAACTGCTTTCACGTAAATATTTTCATCTTCCTTCAATTTTTCACCATCAGCTAAATACAGAAAAATGGATAACCATTTACCATCTGGTTGAGAGTTGCCCTTGGGATACAACTTTACAACCCTACAAAATAGTTTACACTTGTTAACATTCTTATACACAATAACAGTCATAAAGTTAAAAGCAAAGATTTGTTGTATCATATTTGTATGTACTTTTTCCATTCCCTTCCTCCATTTGAAAAACTATCTGAAGCGTGAGGATTCTCTTTTATAGCTGAGAAATTCTTAACAGTCCAAGAAAACTTTGGATAAGGAAGATCCTCAACAAAAGAGAGGATTTCCAATTTGGTTGGAGGCGGAACAACAGTGATATCAACACCAAACTCACAGTGATCTCCATCAAAGAGGTATCCGTTTTTACGATCATTGAATGTACGAATGGCAAGCACTTGCGGCAATCCCCACAACGTTCTTAGTGAATTGAACGGCTTCGATTCCACATCTGGATATACACGGAAACTTCATAGACCAAGAGAACCAAAGCAAAAAACATGCATATATAGTAAAAACAAGAACATACATACCTTGATTAGTAAAGTACTTGTTTTCCTTTTTGCTAAAGACAAAAAAACGGAGATCTGCATACACCTCAGTTGGAGTTGTGGAAATGAGGCTTGTGCTATCTATTTCAACATACATTGAAATAAACCCACTTCCATTTTCCTTTTCGTTCCCTTTTGGGTATATGATCAGTCTCCTAAAGTTTTGATAAACGATAAGTCCCATATATATAGATGAGACGTCATTTAAAGAGACTAAATTAAGGACAAATAGTATCATGAGAAACGTATAAATCTATGGAACTAGTGACACTATATTCAAAACACACGTACCATTTGTAATCACCAGAGGAGAAACGTCGGGACTGGTATTTTCCATCAGAGTGGAGAGTTGCGATCTCGAATTGGGAGAAGTTTTTAACTTTGATAGAGTAGGTAGAAGGAGGACGCTCTCTCCAACTCTGAAGAGTTGTCGAAGATATGTTGGAACACATAAGTATAATTTTTTTTTTTTGTCTTTCCTAAATTGATTTAACACGGGAGGTATGAGGGTTTGTTTATATAGAGAGTCGAGAGAGGAGAGGAAGGGTTGGTTGAGATATAAAATTAAATGTTACTATTAAAAACGTTATGGGGAAGGCGAAGTTTTGGCTAAGAATACGAAGAGCCAAGGCTTGTGTTGGGCATAATTTTATCATCATAAATAAATAAATATAATTTATTTAGTCAATGCATATTTTTCTGGATAAAGTCAGCGTAAATAAGAGTTTATCTTATAAAAGGAAAATCTTCTTGATTAGTTCAAGAGACCGAGAATCTCGCGACTGACTCTGTCACGAGACCAAGAATCTCGCGACTCACTCTGTCGAGACCAAGAATCTCGCGACTGACTCTGTCACGAGACCAAGAATCTCGTGACTAACTGTCATGAGGCCGATAATCTCGTGACTAACTGTCATGAAGCCGATAATCCCGTGACTAACTGTCACAAGGCCGAGAATCTTGTGACTAACTGTCACGAGGCCGAGAGTCTCGCGACGAACTGTCATGAAGCCGATAATCTCGTGACTAACTGTCACGAGGCCGAGAGTTTCGCGACGAACTTTATCAATAGCCCAAAAGTCACGTGACTGGGTCTGCTAATGGACTAAGAGTCTAATGATCGACTTCGCTAGTGGGCCAAGAGCCTCGTGACCGACCTTATTGTAGATAGACTCGGCAAACCCAAGACATATCCGAAGGGATTAGGGTAAGGAGATGTCTCTATAAAAAGGGAGCGACTTCTACAGAAGGGAGGATGGAGAGCAAAGCAAGAGACCTAAAACACAAGACACACGACTCAACTCTAGAACGCATCTAGGGTTTATAGATTGATTCGTTGTGCCTTGAATTCTTGTACTTGAGCTCGAGACTTTGATTAATAAAAGCAACTATTCAACATCTGTTTCTTGTTTCCGTAGTCCTTAAACGAATCGATTAATTTTGCCCAAACAATTGGCGCTAGAAGGAGGGGCTAAAGTAATCTACGTGAGATGACAGGAAACGGAAGTGACACGACTAATGTCGAAGCGACTGTCGCCGCTCAGCTGGAAGTCCTGACTGCTAAGATGAACGAGACGGTGCAAAAGCTGACACAAATCGAGGCTGATAACGTTAGGCTGCGAGAGGAGAACGCCTCGCTGATGACAGCAGGAAGAATGTTTACTGAAGCAAGCTCAAGATTTCGTGGCGTGCACGTCAGTCGGATGCAAGACCTTAACTCGAGTCCTGCAGCTACTCGAACAACGACCACGACTGAAGACGGACGACTAGAGACTCCACGGGAGGAGAATAATGGAGAAAATCCTAATACAAGGCAAACCTGCGAGAACCTTGTTCGAGAAGAAAACACGGAGCAACAACGAACCGCTAACGCGCCGCACGTTATAGGAGTCGAGCATGAACCACACACCATGTCAACCGAAGCCGCTTACTTGGAAGCTATGCTTACAAAACGTTTGGGTGCAGTAGAAGCCATGATCGAACGACTGCCAGGAGTGGCTCCACCAATCCGAAAAAGCAACTTGCACTCGTATGCCGATACACCTTTTTCTGATGAAATCGCACTCACCGAGATGCCGAGAAAATTCACGTTACCAACAATGAAGATGTATGATGGAACATCCGACCCGGATGACCACATAGCACAATACAAACAACGAATGTTCACGACAGCCATCCAAAAAGAGTGCAGGAAGCTACTATGTGCAAAGGTTTTGGTTCGAGCCTAACAGGCGCAGCACTTCAGTGGTTTATCAACCTGCCAAACGGCTCAATCAACTCGTTTGCATCATTGACAGATCTCTTTGTTGAGCAATTCGCAAGCAGCAGGAACCTGGAGAAGACAGCGGATGACCTTTACGAGGTACGACAAAAGAGAGACGAGTCGTTGCGTGCCTATGTGGGACGCTTCAACAAGGAAAAAGTATCGATACCCAGTTGCAACACGTCAACTGCCATCTCCGCATTTAAAAGAGGCTTGCTTCCAGACGGTGATTTGTACAAGGAACTTACGAAGTACCAGTGCAGAACAATGGAAGACGTGCTCTCACGTGCGTGGGCGCAGATAAAGTGGGAGGAAGACTCGGCTTATCGCCAGCGACGTTCACCACGATCTGATACCCGTGTAGTGAGGAATGAAGAACAAGTAGGGATGATAAGCCTTACCAAAGACCTCGTGACGAAAACACCATGAGTGAAAGAAGGAACACGCATCGATCATTCAGCGAAGCTGACGAGAGGAGGCCTAGATCGACAACATGGCCAGATATTAGTAACCTATCGATCTCTCATACACATTTAGTCGGTGTATTGAAAGAGATGGGTGGAACCGTGAGATGGCCTCCAAAGATGAAGGCACTTGACAATAGGCGTGACACCTCGAAGTGGTGTGAGTTCCACAACGATCACGGCCACAAAACAGAAGATTGCATCTCACTGAAGATAGAAGTGAATGAGCTGCTTAAAAAGGTCACTTGAGGGAATACTTGTCAGATAGAACACGCAATCGCATCGATGGCGAGAGCAACAAGCAAATAGCAATTGAAAACGCCCCAGTTTCGCCTCCAAAACATGATCGAGTCATTAATGTTATATCTGGAGGGTCAGAGATAAGTGGCATAACTCACTCAGCTGCGAAAAGAAACACTAGAGCTGTCAAGAACTCTCAAAGCAGAGGACACGCTACGAAAGGCGATACACCGTCATACAACATAACTTTTACGACTGATGAGAGCAGTGTACCAACCCTGCATCACGATGCTTTAGTCATACAGCTGACTGTGGCTAACTGTTTGATGAAGAGGATATTAATCGACAATGGAAGCTCAACTAACATCCTTTATATGCAAGCATATAAGGAGTTGGGTCTCGACGAAGGAGGACTGACACGAAAATCTATTCCATTAGTTGGGTTCAGCGGCGAGGTCAAGCAGAGTATTGGCGAAGTGACGCTTCCAGTGTATGCAGAGGGAGTTAACAAACACACTAAATTTTTAGTTGTAGATTGTGCTTCGGCTTATAACGCTATTATGGGACGCCCTTGGATTCACGACATGGGAGCTATCCCATCGACTCTACATCAGACTATCAAATTTCCCACCCCATGGGGAGTGAAAGAGATAGTAGGGGAACAAGAAAGTTCACGTTCATGCTATCAAACTACCTTAAAAGGCAAGAGTCAACAGTTATAGCAATTACAGAGGCTACCGCTGGTACCTCACAAGGAAGAATCAGAGGGGGAACAGTTGGATGAGATGCCATTACTCGAATACGATCCTGACAAGCGGGTGAACATGAGTTCAAAACTAGCAGCCGACCAAAAGAGGCTTATCGACTTCCTTCGACCAAACGCCAGCTGCTTTGAATCTTCACCAACACGTGATAGTTACCACATCACTGAGTCATCGACTTACAAAACACCGTTTTCTCTAGTATATGGGATGGAAACAGTAATGCCATGTGAAGTAGGCGTGGCTACGGCACGAATCGAGCACCCTAACTTGCAGGAAAAAGACCAGTTGATGGGTCTCGATCTCGATCCACTAGACGAGAAACGAGAAGCAGCGAAAACCAAAATTTGGTGTTGTCAACACGAAGCGGCTAGAAGCTACAACGAAAATTATAGGACGCGGACATTCCGAGAGGAGACTGGGTCTTGCGACGTACTTTTCAAAATACAATGGAGCAAGGAGCTGGGAAACTCGATCCCACTTGGGAAGGTCCTTGCAAAGTCACTGAAGTTCGTGGGTCAAGAGCCTATAAGCTGCATAACAATAAAGGGAAAAAATCTTCCTAATAGCTGGAATGCCCTGCACCTGAATAAATACTACTTTTAGTGCTTTGGTTTCTTGGTTTTTAATTATTTGTTTTCGGTGTTTTCTAATTTTCCTAAAGATTAACACTGCACGTCCCATGTTATGGACAACGTTTTCAATAAAGTTGGGTTTTCATTCTACAAAGCAAGTCTTGGTGTGAATAGGTTACTATGACATAAAATATATCACGTGCACAAGGCATAGAATGTGTCATGAACACGAGACTCAAGCGTGTCACGAGTACGAGATTTAATTGTGCCAAGAGCACGAGGCTTGAACGTGCCACGAGCACGAGATTTAATTGTGCCAAGAGCCTAAGATTTAATTGTGCCAAGAGCACGAGATTTAGTAGTGCCAAGAGCACGAGACACAAGCGTGTCACGAGCACGAGATTTAATTGTGCCAAGAGCACGAGGCTTGAACGTGCCACGAGCACGAGATTTAATTGTGCCAAGAGCCTAAGATTTAATTGTGCCAAGAGCACGAGATTTAGTAGTGCCAAGAGCACGAGACTTGAGCGTGTCATGAGCACGAGACTAGAACGTGTCACGAGCACTAGACTTGAACGTGTCACAAGCATGAGACTTGAACGTGTCACGAGCACGAGACTTGAACGTGTCACGAGCACGAGACTCAAGCGTGTCACGAGCACGAGATTTAATTGTGCCAAGAGCACGAGACTTGAGCGTGCCACGAGCACGAGATTTAATTGTGCTAAGAGCATAAGATTTAATTGTGCCGAGAGCAAGAGACTAGAACGTGTCACGAGCACGAGACTTGAACGTGTCACGAGCATGAGATTTAATTGTGCCAAGAGCACTAGACTTGAACGTGTCACGAGCACGAGATGTAAGTGTGCCACGAGCACGAGACTTGGACATGTCAAGAACACGAGATGTAAGTGTGCCACGAGCACGAGACTTGGACGTGTCAGGAACACGAGATGTAAGTGTGCCACGAGCACGAGACTTGGAACGTGTCACGAACACAAGATTTAATTGTGTCACGAGCACAAGATTCGAATGTATCACGAGCACGAGACTCGAACGCGTCGCGAGCACGAGACTTAATTGTCTCATGAGCGCTAGACTCAAACGCGTCACGAGCACGAGACAAAAAACGCGTCACGAGCACATAATGTTAGCAGTGCAATGAACATTGTTGTACAAAACAAGAGCACATGACAGTCATGGAGCGCCTGACTGTCGCAAGCTAAGACACAAGCAATGTCATGCACATGTTACTAAGGAAGAGGTCACGTGACAGTTACTTGACTGTCACGAGCATGATGCAAAGACAGTTACGTGATAGTTACTTGACTGTCACGAGCATGACGTATAGACAGTATGTCACTACCACAATACAACAAGTGACTTTGAGCATTATGAAGAAAACAAAAATACGTAATTGTGAGGAGCACAAAGCCAAAACTCATGACATGAGCAAGCATTTGATTGTCATAAGCAAGAGACACGGACTGTGTAAAGAGGATATCTCACGAGCGTTGCTGCCAAAGGTGGTCACGTGACAGTCGTGTGCAAAAAACATTAAACTGTATCATGAGCTCTTAATGTCATTAGCGCTACTGCAATAAAGGGCGCCTGACTGTCGTCATCGCAGTGTCATGGACCATTCGAATGTCATGAGCGCCCGACATGATCGACGTTATGAACATACGACATGAGAGTCCGACAGAAACACGCGACATGAGTTGCAACGGAAGACGTTTGGCGCGAACGATCTCTTGATCGCGTAAGCAAGTGTGGCATGAGCGTTAAAACCCATTCACACTGTGATGCAACGCTAACCACAAAAGATCCAGCAACAAGTAAAATTTGACAAGATAGCTGGAAAGTCATATATTCATGAAATACTGAAGAAACTAAGTTGCAATGCAATATTAAAGAGTAAACACGTGACAGTTAAGGAACACCTTACTGTCATGAGCACATAGCATAAACAATGTCACAAACATTGTTTATTAAGGAGGAGCATGTGACAGTTACGAAACACCTGACTGTCACGACCACAAGGTATAAATAATATGTCATAAACATTAAAGTTAAAGAAAAAGCACATGACTATTTATGGAGCACCATACCGTCACGCGCACAAGACGATATTTTGTGTCATGAGCAACCATGTGACTGTTGTGAGCACAAGACTAACACGAGGAGCACATGACATGGACGATGTTATGAACACGTGACATGGATAGCGGCAGTCACACGTGACACAAATGGCAGCAGAGGCGTGCAACATGAACAATCTCTTGAGCACGTGACGACGCATGATATAGGCAATGTCATGAGCATACAACGCGAATCGTGTCACGAGAACAAAACATTGAAAATGTCATGAACATTGTTATTAAAGAAGCGAGCATGTGACAGTTATGGAACGCCTGATGGTCACGAGCGCAAGACGTGACTAATATCTTGACCATACGACATGAACGACGTCAAGAACGCACGACATAAATGTTGTTAAGAGCACATGACGTGACTAATTCCCTGAGCACACGATAGGAATCGCGTCATGAGCGCATTACAACAATCATGTGACACGACACAAAGCAGTGGATGTGCCAAGACAAGGGATATAAATAGTGCTATGAAGACAAGGCACATATAATGTCATGTTCACAAGACTTAAACAATGTCTTGCACCTGAGGTATAAGTCATGTCAAGAGACAAATCATGTCATGAATGCGAGACCTAAATCGTGTCTCATTCACAAGATAAGAAGTTGACTGTCACGTACATCCTCACATGTGGAGATTATCGTACGGTAAGAGAATGTTATCATATACAAGATCAATGCCACGAGCAAGTCTTATGACTGACAAGAATGTCATAACCTATAAACTGGTCATGGCACATAGAGTCAAGTACAAAAACGATCCCAGTCAGGACGTGTTAAGGACTCAACATTGTCTCTATGGAGTCACTATTCGATAAAGCTGCTTTGGTGACGTCACAAGCCATTACTGATCGTTCCAAAAGGTACATGACTTTGAGATTTTGTTGGCTGGAAAAATAATACTATTGTTTTTAACTACTCTCTAAATTCTTACAAAGAAAATAGAGAGTGGGGGCTAACTGTTGGGCATAATTTTATCATCATAAATAAATAAATATAATTTATTTAGTCAATGCATATTTTTCTGGATAAAGTCAGCGTAAATAAGAGTTTATCTTATAAAAGGAAAATCTTCTTGATTAGTTCAAGAGACCGAGAATCTCGCGACTGACTCTGTCACGAGACCAAGAATCTCGCTACTCACTCTGTCGAGACCAAGAATCTCGCGACTGACTCTGTCACGAGACCAAGAATCTCGTGACTAACTGTCATGAGGCCGATAATCTCGTGACTAACTGTCATGAAGCCGATAATCCCGTGACTAACTGTCACAAGGCCGAGAATCTTGTGACTAACTGTCACGAGGCCGAGAGTCTCGCGACGAACTGTCATGAAGCCGATAATCTCGTGACTAACTGTCACGAGGCCGAGAGTTTCGCGACGAACTTTATCAATAGCCCAAAGTCACGTGACTGGGTCTGCTAATGGACTAAGAGTCTAATGATCGACTTCGCTAGTGGGCCAAGAGCCTCGTGACCGACCTTATTGTAGATAGACTCGGCAAACCCAAGACATATCCAAAGGGATTAGGGTAAGGAGATGTCTCTATAAAAAGGGAGCGACTTCTACAGAAGGGAGGATGGAGAGCAAAGCAAGAGACCTAAACCACAAGACACACGACTCAACTCTAGAACGCATCTAGGGTTTATAGATTGATTCGTTGTGCCTTGAATTCTTGTACTTGAGCTCGAGACTTTGATTAATAAAAGCAACTATTCAACATCTGTTTCTTGTTTCCGTAGTCCTTAAACGAATCGATTAATTTTGCCCAAACAGCTTGTGAACCCTAACGTTGGCATTAAGTGTTCGTTCACACCTGTGAAGTAGACATGTGTTTAGTACATTAGTGGTTTAAAACGTTAAATGTAACTTGATCACGAATGCAAATTCCATTAGCGGTTTCTTGATAAAATTCATAAAGTACTTGCTAAAAGCAAACCCATTACACAAAGCTTTCTATTTGGGCCGAGCCTAGTAAAGAACATAGATTTTTTTTTTTTTCTACCGAAAGTGATTTATGATTATTTTTCCTTGGCCTTTGAGCATGTTTAATGTAAAAAAATGTTATAGCGTTTATCGGTAAAATGTATAGTATGCGGTATTGATCTTAACCACAATATGCTGATATAGAAAGTTCAAATTGAAATTGTGAATAGAAAAGAACGGAATGCTAATAACATAAAGATAAGTGACCTTTGTTGGATAAGCTTTGAATCTTAGAGTCTAAGATATCCTTACAATGGAGTGATAAGGATAAGAGAGAGACTCAATATATGTTTAATTAGAATTAGGAGTTATCTAGTTCTAAGTCCTAATAGGAATAGGAATAAGAAAGTCTTTATATATATCAAGTGCTAAGTTGTGACATTGATATGAGATTAAGAGAGAGCTTAATAAGTGTTTAGTTTTGAGAGGAGATTTTCTAAACATATTAATAAAGAGAGTTATTCTTTATAATCAAGTTCTTTCTATATCTTTTATTTGGTAGCAGAGCAAGGTTTAATCAATCCAAAGGAGAGGATTTGATTAAACAATGGGAGATCTAACAACCTCATCACGTCCAAAGGAGATGGACAAGGCGGTCTCGATACAATGTCCTCAACTTACTTCTACTAACTACACGGTGGGGTCTATGAAGATGGAGGTTATACTGTGTACTCAGAAGGTTTGGGAAACAATAGAACCAGGTTCAACCGATGAAGATAAGAATGATGTCGCAACATCACTACTATTCCAATCAATCCTAGAATCTCTTATACTTCAAGTTGGTGATTTACCCTCACCTAAAGATATTTGGGATTCAATCAAGTCGAGAAACATGGGAGCTGATCGTGTCAAAGAGGCATGTTTGCAGACTCTAATATCTGATTTCGAGAAGCTAAGGATGGCAGATTCAAACAGAGTTGATAGCTTTGCAGGAAAGTTATCAGAAATAGCAACTCAAGCAACATCTCTTGGACAAACCATCGATGAGCCTAGGATGGTGAAATATCTTTTAAACAGTGTTCCAAGGAACAAGTTTATTCACCTTGTTGCCTCTTTAGAACAAGTATTGAATCTCAATACTACGAGTTTCCAAGAGATTGTTGGAAGACTCAGAGCTTTTGAAGAAAGAATACAAGGAGAAGAAAAACAAGAGGATACACAAGGGAGAATGATGTTCACCAGCTCCAATAATCAACCGCAGACGACCTATAACTCAAGTTTCAGTAACTTTCGTGGCAGAGGTCGCGGTCGAGGAGGAAGAAGCAGAGGACGAGGCAGAGGACGAGGTCGTGGAAGATACAATGGTCAAGAACGATTAGACTATCACTCAGATCAGAATCAAACACAAAAGAAGAAAGAAAAAGTGATAACTTGTTTCAGGTGTGATAAAATCGGTCACTATGCTTCGTCTTGCACAGAGAAGATACAAAAGGCACAAGAAGCGAACAAGACTAAAACAGAGGAGACAGAAAAAGCAGATCAAACTCTGTATATGCATGAAGTCGTTTTCTTGAATGAAGATAAGCTTATACCGAAAAATTACAGCAGAGAAGAGGGCATGTGGTATCTCGACAATGGAGCTAGCAACCACATGACAGGGAACAAGTCTTACTTCTCAGAACTTAATGGGAATATAAAAGGTAAAGTAAAGTTTGGAGATGGATCTTGTGTGGAAATTGAAGGCAAAGGATCGATCTTATTTGAGAGCTAGAATGGAGAACAAATTCTTGTGTCTGATATTTACTACATACCCGACTTGAAGAACAACATCTTAAGTCTTGGACAAGCAACAGAGGTTGGTTGTGATGTTCGAATGAGGCGAGACTACCTTACTGTTCACGACCCAAACGAGAGGCTCTTAGTGAAAGTAATGCGATCCACAAATCGCCTTTACAAAATCAGTCTTAAGATTGGGAGACCAACGTCATTGCTCTCACGACTCGAAGACAACACCTGGAAGTGGCATGCGAGGCTTGGACACATTAGTTTTAAGACCATCAAGGCAATGTTCCAACATAGAATGGTTCATGGCCTGTCTGATGTTAGAGAAGAGAAGATGTTATGTGAATCCTGCTTAGTTGGTAAGCAGACTCGACAAGTGTTCCCGAAAAAAACTCTGTTTCGTGCCTCAAAGCCAATTGAATTACTTCATGCGGACCTGTGTGGTCCTATATCACCGGCAACACTGGCTAATAATAAATATATATTTGTTATTATTGATGATTTTTCAAGATACATGTGGTCCATCTTGATAAAGGAGAAGAGTGAAGCTTTTGGAAGCTTCAAAGGATTCAAGAGTGTTGTAGAGAAGGATCTTGGTAGAACTATCAAAACTCTCAGAACTGATAGAGGAGGTGAGTTCACATCAAGAGGGTTTAATGATTTCTGTGAATCTGCTGGGATCACAAGACATTTAACAACACCTTACACTCCACAACAAAATGGTGTGGTAGAGAGAAGGAACAGAATACTAATGGAGATGACTAGGAGTCTACTTAAGGCTATGGAGGCGCCGAATTACCGTTGGGGGGAAGGTGTACGTCATGCTACTTACCTGATCAATAGGGTACCTACCAAGGCTCTAAACAACATCACACCATACGAATGCTTGCGAGAAAGGAAACCAAACATAGATCACTTGAGAATATTTGGCTGTGTAGCTTATGCTAAGATTGATGGTGCACTTCTTAAAGTTAGATGATCGATCACAGTCATTGGTACATCTTGGAATAGAACCTGGATCAAAAGCGTATAGGTTGTTCAATCCATCTTCACAAAAAATCGTTGTAAGCCGAGATGTAGTTTTCAACGAAAAGAGTAAGTGGACTTGGAACATACCAACTACAGAGACAGATAGGTAGTTGCTTGGTTGCTACAGATTTTCATGTTGTGGAAATGAGCAAGGGTTTTGTTATTCCTTTGATTCTTGGGAGACTTTTCTTAGCAACAGTGGGAGCAGTTGTTGACTTGCCTAATAAGAGGATAACTTTCTCTAACATTGATGATAAAGTCTTCTACAACGCAATCACTGCAAATGAAGTTATACGACATGGCTCTTGTCTAGTCGTAGAACATGAGAAGAAGGTGGATGTCGTGATAATGGGAGAGAATAGTGATAAGAATGAGGTCAACAAAGTCCTGGATGGAGACACTCATTCTTCTGAGAAGAGGTCTAAGAAGCTTAAGAAGAGAGACAAGCCGAAGATATAAAGAGTAATACGAGATCTTCACATAACCTTGGTACCCCAGAAATATGTTAGAGACACAATAGAGTACAAGGTGAAGTGCAAAGGAATATCTCGGCCTATCTCTAGAGTTAAAGCCATCCTCACTCCGGAGTTTAAAGAGAAAGGCCATGAAGCAATGGATGATATGCTGAAAAAAATTATGGAGCTTAAGCTGACGAATTGGAGAGTTTGTTCTGATATGAGTTCTCCTCCTCCCATCACTTGACACCTGAAACCACGGTCAAGCTATAGACCTTAAACAAGCGCTTATGGGAGGCAACCCATGGGATTTGTGTTGGCTTACCCTTTTCTTTTTATTTGTCTTAGGATTTTGGTTTTGTTTTTAGGATTTATTACGGTGAAATCACGTCCGGTGTTAAGTGTTTTCAAGAACAAGTTCCAAACGTAGAAGATGCAAAATTTTTTGTTCCAGGAGCTTAGGATCGATCAGTCCTCCTTAAAGATCGATCGATCCCAGTGGTTTTCTGCGGGTATCTCTAAGTTCAATAATGTTTCAGATCGGTCGATACCACCCTGAGACCGATCGGTCCCCACCCTTGCCAACACCACTCCAACACCAGATGCGAGATCACAGGTTTTAGTTTTTTGTCCTTACTTTTTCTTTTTCATTTTTTTTTTTCTTATTTTCTTTGTGGGATTCGTTCTTTTCTTGGTTTTGCTTTCACACCGGGACGGTGTGAAGTAAGTCCGGGGGAGGGATGTCTCCAAGTTACTGATGTCGTTTTCTTTGGTTGTTTTCTTTAAATTTTTCTTTTATTTGAGTCATTTTCTTATTTTATTGAGTCAAAAATGTTGGGAAACTATGATCATTTCTAGCAATATTTTGCTTTGAACTAACACTCTTATGATTGCTTTAGTACTTTTAATTTTTGAATGAAGCTTGGAATAAACATGAGCAGTCTCAACACGCCCCAAAAGACCCACACCGAAGAGAACATTAAGCTGATCCGATGTTGTCTCTAGCTTTGAAAGGACTTAACCGGATTTAACTTCTTGCGTTGGGACTTGGTATACATCGGACAAGACTCCTCCCTTAAGCAATACAAGACATGCATCTCCTCGCAAAGTATGCTTCCCCTCTCTATTCCCTTCAATACTCAATAAATAAATTAAAAAAAAAAAAAAAAAAAAAAAAAAAAGAAGAAGAAGAAGAGGATATAGGTAATAAAGAAGTGAACCAAGGGTTGTGCGTAAACCCGTGCATCCTTTGGAACTCATGGAAACCTGTCCGCAAGAAAAGAGCAAAGGATTGATAAAAAAAATACAATGATACCCTAGAAAATTAGGGAGAAATCAATCCTTTGGAAGTGAGAAAAGAGCAGAGGAAAGGGAGCATATGAAGGAAGTCTTGGGCATTAAAAGGTTGAAGGAGTCAATAAGTTCGGTGATTGATATTCCCTCGCCGAGACTACACATTTTAACTAATTTGATTTAGAGAGACAATAATGGGGATGTTGAAGGTTCTTTAAGGTTGTGGAGTTCAGAGTAGGGAGTGTCGATCCTAATCATGGGCAGAGTACAAAAAGTAGTTCTTAATTTGATTTGATGAAGAGTCAAAGAAGTGGTTCCCAAGAATATGTTAGTTTCCACTTTCAAACATTTTCTCTGTTCCTGAGTTTTTGTCTGTTCTTGCTTGAGGACAAGCAAAGATTCAAGTCCGGGGGAATTGATGTGTCTGTATTTTATAGGATTTTACCCATAGTTTTTACACTTGTTTTGAGTCTTTTGTTAAGTCCAAGTGTGCTTTTAGAGTCTTTTTAAACTTTTGTGAGTCTGTACAGGTTCTAGATTACTTTGGAAGGAAACTAAGTGTTTTGGAGATGAAAACATGCATCTGGAGCCAATTTGGTGAAGACTGATCGGACTAGCAAGCAGATGGAGCAAACAGAGAAAATCATCCAGGATCGGCTGATCCGCATTCGGGATCGACCAGTCTCGTACCCGAAGCAACTTTTCCTTTTATGTTTTAAACCGACTTTTAGGGTTTTATTTTACTATTTAAGCACGAGGCTCGACCTCTATAAAGACAAGTTTTGTTCTACGCAGCCTTTGAGCACTTGTAAGCTTTGGGGAGAAGATCTCTTATCCTTTCTAACCCTTTGCAGAAGAATTCTGAACCCTTTTTATTTCTCTTTGCAATTCAAACATGTTTTCTTCATAGTTGATTTGTGATTGTTGTTGTTCGATGTCTGAGTAGTCTCTTTGTTGGGTTTCGGGTTTCAAAAAGGGGTTTCATGATTCTCTAACTTAGGTTGTTAGATTTGGGATTGATCTATTGTGTTCTTCATCTATTGTTGATTTTATTGCTTAAACTAGATTAGCTACCTAGTTTATGATCATAGGTTTAATTCATCTAGGCATCAAAAGTGTTGTTGAATTGCTTGAAAGAACATAGGTGAGCAAGGTGATCCTTAGCCAACGAAGGTTGAAGTTAAGGCACCTTGTGAACATAATCAAACTTGAACTTATTGCTTGCTAGGATTGTTTAGATTCAAACGACGGTTTAGAGTTTCATCATTCCTTGCATAGATAACTAATGTTGCGACAGTAGGTTAGTTTTACATTCGAGATTTGAGTTCAAGAACGGTATCTAATGCTTTCCCAATTTATCATCTAAATTTAGTGATCATGACTCTTAACTGATTCCCTGCGCCCAATACTTTCTCTTCATTTCACAAACTTCTATTTATTTCCTGTTTTTAATCGGTTACTTAAAACACAATCTTTCCTATTGCCTTAGCTATATTTGATCTATACAAGTTCATAGTGCATTGTTTGGTCCCTGTGGATTCGATCCTAAATTGTTACAACGATACCACTAGATCATGGTGGAGTACACATTGGGTTTAATTGACCTGTTGATCAGCTCTTGAGGAAGCAGAGATAGATCCTACCTGATATCGAAGAAATGTTGGCTGTTTGAGGTACTTGTTGCATACACGCCCTGAACTAGCGTTTGCAGTGGGGATAACAAGCAGATATATGCAGATTCCACACAAGTCACATGGAGAAGTTATGAAACAAATACTAAGATATCTACGTGGAACAGCTTCATACGGGTTGAAGTACAAGCGAGGAGGCTTAAAAGAAATCGTTGGTTACAGTGACAATAGTCACAATGTTGATCAAGATGATGGAAGAAGTAAGACTGGTCATGTGTTTTTCTTTGGAGACACACCGATCACTTGGTGCTCACAGAAGCAGGACACAGTTGCACTTTCATCTTGTGAAGCCGAGTTTATGGCAGCCACAGAAGGAGATAAGCAGGCAATATGGCTTCAGGATATCTTGAGTGAAGTTACAGGCTGGGAGAGTAAGCAGATCACCTTGTATGTTGACAACAAGGCAGCAATCGCACTCGCAAGGAACCCTGTCTTTCATGGAAGAAGTAAACACATTCACAAACGGTTTCATTTTATCCGTGAGTGTGTTGAGCGGGAGCTTATTTATGTCGATCAAATTCCTGGAGCTGATCAGAAGGCGGATGCATTGACAAAGGCATTGACAAGGATTCAGTTTGTGGAAATGAGAAGCTTGCTTGGTGTTCATGACTTAACAAAGGGTAATTCAAAACTTAAGAGGGAGATTGTTGGATAAGCTTTGAATCTTAGAGTCCAAGATATCCTTACAATGGAGTGATAAGGTGGAGTGATAAGGATAAGATAGAGACTCAAGATATGTTCAATTAGAATTAGGAGTTATCTAGTTCTAAGTCCTAATAGGAATAGGAATAAGAAAGCCTCTATATATATCAAGTGTTGAGTTCTGACATTGATATGAGATTAAGAGAGAGCTTAATAAGTGTTTAGTTTTGAGAGGGGATTTTCTAAACATATTAATAAAGAGAGTTATTCTTTATAATCAAGTTCTTTCTATATCTTTTAACCTTTGGGGACGGTTTGAGTTTTTTTGAGTTTTGTTTTTTATAATCTTCAAGGTTGTTTGGTCTTGGGGATTCTTTTGCTATATAGATTTGTTTGGCTTTTGAGGTTGTTTTGATTTTTTGAGTTCTTTTGCACATGAGAATGTTAGATAGCTTTCAAGTCGATAGTGAAAAAAATGGAAAAAAGGAATGTTGTTGCATGAATATAGATGAACTAGGTACCAACCCGCGGAGAACCGCGGGCTGAACATTTTTTTAATAAAAATTTGTAATAATTTATTTTATTATTATGTTATTTATAATAGTTTTTGATTAAAAATTTGGTTTGCTTATATTATAATTTTTGTATTTTAGAAAAGTTTATTGAAAACCTGTCAATAAAACATTTGTATTTAATGAATAAAATTGTTTAAACATTTGTCAACTAAACACAATCCTTACTAACATGTAAATAAACAACTAAATATAGCTAGTAAAAGTTCTAAAAAGTCTTTTCGAAAACAATTGAATGACAATTAAGTTTTTTTAAATGACAATTGAATGTATTTTTTACACATTTTAAGGTTAGTTTCATATTTGTACTTCTCAATTAATATAGTAGGATAAAATTTGTAGTTGTAGATTTTATTTGATTAGATTTTTAAAATCTTAGCTGTTAATTTTTTTTAATACGGATTAGTTTTGATTCTAATAATTTTTTTTTACTTTTCTACAATTTATTTTATTTAATGTATGCCCGATTTTCTTTTTTTAATTAATTATATTTATTTAATTAATTTATTAATCTTAATTAAGTTTTTCTAATTGCAATTGAATGTAATTTTTTACACATCTAAAGTTAGTTTTATATTTGTAATATATTGCTGATAAGTAATATATTGGGTAAATTGGATTGTTTGTAGAATCAAATGAGCAGTAGGCCAAATTGACTGTGTTCTCATTGGATAATATTCATTATAGATGTGTACTTTCACAATTCTGTTTCGTGTTTACTCGATGTAATTTAAAATTCCTAATGGTTTCGAAAGAAAAAAATAACCATTTTAGGGCATTAATTCTGGATCGACTATTTCGTGCAGTTCTACAAATCCTCAATCATCAGCATAACATCATTTTTATGTGGGAGACAATCTTTAACATCTTTGTCCTCAATATGTGAACCAACTCTCAAAAATATTTTGCTAGCGCAGACACAGGAGTCTAAAGTAGTCGCAAATACGCAAACAAATGTAGAAGCTTACATGACCAACTCTCAAAAATATTTTGCTAATGCCGCTCTCAGGACAATGAGGCATTGAGGCTTCTTGTATTATGCCATCACATAAGCTTTGTCTATCTCTCTAGCTACCCGGTCCAACCAACATCAACACCAAAACTCATGGAGATAAACTCAGAATTATTATTATATATCATCAGTATATTATACGATTTGATTAATAATAAGAAAGAAGAAGAAGAGAAAAAAATTTAAAATTGCACAAAAAAAAAAAAGGTGAGTAATTTTCAATTTCTCTTATACAATTTTTTGTTTTCAATTCAAGTAGCTAATTGAATCTCACCAAGTTCAAGCTGTTGAGCAATATCTTCAAGCTGCTTCTTCACACTCATATCAATTAGCTTCGAACCGGATTCACCATACCGGATCGTAAACCCGGCCACAAGACTCGGATCAATAACCGTCTTAACCCTCACATTCTTCGCTCCGGTTAACTTCTGAACCTGTTTCGCGATCTGTGCCAACTGCGGCGGCTCCAGTTTCACCACCGACCTAACCTCCGCCAGCTGCGTATCCGTGAGCTTGTTGTAAACCAGCTCGAACTCCTTGACGATCTCCGTCACGATGTTGATCCGGTTCGCGTCGACGAGGACGTTGAGGAAGTTGGAGGTGTGGGACTGTAGCGACGAAGATTTCACGATGTCGTCGATGACCTGGCGTTTCTTCTCGACGGTGATCGTCGGATTCGCGAAGAAGTTGAGCACAGTTGGATCTGAGAAGACTTGATCGAGCTTCTCGATGTCTGTGACTGTTAATTCCATTGTGTCGTTTCTCTTCGCCACGTCTGCTAGTGCCATCGCGTAGCTTGACGCTGCGGTGGCTGACATTCTCGCTCCGGCGGCGTTTCCGCCGTTGGTTCGGATTGGGAAGGCTTTTCGCATAGGGAGAGATCTGGCGATTTGGAAGGAGGATGGTGGGAGTTTTGATTGGAGAGAGAATAGAGTTTTCTGTAGAGACGCCATTGCTGAAGCCTGAAAGACTAGAGAGAGAGAGAGAGAGAGCGAGATGAGATTTGTGGTTTCTCGAAGACGATAGAGGTGGGAGGAGAAGAAGAAGGTAAGGTTTTGGGGAAGATGAGAATGGACGGTGGAGATGTTGGATTGTGGTTAGATCGACGGTGAAGATTAGAAGGTTTATCTTGAGTGGAGTTTTCAGAAGGATTACAGAAGGAGTGAGGAGACGACACGTGGAGTTGTCTGATAGGTGAGATATCTGTGCTCCTTATTGAGTTTAATATAGATTGATTCTAGTTATCCGAATTTTTTTGATGTCACAGATTATAATATTTGACATTGAGTTGTATTAGCTACAAAAAAATATTGAATTAAGAGTGTCTTGGTTACATGAGATTGTTTTAGTTGTGACCAAAAAATTAAGAACACAACATTAAACAGTTTCTAAGCCGTTCTTAACCAGCTTACCATCTCTTAACGTATGATGAGTTTGTGAGTTTCTTGTGATTAATCTCAAGACTCATGCTCACATGTTGAAAAAATGAAAGTATAAAAAAGACGACTTTGAAAAGATTTGAAATAGAGAAATCTGATGGCAATGATGATTTAAATCTATGTTGAGGAGAAGCAACCTATATACGAACGGTCTTCCATTCATGACATCCAACAAAACCCGAGCATCAAGATCCGATCAGATGGTGAAACTTTATTTATCACCTAATTTATGTTCTTAGCTAGGTTAATTTACTCTTTAACTTTTTTTTTTTTCTTTCTAGTTTGCCTAAACAAACATTGATGAGGAACTCCGATCCCTAGCAAACAAATTTTTTGTTAAACATTGTAACTGATGTTGTGATTGAAAATTGATTATAAATTCATTATTTTCGTTCTCAAAATGGTTTACTTTCGATTCCCTTCTATTTCTTGTAGTCTATTTTTTCACAACGATACTCTAATGCAAGAATCTTTTTTTTTTCTCTCTGGTTTTTACATAATTTATGTTCTCACTTTTAATTTATTTATTTACAGTTTTCATCACCGACTCACTAAAAGAAGAAACCATGTTTTAGTAAGCTAGGTTCGACTCTCATAAATTCGTAGTGCAATTTTTTTTGTCTTTGTGGATTTGATCATTTTTATAATATTTTAGTTGTTGTGCTTTGCAATGATATTGTATGCTTAAAATATAGTATATGATTATCAACACAAGAAAAGAGTAGTATTTCACTTCGCTTCACCAAGCATAAAAGTGTTGATGACAATAAGAAAAGTTGTCGTTTTTGATGTTTGTCTACCTTTAAACATACTAACAATTATTATATGTTGGAGTGCATGTGGTAACTATGAATTTTTCATAACCCTCACAATTAGGCAAACTGATGAGCTTACGAGTAAAAAATGGAAGCTACTTGCTACTTGATAATTTCATGGACCACGCATGAGTATCATCAATCCATTACTCTTTACCGAATTTAAATTGTGAGTTACAATATGATCAATACGTTGTTTCCCAGATGAACTCCAACATCTAATACTTGTGTGGTTCTCGAGTTGGCAAACATCGACAACCATCGTGTTATCATCGATACTTTTAAACTTGTTGAAGCCAAGTGGAAGACTACTAGTTTCTGGAGTCTTTTTTTATATATACTAAACAAAATATTGGTGCCTTAGTGGATTAGGCTTTGTTAGAGGTTTTCCAAACAAATTTGGAATACTCACTATATAAAACGTTCATAATCATGGTTAAGAGCTTACTAGAGAGAGATCAAAAGAGACATTTTCTCCTCGATACGTTTGCTTAGAATTAATTGCAAGAACTCCAGATGAATTTTGGGTTTAGAAAGAGAAAGACAAAACTGACGAGGGGTCGTTGATTTCAGAAATTTTCGTTTCAAGATCACTTGAAGATCAGACACGAACATGAGAAACAAGCTAGTTTGAGAAAGTTGCATCACTTGGCGTCGTTGGCGACTTGAAATTTGTTTTATCACTACGATAAGCTTGTATGTCTCCCTAATCTTTGACAATAATATTTGGTAATTTGAACTTAAGAGTTTGACTTACCTGAAATTGTAATTTTAAAAAATATTTCTAGATATCCAGCGTAATAATAAAATTTAATGTATTTTATGATTTAAATTATTTATATGAATATATAACAACGGTTTGAATAATTAAATGGATAATTTTTTTTGTAGAAAAAGATATATATAGACTATAGTCATGTTGAATGACTTGCTTTTAAAAGTTTGACATTCACAAGATTTGGAGATGATAAAATTGATAAATTTAAACCTAGTTTTAATACATAAGAGAGTAGCATTAAATGAAGAAATGACACATGTATATCTGAGTCTGAGTACATTGAAGTATACTATCAAAGTCACTCTTACTCAAACTAATGGATAAGCTCCTCCCTCCCGCCATTTGCCCTCCCATGCAGAAACCCTTCTCCTTATTTATACCTCTCTCTCTCTCTCACTCTATCCACAAATCCAAAATTTTCATTAAATCTAGTGAGAGAAAAAAAATTACAGTATGAAGAAGTCCCAAACGCAAACGCAGTTATCCTCTTCACCGCTGAAACAAACGATTGCGGTTGCGTCTATCGCCGCAGGTATTCAATTCGGTTGGGCCTTACAACTCTCACTTTTAACTCCTTACGTTCAGCTTTTAGGCATACCTCATAAATGGGCCTCACTGATCTGGCTATGCGGCCCAATTTCGGGTATGTTAGTCCAGCCCATTGTTGGTTACCACAGCGATCGCTGCGAATCGCGTTTTGGTCGCCGTCGTCCTTTTATAGCCGCCGGAGCATTACTCGTCGCTATCGCCGTCGTTCTGATCGGTTACGCCGCCGATATCGGTGAGATTTTAGGAGATCGAGTTGATTTAACGCCTAAACCACACGCAATTGCTGTTTTCGCCGTCGGGTTTTGGATTCTCGATGTTGCTAACAACATGCTTCAAGGACCTTGTCGAGCTTTGCTTGCGGATCTCTCAGGTAACAGCGCGAAGAAGACGAGAACTGCGAACTCTCTCTTCTCTTTCTTCATGGCCGTCGGAAATGTACTCGGATTCGCCGCCGGAGCTTTCGCTCATCTCCACGACGCGTTTCCGTTCACGATGACGGAAGCTTGCGATGTCTACTGCGCGAATCTCAAGAGCTGTTTCTTCTTCTCGATTCTGATTCTGATGAGTCTAACGACGTTCGCGCTCTGGTACGTCGATGAGAAACGGTGGTCGTCGACGGAGACGGTGACGGAAGTTACCGACGGAGAAGAAGATGGTGAGATAAAGGAGGAAGTAACGGCGCCGTTAAAAGTTGTTAGAGTTCCGTTATTCGGGGAGTTATTCAGTGCGGTGAAGGATATGAAAAGACCGATGGTGATGTTGCTTTTGGTGACGTGTCTTAATTGGATTGCTTGGTTTCCTTTTCTTTTGTTTGATACTGATTGGATGGGGAGAGAAGTGTACGGTGGTAACTCGGTGGGTAACGTTGACGATAAGGCTCGGCGCGTGTATAACAAGGGAGTACATACCGGCGCGTTCGGGTTGATGTTGAACTCGGTGGTTCTTGGAGTCACTTCGCTTGGGTTAGAGTGGTTGGCTCGTGGGGTTGGTGGTGTGAAACGGTTGTGGGGAGTTGTGAATTTCATTTTAGCGTTCTGTTTGGGGATGACTGTTTTAATTACTAAGGTGGCTGAATCGAACCGTCGTGGATCCGCCGTGTTAGAGACGGTGGTTAGTTCTTCTCCGCCGGTTGGTGTTAAAATTGGAGCTTTGGCGTTATTTGCTCTTCTCGGTGTACCTCTAGCTGTAAGTATAATTTATGGACTTTTCTTATATTATTTCATATTAAATATTGTTCGTTTTTAAAAATTTCTGATAGTAATTAAATAAAAGACAAAATGTGATTATATAAAATTTCTGATATATATATATATTTTTTTTTTTTTGTAGATAACTTACAGCATTCCTTTCGCATTAGCATCTATATTTTCTTCTGGTGCTGGCCAAGGTAAGTTTGTATATTTCTACATATTATATCAAAATAAATTTTTATTTGCATGTTACATACATTTACATAAATATACAGATTTGTGAGTATATAAGCATGCATGGTTGGTTTTATACGAATATCTATTGGAGAGTGATTATACATTTATATGTATTGTTTATGGTTGCATGCAGGATTGTCGTTGGGGGTTTTAAATCTTGCAATAGTTGTACCACAGGTTAAATATATCTTATGATCAGTTGATATGTTTTATTATTTATATCGTATGGTTTTTAAAACTAAAGTAATGATGAATGTAGATGGTGGTGTCGGTGGGAGCAGGACCGTTTGATGAGATGTTCGGAGGAGGAAACATTCCGGGGTTTGTTTTGGCGGCGGTGGCTGCGGCCGTGAGTGGAGTTTTAGCGCTCACTGTGCTTCCTTCTCCACCGCCGGAAGCTGATGTTCTCAAAGTTTCCACCGTGGGAGGACATTAACTTGTTAGTTTTTATCTCTATTTTTCTGTTTAGTGTTTTTACCACAAAGAGAAACAAAGGTGGAAAGAGGAGAAGTTAGTGTAGAAACATTATAACTTCTGTTTCTTGACACATGTAAAATGCACTCGGAACGACTGTCATTTTCACATCAATAGCAATTTAATGTACTTTTTAGATAAGACAAAACATGCATGCATGTTTTGTCTTTGGCATGCATCATGTGAATTGTTGCATTGGAAGTTGACTTTGTCGATTAATGGTTTGTGTGGATAACGTTTTCATAGTAGTCGTTGACACTTTCAACCAACCCGGCGGTGCCACGACGGTTCGATTCAGCCACCTTAGTAATTAAAACATAAGGTGTTGCATGGAACAAGTTATAGTCGTTGGCTAAAGTTTTCTTTTGCACAAGATCTAAAGAAAGCTTGAGCCGGCCCTGCTTGTGTGGTTACTTTTCCTAAATCTTATCCAAGCGTTGTTGATGACTAAAAAAAAACTGATTAGTCGGAACAAATGTGGTTAATATAAGTATAGGAAGCCAATCGATTTATTTTTCACCTCTGTTTTTACTTTATAAGAGTTATTTTTTTATATTAACTTAATTTCCTTCTCAATCGACTTAATCAAACATACACCTACTTTTTAACATAGTCAATTTGAGAAGGAACTAGTTTAATTTTTAGCAAAGTCAATTTGTTAACATATTTAATTTTTAACTACTTTTTTAGTTTTTAACATAGTCAATTTGTTTTTAACTTAATCAAACATACACCTTATGTTCTTAATTTGGCATGCATCATGTGAATTGTTGCATGGAAGTTGACTTTGTAGATTAATGGTTTGTGTGGATAACGTTTTCATAGTAGTCGTTGACACTTTCAACCAACCCGGCGGTGCCACGACGGTTCGATTCAGCCACCTTAGTAATTAAAACATAAGGTGTTGCATGGAACAAGAGTTATAGTCGTTGGCTAAAGTTTTCTTTTGCACAAGATCTAAAGAAAGCTTGAGCCGGCCCTGCTTGTGTGGTTACTTTTCCTAAATCTTATCCAAGCGTTGTTGATGACTAAAAAAATCTGATTAGTCGGAACAAATGTGGTTAATATAAGTATAGGTAGCCAATCGATTTATTTTTCGCCTCTGTTTTTACTTTACAAGAGTTATAGTATTTTTTATATTAACTTAATTTCCTTCTCAATCGACTTAGCTAGTTAATTTTTAACATACAGTCAATTTGTTTAACAGTTGATTTTTTTTTTATCTATATATATATATATATATATATATATTTGTTGACTCGTTTCTTGGTACATTTACTTAGCCTATATTTACTTACTAGATTTGGATCCGTGCTATAGCACGGGTTGAAATTCCTTTTATCTGTATTATAATTTCAAAATAAAATATAATTTATAAAACGGTTTAGTATTGTAAACTAATAAACGATTGTTATTACTATTATTTCTTTTTGTATGAATATGAGAGATGTATTTTGGTGAATGCAGATCTGAATGATTTATATCAATATTTTTTAACCAGGACTGGACCGGCCGGTCGGTTCGATCCAACCACAACCCGATAGGTATTCCGGTCCGGGTAACCTCTTAAAACCTAACAAATAAAACCCTCAAAAAACCAGAAAACCCGCTAAAAACCCGTGAACCGGTGGTTGAACCGGCGGGTCAGATCGGGGTATCGGTCTTAAATTAAAATATTTTATTTTGGTCACATTTTAAACTCAAACCAAATTAAAAATAAATGTTGTTATTTATAAAAGAATCAGCTGGTTATTTTATCTAATCATTTAAAAGTTTAATTTTAGTTGTTTAGTACCTAACTATGTATGTTTTGTTCATATATTTATTAAAAAGTATATGTTATATTTATAAAATATAATCAAACTAATAAACTAATTGACCCGTAATTCAATCGGTCCGATTTGTTGACCCAGTGACCCGAAAGACTTTCGGTTCACTTTCTGGTCCGGTTTTAAAGACATTGATTTATATTAAAAGCTTGGAAGGGTGTTATGTTAGATTTTATTTCGAAATCCAAAATAAAATCTTGGAAATCACGTTTAAGTGTGATTAATTGCAAAGATTTTATTTCTTTTTACGCCTAACAATATATTTTTTATGTCTAACACTATATATGGTGTTACAATATATGGAATAATCAAGATTTTTTTGAAAATTGTATTAATCATTGGAATATTTTATTTAAGGGGATTCTTTGAGATATTCTTAAGTGTATTCGTAATTTCATATAGCCATGGATTTCATCTAAAACATTTATTTTGTAACCAACCTATTTTTAATATATTATCTATATTGTAACCAACTTATAAAAATTATATATTCTATAAAAAAAAATTGTGTACTTCCATTTTATTATACAAAAAAAAGTTGTGTACTTTCTTTTTATGATTGAGAGTATATTTTAATCCCCTTTAATAACTTGGTTAACGTTGTGATTTATCAATAAAATCTCAGGAAAATAAATTGGTAATATTGTGATTGTAGATCTTTGGAAACAACGTGATCTTCCGAAAATAAAGTTTGGAATATCCATGACTATCAATTTGGAATATCCCGTTTAAGATTTCCGGTTACAATTAAAGTTTTATTTGTTACCATTAATATATGAACTATCAACTTGTAACCAATTAATATATAGATTAATCTATAACCTATGTATAACCTATTTGTACCCATTTATAACAATTTCTTAAAATTATAAAGTCTACCAAAACAATGTTATGTACTTCCCTTTTAATAACCATTTATTAAAATTATAAAGTCTACCAAAACAATGTTATGTACTTCCCTTTATTTGTTATAAAGTACACAACTTCCCTTTTATTAAAAAGGAGATTCACTATACTTCTCTTTTATTTGTTACCATTAATATATGAACTATCAACTTGTAACCACTTAATATATGGATTAATTTATAACTTATGTATAACCTATTTGTAACACCATTTATAACCATTTATTAAAATTATAAAGTCTACCAAAACAATGTTGTGTACTTCCCTTTTATTAACCATTTATTTATTAAAATTATAAAGTCTACCAAAACAATGTTATGTACTTCCGTTTTATTAAAAAGGAGATTCACAATACTTCTCTTTTATTTGTTACCATTAATATATGAACTATCAACTTGTAACCACTTAATATATAGATTAATTTATAACTTATGTATAACTATTTATAATCATTTATAACCATTTATTAAAATTATAAAGTTTACCAAAACAATGTTGTGTACTTCCCTTTTATTAAAAAGAGGATTAGCAAGTTCAACGGTGGATGCTAAAAAAAGATTGTTAAGTATGTTTACAATAACAATATTTAGAAATAATGAAGTTAACAACTTTTTTTAAAAACTGTAAAAGGTATACTCCAATGGTAGATCATAATTTTGGGTTCTTAATATTTTATAAAAAAATTATTTTGTAAATTATAATATGTTAAGTACAAAGCCATCATTGATTGATATAAACATCATCCAAAACACCTGAAAGAAAAAAAACAGAACAACAAGTTAGAAATGTATAAGATCCTGAAGACTTGAGAGCAAGCTTTATATGATCCTGGAGAGCAGAGAATGTCTCGCTGCTGCCTGAAAAATCAAGAGGAAGGTATAAGATTAACAAAGATGATGAAGAAAAATAGGGCATTGGCTAAAATCAGACCCTAAAAAAAAATGAATTATGAAGAGTACTCTTGAGTCTTACAGTTGCAAGGTTTTGACATTTGTATGAGAGACGGCATCCTACAAAATAAAGCTTGTTTAGTTCCATCAAGTCCAGCTATAAGTCATTTTACGAAGAGTACTCTCGGTAGTATCACCATCTGCAGTAAAGCTTGTTTAGCTCCATCAAGTCCAGCTGCAATAATTAAGCACAAGTGTGTTTCCACATATTGCATCAAAAAGGGAAACAAGAAGATAAGCATAACAATAACACTCACCAACATCATTCCATTTCACAGATGGCTTCTATCCACTATTGTTGTGTTTACCATCTCTACTAACTTTATCATGGTGGACATTTCCAGATTCTTTCACAGGTTTTGGGCTTGCAGGAAACTGAAGCTGAAGATGGAGATTCTACAGTTCTCTACATAATCAACGATCAAAAAGAGAATTTTAGTATACAATTAATGCCTTGACAAATTCAGTGAAGCAATCAATCCTAAACAGAAACATAGCACTTCAACTGATGTTCTCTACATAATCTTAAATGTCGACACTCCAAAGTCACAACGAAATCTCCCTGGAACTTGTTTGGTTGAGCCATTCGATTGATGTTTGGAAGACAGGTTCAGGAATATGAGATAACTCAATCATCATCATCATCAACCTCTCTCACGTGAGATACCTAGCCACCTATGTAAGACAATAATTGATTGATTGAATCACACACAAGACAGAAAGGTAAAAGCTCACATTGATCAGCCTGGCCAAATTAGACTCCTTGAAAATCTCACGCCATGGACATGATACTCCGGAAAGTGCAGTGTCATAGTAATCGAGAAATCTCGTTAGCCGAGACATATGGGCACAGGCGGATACTTGTCCTATTGGGAAATTAACAAACCAAACCAAAAAAATTGGGAAATTTTGATTGATTAAAAAGATGAGAGATTGAGAAGGATTGCATGTACCGGCAATTTGTCCAGGAAATCCGTTAGATCTGAAGGATCCATCTTTGCCGCAACATTCGCAAAAGACACTTCCCAATCAGCCGCACCGTTAGCTAGGTTTCGACTGAGCTTCTTTCTGGGGCACGACTTGGTTACATCCATTGCCGTCCTCAAGAGAGGAAGAAAAAAGCTTCGGTCGAGAATTCTATTTTTTTCTTTTGTTATTTTCAGCAACCAATCAGAAACCAACACATATGAGATGCTTAATGTTCCTAAAAATGCTTAACTTAACAAGATCATTTTTTTGAACTGCTTAAGACATTCGACTTCTATTTTGTTTGATTGATTTTTTTATATAGTTGACTCTTTCAAACTGTTAACTTATTGTTCTTAGTAGATTTATTGTAGTTTACGTTGATTTCATAATTAAGGTTGTTTTAGTTTTTGTATAATCGACTTATATTTATGTTGATCGGCTTAATTATTTTCTCGGTTGACTTATATTAAAACTATCGGTTTATTTATTTATTTATTTTTTTTTGGACAAAACTATCGGCTTATATTTTGTTTAATTAATATTAAGATTTTTTTTGAGAATTGTCTTTTTTGGTGTCTTAAACAAAAAGACAAAATAGCATATTGTACACTTATTTTTCCCAACTTTAATAAAACATACACCTATTTTTTTGCTACTTCTATACTTGGACTATGTAAAATTACATGTTGCCTCCTAACCTAAACTAAACTCAATTGTAACTCTCTTTTCAATTCTAACATTTATTTTTACTTTTTTTTTTGTTCTTCTCATTTCTCTGTCTATTTTATCATTCTCTTTTAATATTTTTTTCTTTGACATTTGTTTTTCATTTTAATTACTATGTTTTAAGTTAACTTGTAAATAAATATTTTTTTGCATCTTTTAACATTTTTTATTTCCAAAAATAATAATTTATGAGTCTAATCTAAATCCAATACAATTGAATTGGTGTTCATAGTCAAATCAACAATTTATAAGTCCAAACTAACTTCATTAAATAATTAATAAATTAATAAATTTATTTAACTAAAATTTTTAATATGAAATAGACTGTGTGTCCACATACTTTAAGCTTAAATTAGATGCATAATAGATTAACAAAATATTGCACTCATAAGTAGCTATCCATTTGGATAAGTTTAAAAAAACTTTGATTTGTTGCCAATACCCACAAATTTTATTGGTATCTACATGACCACAAAAATATGGATTTGATGTTGTCGTTGTATCCTAAACCCTAGATCTCTAGAACCCGCAAATTCAATTGGTATCTACATGACCACAAATATATGAATTTGATGTTGTCGTTGTATCATAAACCCTAAATCTCTAGAACCCATAAATTTTATTAGTATCTACATGACCACAAATATATGGATTTGATGTTGTTGTTGTATCATAAATCCTAAATCTCTAGAGACACACAAATTCTATTGGTATCTACATGACCACGAGTATATGGATTTGATGTTGTCAGTGTATCCTAAACCCTAAATCTAAGCCTTAAACCTAAATCTAAACCATAAACCCAAAATATTGACACTGAATCCACATAACTCCTAAAACCAAAATCCTAAATTATAGAAACCTAATGACTAAATTATAACTCCAAATGTTCATATAAAAATGGATAACTTATAACTTATTCATCTAAAATATGATAAAATGCACTTTAAAATGTAGGAAACATGTAATAATAATCCATTATAAAAAGATATATACAATTTATTGATAATAACTACACAAATGACAATAAAAAAAAAAGAGTTTGCAAAAAATAAAAGAGAAAAAGAGAGAGACGGGGATCATTTACTTCTTGTACTACTCAAAAAGAAGCAATGACACAATGATCACCAGTTTATGAGAAACTTGCCAAATCACCCTCTATAGTATACCATGGACAACAAGTGGGTGTGTGTGAAAGACTCAATGGCGGAAACAGGAGAAATATTTACCGAGGTTAAATAAATTAAAAAAAAAGACTATTGGTGTAGTAATCTTGGCTATCGTAATTGCTAAATTTAGAGTTTAGATAAAAATGATAAATGTTAGAAGTTTAGAGTTTAGAAAAAATTGCTACTAGTATCATTCATGGTTATGATGAAGTCAAAGAAGATCTTGAGGTAATTTTAGAACCAATTACATGTACAGAAGCAATTATCGCATTTAGGTTCTCCACAATTTTTGGATGCAGTTTGAAAAGACGACAATGAAAAAGATTAGAGATGAGCTCCAATAAAAATACAAATTCAATAATATACAAACAACAATAGAGTCATATTTCACAACATTTTCTTAGATATATATATATATATATTATTTGATTATTAATTTATGATATTGATGGGACTATATTTTTACATAGGATTTCCAAAAAAAATATTATCTTATTAATTTATCGAAAATGAGTCATTTTTTACACTGGCCCAACTTGGGACCGGAAGAATTTATTAATTTATAGCGAGTATTAATTTAAAGAGTATTAATTTATAGAGGTTCTACTGTATATAGTTTAAAGTCATGTTCAATCACACATGCTTTCCTTTTAGAAAAAAGCAAGGATTAATAATCAAACTCTTTTTTTCATACCTTCATTGGGATCATGGGATGGAAGTCCAAACCAAAACAACTTTATAAAAAAAGTAGAGAATCATCAAATCAGTTCCCATAAACCATAGTGATATGTTAAGGTAAATCTAAATATTCGATAAAATACTTATCCTAGTTATTTATTTAATTTCTTGTTTTGACCACTATTTATTTAATTTCATAATTTGTATATAGTATATATCATATTTTAAAACGTTTACTTGTGCAAAGCTAAGCACATAATAGCTTAATAATAATATTAATTTTATCTCAAATATCACTAACGAACTTGTTTTTTAATAAATATATGCCAGTCTTTAAGAAAACATCTACTGTAGTATTATTGAAGTACATTTTGCTAGAAAATACTCATAATTATTTTATTTACAAAGTATGCCTATATCCATATCCAAACAACTTCACAATTAATTTTCTCTACTATCCATATGACCAAACACAATTAAAATATTTTAAATTTCCATATAATGTTTCACAATTAATAATATAGGTATTTAGAATATTTTGTCAAGATTCAAATTTAAGATTTTTATATCATTTATTTGAAAACTAAAACTGCCAACACTTTTAAAAGGATTTTTTTTCCAATAATATCTCTTAAAATTATTTCAAAGAATTTAAACTTCCAAAAAGTTTCAAACTATTATAATTATTTTAAACTTAAAAAATAGATACTATATATATTTATACTTTATAATAATTTGAAAAATTAGATATATTTTAATTTTTTGGAAAAGTTAAACTTTATAAAACATTTATATTAATAATATATTTAAACTTTTACGAAGTTTCCTATATTAGAAATATTTAAACGTGACAAAAATTATAAATATGATAAATTTTAAAATTTTATAAAAAGAGAAAATCTCAAAAAAAAAATTAAATGGTTACAATCTTAATAAATATCATATTAACTCATCTAATCCTTATAAAATAAAACAATAAATATTAAATATTAAGATGATATTAGTAAAGAAATACGTTTATTATGCGGTGCACAACGAGTTAAAATATCAGTGGACATGGTTATATGATGGGACGGGTTTGGATCTATATTGATAGAAATTTAAAATATCACTAATTTAAAGATATACGGGCAAAAACATCATATTTTTTATTTTTTCAACACTATCAATATTGAGTAATATACATATTTACTAAGTTGAAATTAATATTATATAAAAAACAAATTGTTTCACGGTATACCATGGGTTCAATCTTAGAATTACAATCAACATACAATATACAATCTTAAACACTAAACTAAGCTAACTAAATTAACAAGTAAATAAAACTTATAATTAAAAAAAATAGTAATAATAATTAGCTGTGTGGTGTAACGCGGGTTAAAATATAGTGTTTGTTATACTATATGGATCAAAGTAGAATTAAATTATAACTAAATCTGTTTCTTTAAACAGTTTTGACTTCATTAATAGAAATATAAACAAAAGCGTTTTAACAATCCGATAAAATATCAAAATCGTTCAATAGGTTTTGTTTGTTTTGTCACATGAGAATGAGAAAGTTACTCTAGAGAGCCATGTTAGCTTGTGTTGCATCAAGTTCACTTGTGTTATGAAATTTTCTTGACCATGCGGATGCATATTTATTATCATGAAAAAGAGGTTCTTGATTTCTGCTCATTAGTAGTAGTTTATGCATTATCCACGATAAAAACATGTTGGGTAAAAACATGTTGGGACATTTAAGGAAACTTATTAAATCATAACAAAATGTATTTTCTTGATTATGAAAGATATATGTTCTCGAGTTCTTGGGCACAATTAAGTTGTATAATTTATTCAAAAACGTTAGATGTTGGCCGACATATTTTGTGCAAGATAGAAGACTAAGCTAAAAATAATAAAAAAACATTTGATTAATTATAGGTTTCGCAAAACAAAAGAAATCCCTCTTTTGGGCTTAGTATCCTCTTTTTCTAATAGAGTCATTCAATCCATAGAAAATAGTATTGTCTGGAAAAACTCTTTCTTTTCGTGTGAAACTCACCGTTTTCATCTGTTTTTAGACCTTTTGGATAAAATCCTTTGTCGTATAGGGTTTGTTCTTATTCTCTATAAGAACTACTTGTGTTGAATTTTTCCGTTTTCCTCTCCTTTCCTCTATTAACCCTTCTTCGTTCGGGTGGGGATTTAGTATTGGGAATCTACAGTCTTTTTTAAGATCTCTAGTGTTGAAATTTCTCAGATCTAGTCGTTTAAGTTCTCTGAAACTTTAATCAGTATGTCGGCTGCGATGGATAAAGCCATGACAGCTATGTCTCTCGAGGAAGAAGATGTCCCGTTTGACATGCCGGATCTTCCACAGCTCAGCTCTGGGGAGAATAATGTTTTGAGCCTAATTGGTAGACTTCTGAATCCCAAGAGTCAGAGTATGTCTAGTTTGATTTTCAATATGCCAAGGAAATGGCAGAATATAGAAAAAGTTTGCGGGGTAGCTCTATCAAAGGAACGCTTCCAGTTTATCTTTAAGGAGGAACACGATTTGATTGAAGTCTTGGAGAAAGGTTCTCAGTCTTACGATGAATGGGGACTGGCTTTGGAAAGGTGGTCGGAAAATCCTCCTCCGGATTCTCTTTAATTTGTTCCTCTCTGGGTGTCAAGTCCTGGAAGTTGTCTTCGATCCTGACAAACCTCAGAACAAGGATTTTGTCCGTGTCAAAGTTCGCTTTGATGTCTCGAAGCCACTCCGAAAATCCAAGGTCATTAATCTGCCGAAAGGTTTATCTACAACGATCTTTTTCTTCTACGAGAGGGTGCAGAAAAGATGCTACAACTGCCAAAGACTCACCCATATAGATGAGGATTGTCCCCTGCTTCACAAGAAACGTCAAGATCAGCTTATTGACAAGAAGTTGGGTCGAAAGGTAGATAAGGTCAAGCCGGAATTGGTCATCAAGGCGGATGATCCCCTGTTTGGTGTCTTGAGGGAGGATCAAGTGGGTCTTCATCCAATCCTAGGAAGACCAAAAATTGCTCCAGATGTTCTTGAAGGTATGAGGCAGTATCTGAGGTTAGCTACTGAAGAAGAAAAAGCCCTTAAGATTGAGAAAGTCAGGAAATCAGTTGCTGAAGCAAAAAAGGATCCGATTGCTCTGAAAACAATCCTTCGTCTGGAGCCTGCTCCGATTATCTCTTCGGATTATAATAGACAGAAAGGTCTGGTCTTCGACTATGACTCTGCAGACTTATCCTCACATGTATCTTCAACCTCAGGAGGTAGTGGGAAACTAATGGAAGGGGCCATACAGGCAGAAAGGAACAGAGTGAAGCCCTTGGATATTGTAGAAGGGTTTGAGAGAGCTTCTCTGGTTGAGTATTCCATGTCCTCCTCAGATTTTCAGACTTGTCCAACGGCTTATGCGGTTGGCTTCAATGAAGCTGGCCCTTCCGGGACAAAGTCTAGAAAAGGGACCGGAAGGAAATGTCCCTATGTTAAAAGAAGAACCCCAAAGGCTTTGGATCTCCAAAATGTGCCTAGAGAGGTCTCTTTCAAACCAGGCTCACAAGAGGGAGATATGGAGAAGAGGAAAGGTGTGACTAATAACAAGGAAGGTCAAAAAGCCGCTAAGCGCAAAAAAAATGAGATAGTCCCAATTGGGGGACTGTCCAATATCTAATGAGCATCCTGAGCTGGAACTGCCAAGGATTGGGGCGGCCTCAAGACTTGACAGTTCAACGTCTCATGGAAATACGTAAAAAAAATTTTCCTGAGATCATGTTCTTTTTAGAGACGATGAATTCTAGAGATGCGCTTGTAGATATTCAAACTTGGTTGGGTTATGATCATGTATATACGGTGAATCCAGTAGGAAGGTGTGGAGGACTAGCTTTATTTTGGAAGAAAGGGGTGGAGATTGATTTCCTGTTTGTAGATAAGAATGTCATAGATCTTCGGGTAAATATGGGGGGATCAAAGTTTTTTCTTTCTTGTGTCTACGGGAATCCTAATAGTAGTCTCAGGAATGAAGTGTGGGAAATAATTACTAGGATTGGTATTCCAAGGCAAAGGATCTGGTGTATGATAGGTGACTTTAACGAGATCCTGCATAATGGGGAGAAATTGGGAGGACCTAGAAGAAATGATGCTTCTTTTGTGGATTTTGCACAGATGCTAAAGTCTTGTGGAATGATGGAACTTGTCAGTACGGGCAATGGGTTTACTTGGGGAGGAAGAAGAGGAGACCTCTGGATCCAAAGTAAGCTGGATAGGTGTTTTGGCAATAAAGATTGGTCCAAGTCGTTCCCGGCAGCCAACCAACCTTTCGTAGAAAAAAAGGGATCTGATCATAGACCAGTTTTGGTTTCGTTGGTCTCATCTCAGGACTCCTACAGAGGTTCCTTTCGGTTTGATAAGAGACTTTTGAATAAACCGTTGGTCAAAGAATCTATTGGGAAAGCTTGGTTTGCTTCTTCTTCGTCGAATGGTCAGAGAGCTACAGAAAGTCTTCGAAGATGCCGGAAGGCTCTCAGTACCTGGAAGCGAGAAAATTTTACAAACTCTCAGGTCAAAATAAACAGTATTCAAAGAGATATTGGAAAGGAACATGCTCTTCAGCATCCCTCCTTTTCAAGAATAGCGACTCTGAAGATAGATATGGTATTGGCTCATCGAGAGGAAGAAAGTCATTGGTCACAGAAATCAAGAGATAAATGGCTTCTTTCGGGAGATAAGAATACCAAATATTTCCACAGCTCGGTCAAAGCAGATAGGAACAAGAATGCATTGGTGAAACTTATAGATGGAGAAGGGGTGACACATAGATCAAAAGCCTCAAAAGGAGATGTAGCTGCTTCCTATTTTCAGTCTCTGTTCTCATCTTCTTATCCATCTGAGGAGGACCACCAATTCTTCCAAGATTTGACTCCTCGAGTAAATGATGAAATGAATGCTTCTCTAATTGCTGAGGTTTCTAAGGAGGAAGTAAGGCTTGCAGTTTTTGCTATCAATCCCTCTAAGGCTCCGGGAGCTGATGGAATGACATGACTTTTCTTTCAAAATTATTAGGATATAGTGGGAGAACAGATCACAAAGGAGGTTCTCAGCTTCTTCAAGGATGGATCTTTTGACAAAAAATGGAATTACACTCAGTTGTGTCTAATCCCTAAGAAGGTAAATGCCTCTTTCATGTCAGAAATGAGACCGATCAGCCTCTGCTCAGTGATGTACAAGATTATCTCGAAAATCATGGTGGCTAGGCTAAAGCCTTTGCTCTCTAACATAGTCTCCCCGAATTGCGCATGAGATTGTTCATAGTTTGAGGACTCAGGGATCTACTTCGAAAGACTTCATGGCTGTCAAGACAGACATGTCAAAAGCCTTTGATAGAGTGGAATGGAGCTATCTTCAAGCCTTGTTGGTAGCTTTGGGTTTCCACCCTCGTTGGATCAGTTGGGTTATGTTGTGTGTAACTACGGTTTCTTATTCAGTTTTAGTAAATGGTCAATCTTTTGGGATGGTGATTCCAGAGAGATGATTAAGACAAGGGGATCCTCTCAGTCCTTTCTTATTCGTTCTATGCACCGAAGGATTAACACATCTTCTGAATAAAATGGAATTGGAAGGAAGAATTCCTGGTCTACAATTCTCTGAGCAGGATCCTACCATTCATCACCTGCTATTCGCTGATGACAGTCTGTTTGTGTGTAAAGCAGAAGAACGTCAATGTGAAGCCCTCCAAAACATCTTGGATGCGTATGGAAGAGCAACAGGAAAAACAATAAATCTCGACAAATCTTCCATAACCTTTGGAGTAAAAGTCGACGAAAGGGTGAAAGAACACATCAAGATCAAGATGAAAATCACCAATGAAGGAGGAGCGGGTTCTTATTTAGGCCTCCCAGAATGTTTCAGTGGCTCCAAAGCAGATATGCTGGAATATATTCATGAAAGGATGAAGAGTAGATTTTTGGGATGGTTTGCTAGAACACTTTCTCAAGGAGGAAAAAAAGTCCTCATCAAAACAGTTGCAATGGCAATGCCAATATTTGCAATGTCCTGTTTTAAACTGCCAAAATCTACTTGTTCTACACTATCAAGCGCAATGTCTGAATTTTGGTGGAGTAATATGGAGAATCATAAGAAAATCCACTGGGTTTCTTGGAATAAGCTGTGCCTAACTAAAGATCAGGGAGGACTCGGATTTAAAGATATAGAAGTTTTCAATCAAGCTTTGTTGGCCAAACAAGCTTGGAGATTGCTGCACTATCCAAACAGCTTCTTCTCTCTTTACTTGAAGAGTAGATATTTCCCAAATGATCAATTTCTTGATGCTACCCTTGGAGCTAGGCCATCTTATGCTTGGAGAAGTATCTTATTTGGTCGAGAGCTTTTGGTCAAAGGTCTGAGACTATGTATTGGAGATGGTGTGTCCACTAGTGTTTGGACAGGACAGTGGCTTCTGGATGGAAGAATGAGAGCTCCACTGATGAAGAACCCTCTGATTGATTTGGAACTCAAAGTGCAAGATCTCATCGATCCGGTAACCAAAGGTTGGGATTCAAATGCTTTACAGGAACATTTCTTCCCATAGATATAGAGCTAATTCGAAAGATAAAACCTGTTGCTTCCTCATCGGATTACATGTGTTGGCAGCACAATAAAAGTGGTGAATATTCAGTTAGCTCTGGCTATTGGCTTGAAGCTCAGGCTCATAACGCAGAAACCATTCAAGAGGCAACTTGGCAACCTTCCCTGAACGCTATCAAAGATTTAATCTGGGATTCTCATGCTCCAACAAAATTAAAGATCTTCATGTGGAAAGCAATGAGTGGAGCTCTACCTGTAGTAGAAAGGCTGTTGACAAGAGGAATCTCTCTAGATCAGAGATGCCAAATTTGTGGATTGGAAGGAGAGTCAATCAACCATTTACTATTTATTTGTCCCATCGCTAGACAGGTTTGGGCTCTCTCTGATATTCCATCTCCGGAGTCGGGCTTTAGTGAAAACTCCCTCTATCAAAACTTTTACTACATCCTTCGGTTAGCAATCAAAGCCCCAGGAGAGGGTAATGTGAGACGTGCTATGCCTTGGATTATGTGGAATCTTTGGAAAAACCGCAACAATCTTGTCTTCGAAGGATTGGCCTATTTGGTACCTCAGATGGTAATGAAAATGAAAGAGGATTCGGCTCAGTGGTTCCTAGCACAACTAGTGGAAGAAGAAGAAGCACAAAAAGAGGCTCCATGTCAGAGACCGATCAGATCAAGTTGGAGACCCCCAAATAGACTTTGGTTAAAATGCAACATTGCCTTCTCTTGGGATAAAGTGAAGTGTTCGGAAGGAGTCGCTTGGGTTCTCCGAAACTTTGAAGGTAAAGTTTTACTGCATTCTAGAAGATCATTCAGTTCTATAGACTCCAAAAAAGAGATGGAATTGGAATGTTGGATGTGGGCGCTAGAGAGTCTCAGAAGTCTCAAAATTACAAGAGTCATTTTTGCTGCTGAGGAAAAAGATCTGATACAAGCGATCTTGAGGCCAGAAGCTTGGCCATCTTATAAATTTCAATCTGAGATATTGCTAGCAGGTTTAAAGCAGATACCCTTTTGGAAACTTCACAAAGAGGATAGAAGTGCAAACAAGGGAGCATTTCTTCTCGCTCAAAGCGTTACTAGGGAGCATCGAATACAATCATATGTTGCGGTTGGGCATCCTTTATGGCTGCAAGACTTGTTCTTTCAAGAGAGTTTCGTTACTGTTAGGTAATGGTTTTTTGGACTCTCCTACACGCTGATGATTGTTATCGATCCTTATCATTTTTTGGTAGATTTAACTTGTGGGCTTCAAGGCCTTGTAAAATAACTTTGGTTTGGTTTATAATGAATTATTCAGACGAAAAAAAAAAAGAAGACTAAGCTAAAATTTGTAGTGATGTTGATTTTCTTCAAAATCAGATACTTTACTACCACGATTTTTGAAGCAATTATTAATTCATGAAAAGAAAAATCCCTTCAGTGGGATTTAATGAGCCAAAGATTAAAAAGAAAAAATCATTTTAAATTTTGCATAACGTAAGAAAAGAAAAATGAAGAAAACCTCTTACAACGACATGATCGATGAAGAAAACTCTCAAATCTCAATGTGATATGATATAAGAGTAAACTCTTTCATAAGATCATATCCAACATTATCAAGTCGCCTAATGTCGTCTTCTGTAATTCCTCCATACATAACTTCTCTCATACTGCTTCTCTTCGGATCAACATACATAATACGGAACCATTCATATAAAACCCTATCCAGAATCATAAGCTTAAAAGCTCTGTAAGAAGTGTAAATAAATTCACCAGTCTCAGTAACACCCATAAACTTCCACTTTTTTTTGTTGAAATCATGAGGTGAAGGAAAATGTTTATATATCCATTGGTTGTGATTCTCTCTATCCTCCAGAATCCATAATTCAACTCCAGAGGGAGTGGAACTTACCAAAGCTAATCTTCCCTCAAAAGATTCCCAAAATGTATTTTTGTCATATTTCTTGGGATGTTTAATCTAAATGAACTTTTCGGATTTGAGATCAAAACTCATTATCGCACGCACTTGGTTCAAAGCACAACCAAAATAACTTTCATAGTAGATAACTCCATCAATGCATCGCGCACAACCTGTCACGTAGTAATGACTAGGGAAACCTTTAGTTAGTATTCTCCATGATTCTTGAGCTCCCAATGTAAGAATCCCAATCTTGTTTTCTTCCATAAGAATGCATAGTACTTTGTGTCTACCGTTGATCGGATCATAACCCAAAAATCCTGCTTGGGGTTTGCCTTGGTTGCAATCAAGTTTAGGTAGTGTGAAGAAGCTTTTCATGATAGGGTTTCTAATAAACATGACATGTCTAAAAGTTTCCACGTAAATCAAGCCGTGGACGGATTCGTAGCGTTGGATATGACCATTATTGGGGATTGTAAACTGAAAACTCTCCACTTTAGGACCAGTGTGTAGCGGAGACGCAAAAAAGAAGAGCTTGTCCTTTTTTCTGAAGATTAGCATAACACAATGCCGTGATGACAATGACCGTGTCACGACCGAGTTGATGAAACCTGGAGTGGTGGTTATTGAAGACCAAAGCCTGGAGACGGAGCTAAGTCTCACAATCGATATAGCTGGCAGTCTTAAGAATATCTCAATGATTAAATCAAGGGGAATATGCTCTGAAGACTGTATTGTTCTCTGGATTTTTCTCATCTTTGATCGCTCCACAGTTTGGCCTTTTTAGAACCTTTCTGCAACAGGTTTGTTGCAATGAGTGCATCAAACGATAGTACTATATAATTCTGATCAATTATAAAATCTACTGAGATAGCTAGAGAGACTCTTGAATATATACTTTTTCAAATTGACTAAAAATTTTAGAAACCTATACTCATAACGAAATATTATTTTCATTAAATTCTACAAAGATTTAGAGAGAAACGTATCCAAAATCCAGATTAGGGTTTCTGTTTTTGACACACACAGTTATTTCTTGCGTAACAAGCAATCGTCGTGGTTGTTAGAATTTACCTTTTTCTGGCAATTTTGATGGTTCTGGTAGCTTCTTTGACACATCCTCTGTCAAGAAACACTGTACATTTCAGTTTAGCAAAAAAAAAAAAAAAGAGACACCGTACATATGGTCCAGATTTCTAATTAATGACCAGAATTCTGTTCCAAAAACCCCCAACTTGAACCTGGAATTTTATCACAAACAACTTAAGACCTTAGTGATTTTTTATCAATCTCCAAAACCCTTACTTGCCACAGTTTTCACTTCTTCTTCATCACAAGAAAAAACCAGTTTTTAACCCAAGGATCCAACATATCAAAACTAGATATTTCAGAAGGAAAAGATATAAATAAGTTGGGTATCCTTACCTAACAAGCAAGTGATGACGAAAGATCGCCTCCGGTAAACAACGATAATGCGCGATGGCTCCGATGGCTACGGTGATCAACGGAGCAGACCAAAGGTGGGACTTTAGCATTAGTTCTTCTCCTTGCGGCAACGACGATACACACACTCAAACCCTTGTTGAGTCGGGACTTTACTCAACTTGGGCCTTAATGGGCTGGCTTTTCCTCTAATAGATGTATGAGTTTTAGACCACTATTAATTTGAGGAGGTTACATGTTAACGTTTTACTTATGTGTTATGTCAATAAAACTTATCCTAAATAACATGACGTTGTCATTTAAAATATGATTTTTCTTTTCAGTATCAAACGTGAAATCATTTCTTTCGGTTTTCTCTGCATGTGTCAAACTGTAGAAACTGAGTTTCTCACAATGAATTTGTTTGAAGGGAAAACAAATTCAATAAAGTACTCTCTCAAAGAAATTAGATCAAAACTAAGGAAGTAAAAAGAATTAATTACTCTTGAGGAAGAAGTTAGGGTTTCGCTCAAGAGCAATAAATAATTAGGGTTTCTGTATTAATTGCTGGATGATTTACAAGGAGGGGCTATCCTTTTATTTATATGTTCCCCTAGATTACAAAATATGTTTACTTTCCTAATATATCGGACTAAGATTAGGAAAGTTTCTTCTTCATCTTCCTTTGTAGGAAGATTGGGTCGTACACGGACTTGAGCGTTTGGAGCAGTTGTTATTGGGCTAAAGAAGTTGCTCTTCTAGCTCCGTTGATGTCTCATGTGCAGCCACGAGTTCCCCAAAATCCAACCAAGAGTTGACTAATTGGAAGACCAAACAAGATGTTGTCTTGAACAGTACCGTTTTCGATCCATGATGGCTGCCCTACAGAATAGAAGCTAACAGAGAAGAATTCCCTGAACCAACTGTTCCCACCTCGCAACAGTGAATCAAGGATTACTAAGAGCTTACAAAAAACATGAACAAACATGAAAGAGGAATATCATCAGTCACTTACCAACGTGGTAATATGTTACAAGCATGCTGAACCAGCTCATAAAGAAGAAAGTTTCAAGTTCCTACCACTCATCTAAAACCATCAAATTAGATCACAAACACATAGGGAAAAAACATAAATTCAATACAGAAGACGGAAACAAAACTCACATAGATCATAGTACATTTGAGGTGAAAGCTTCAAAATCCGTAACTCGCTGAGCATCTGAATCAAATACTTTAGACTACTTTCAGACCATTCAAGTCCTAATAACCCAAAAAGAACAAAGTTTTCCCCATAATCAAAATTAGGGGTCCCCACCAATTCCATACATCAGATTCACGATATAAAAAGTGCAAAACAAATTTAAAAACTCCTTAATCTCAATTTCACACAAATGAAATAGCCACCGAGAATCGAACAGTAGAATTAAGGGATGTGTTTTGCTTCAAGCCATGTTTCTTAATCTTCTACTTTGTGTATAATAAATTTCTTCTCCATTTTCTCTCTCAACATCCATCTCTCTCTGGTTTTTCTTAGTCTTCTGCTCTGTCTCCGATTAATCTCTCTCAAGCTCTATCCGTCTTAAGCTTTTTTTTTGTTTCCGGATTAGCATTTTTTTACATTGATTAGCCTCTGCTTGCAATCGTTCGTTTCTTTTCTTTTCTTTTTTGTGAATTTGTTTCATATGACAAATTATTGTGATGTGTCAAGAAGTAAAGGAGAAATATGATGTGTAAAAAAATGAAGCTGAGCTATATTAATTGTTATATTTTGATTGGCTAGTTGTTTTAAATTAGGTGTCAGCTCCATGTTTCTCCAAAACGCTGAGGTGTTATGCTCTGGAGAGAAGCGTTCAAGTTTTATTGTATTGATTACATATAACACTTATGTAAGTTTTAAAAAATTATTTAGTACATTAAAATTTTCAGAAAAAAATTGGTATTATAGTGACTTAGTATATCTAGTAGTTTAAATCAATGTAGCAACTTTCAAACGTTATATATTGACGATTCTCTATTGGTAAATATATATATATATATATATATATATATTTGGAGACATTTAACAAATAAATCTTGGAGTTGCTACTTATTTACAAGGAATGACATTATCATTAAATTTTAAATTGAAATTTAAAACCAATATTTTGGGCTAAACAAAAATTCCTAAAATATCTCCTTAATCAATCAATGACTAATTACAATATTTTATTAAATTAATTACATTATCTTCAATTAATTCTTCACTATCATTAAAACCAAACACAATTAAAAGTTTTTGTTTGAAATATAAAATAATATTTTAAATTAAAATTACGATTTTCTTATCATCTTTTTTTGATTTATTCAGTTTACTTGCTTTAAATCATCATAAAAATAACAATGTCATATATTAGATCTAATAGAAAAAAAACTAATGAGAATATTTTTTAGATAATTACCGTGTATCTTAAATGGAAAGGAAACAGCTTAGATTCTTTGCGATTAATAGCTTCTCTGCAGATAATACCAAAAAATTAGGGATAGGGTTAAAGAGATTGATCATAAACGCTAGTATCATGTTTTTATAAAAATATTAGTACTCGCTTTAAATTATCATCATTTCTTCTTCCATATGCAGTCTATTTTTAAAAAATAACAATGTCATATATTAGATCTAATAGAAAAAAACTAATGAGAATATTTTTTAGATAATTACCGTGTATCTTAAATGGAAAGGAAACGGCTTAGATTCTTTGCGATTAATAGCTTCTCTGCAGATAATACCAAAAAATTAGGGATAGGGTTAAAGAGATTGATCATAAACGCTAGTATCATGTTTTTATAAAAATATTAGTATCAGGATGACTTTTAAACACAAATTGTTACCGTGTTAATACCAAAATAAGCAATTAGTAACAAACGTTGGAACATGTTTTAAACAAAGAATTAGGGTCAAGTCTACTTTTTTAACATAAACCACTACCGAGCAATAGCCGAAAGACGTTTTGTATTGCTGACCCTGCATCTCTAATCTGTTGATTAATCAAACTACTGATGTTATATCCGAGAAAAAAGAGTAGATAATGTTAAACAATAACAAAATCATTTATTTAAGAATATACCATAAATGTTGGGATATTATTAGCACCCTTTATAGTCTCTCTGCAACAATAATCAAAATATTAATATGATTTTCTGAATCAAATATATAATATTAATAATATTTCTTATAAAATTTAAAACAATACATGTTTTTCACCATACGATCATCGGTAGATTCATCTAAATAATGTTTTAATTTTAATTCATTAGAATTTTTTCTAATAAATCATTAGAAATATTTATAATATTAATAAAAGAATTTTTAATTTACCAACATACCTTTTAGCAACGATGAAGAGGCAGAATTCAAATAAATATGTTGAATAGTCCTCGCCACCTCTACCTATTGATTTATATTTATTAATTAGAGCCACAAACACATGAATAAAATTCAATAATGATGATATAATAGTTTACTATTAAAATTACCAAACATCTATCATTAATATTAGCATCTTCAGAAGCCTTCCTGCAACTATAAACATGAGCCTTTTAATTTAGCATCATGAGGGTATAAAGAATTAAGTTTTAAGTATTCAGAAAAATAAAATACCTAATTTTCTTGTGCGGGCACATAGAACTAAGATCAGGACCATCTACTAACTCACCTGAAACATAAGAATTAGTATAATTAGTTTTTACAAAACTTTAAATTAAATAAATCAAGAAACCTATACACTATAATATAAGAAGTACTAAAGAAACCATACACAAAGTTTTGGTAATGTTTGAACTTGCGTTCCAAACAAATACTATAGAAAGAGGATATGAATGATTAGAACACGAACACGAATATGAAGAACCATATAAAAGATCATCAAGACTATAATACATATATAATTTCAAGAACATGGGAGAAATTTAGGGTTTTTTTTTTCTTTTTTTAAGATTTTGAAATTATGGAGAATGATTAGGGTTGTACCTATTTATATATTAGTTAACAACCTATAATTTTAGGGTTTCGAATAAGTCGGTATATTTTGGTTGGGTTTTATATAAAGCCCATTATTTTAGGTTTTAGGGTTGTTTAATTTATAAAATCACATTTTGACGATTATAGAGATTAGATATTTAAGAAATTTAAACTTTTATAATTTTCTAAATTAATTTGAAGGGTAAAAATGTTCAGTTTTGAATCTCATTAAAGGTAAATTAGTAATCTTAAGTCTGAGGAAGAATGTGGTGCGTTTCAACAAATTAAATAAAGAAGAAAAACTTGTACAAAATTTTTTTAAGGATAATTTCATTAAGGGTAAACGACGTCAATTTTTGTGAGATTGGGTGTGAGTTCTTTCGACTTCTTCTTTAATATATTAGACTAGAATATGACCCGTGCTAGAGCACGGGTTGAAATTCCTTCATTTTGTTTATTTTGGTAATTTTTATTTAAAACATCGTATATATAATTATTTTATTTGTTTTAAAAGGTTTTTTTTGGATGGAAATACTATGGCATGAAATCATATATTGAATATGACTTATGAAAATAACATCTATTCTGTAAGTTATATTCTAGTATATCTAGATTTTGGCATGTGGTATAACGCGGATTAAGTTGTGAGATAAAAAAAAAAATTTGTTTGTTAATTTTATTTGATTTGTTTAGTGTTTAAAATTATATATTGTATTTTGACTGTTAATTCTATGACTTAACCTATAGTATAGCGCATATTAATTTTAGGACCAAATATGTAACGTATATTTGTCAAAATCATCGCGACAGAAAACCTACCAAAAACATTATTCCAAATTTAAATTTAATCTGAGAAATTATATTTTGAAATGTTAACTGCTCTAGCAAGAAATCATATTTCTTGAATTTTTCCATATTATTTAACCTTGCTATAACAAATCAAATTAGAATGTTTATAATTTTTAACTTTTTAATCTATCATATATTTATGATATTCTTAAAAGTATCAAATAAAACTATTTTTAAAGATTCCAAATTAAATTATTTTAAAAGTTTATTATTGTGTATAAAACTATACAATTCAACAAAACAAATATATGAAATGAATTTAAATATTCAAATTTTGACCCGTTACTCAGTCAAAATTTTTTGATAAAGTTAGGTAAGATTTTATTTTTAGTATAGTCGGAAATCACTTGTAATCTACGGAAGAGTGATTAGTTTCTATTAATTTCTGAGATTTTTTTTGTCTATATATGGTTAGTTAAATATTCTTTGAGATTTTTATTTTATTTTTGGAATATCTTTTTAAGAAGATTATAATCCTAAATCTATATAACCTATCAAATAGTTAATCCATATAATCTATCAAATAATTAATCTTAATTATAACTAATATTAACATTATATGGTCTATCAATTTGAAGTCGTGTATTTCCGTTTTATTAAATAGAGGATATTTTTAAACAATCATAGTTTAAAAAATATGTTTTCTCGGAAAATGTTTAAAATATGGATATTTTGTAAATTGTTTCTTCTGATTAATGGGCCATATGTGGATTGAAAGATACTAAACAAACGATTTACAATGCCATAGTTGGACCTATGTTATCGTAGAAGCTTATTATGTATTACTATTGTTTATTATAATATATTAACCGATTAAAAAATCGAAGATATATTTGCTCCATGATTTATGGGATTCATAGATTTATTATTTATTATATCTATATATGAAGAGTTGTTAATGTATGGTGAAAGATTTATTATTAATGTATATTTTATATATAACTTATTTGTATGCATTTGTAACCATTTATAAAAAATATAAAGTCTACAACAATTAAGTTGTGTACTTCCCTTTTATTAAAAAGGAGATTGTAAAAGTTGCAAATAAGTGACGTATTAGCAAAATAGTCACAAAGTGTAGTATAATTTTTTTTTTGAGACGCTATTTTTGAAACAAATTATAAAAGTTTGTATCCGGTTATTTTCTGAATAGATTTCAAATTCCAGAATAACTGAGAACCGGAATAAATTGACCTGAATCGAACCAAACTCGCAGGGCTAGATAGAAAAAAACCACCTTAACCGGAGAATCTAGGCAGCGACAGAAAAGGAAAAAGACCCAAAAAAAAACCCATTAAGTCCTATATATTGTATTGATAGGCTTAAAAGAATCATTCCATCTTTGAGAAACCTAAAGAATGGGGAGAGAAAAAAGAGTCGTGGTTCAACTTTTAGAGGAAACGCTGGTAAATATATTTGCTCGATTTCAATTGAGGAGCATCGCGAGAGTCAGATCAGTTTGTAAAGAATGGAAATCGATAATCGATTCCGACTATTTCCGAGAGCTGTACGAGTCTCTAAACTCGACCTCCTCCTCCTCCGTTTCGTGGTCAATCATGAACCGAAGGAACCAAACACTGTCGCTGGAAATCGTTGGACACCATGGATCTGAGAGATGGGGACTTAGGAATTCCATAGGCTCTTCGATCACGCGTTACGATCCTGAGACCACCACGGTGAGAAAAACTTCGGTGTTGAGCTGCGCGGATGGATTGGTATTGCTTTACATTGAGACCAGCGAAGGAGCCCCTGAGTATCATGTCGGAAACCCCTTGTTGCGACAATGGGTTCGAATCCCTCTGCCTCCACATCTCTCTTCTTTTGATGTCGTGAGGTTACAGGAGAATAAACTTTTCAGCGACACTGGACTTGTCACAAAGATGGAAAAGGGTATTGTTGTGGGTTACAAGGTTGTCTGGATGTTGGCCTCATCATCTTTATCTAAAGATATCACTTTTATGATGTATGCCTCGGAAACAGGATTGTGGACAACCCGAGAGGTGCGTTGTCTCCGTCCCATGTTCTGGTCTAGACTAGAGTATTCTGTCCCTCTCAACGGGATTCTTCACTGGCTTGCCTCGAATGGTACCAATCTGGACGCAAATTATGTTTTATCCTATGATTTATATAATAATGATATCAATGGTGGTGGTCACGAGTGTCGTGCTATGCCGTTTCCCGGTATTGAGCTATATGCACGGCATCAGCGTTTCAAGAGAACTATCACAACGTCTGCTGGATCTGTTGTGTATTGCAACGTTTTCAATGCTATTAATGGAGGCCGTATTATCAGAGTTTGGAGGCTGGTCAACTACTGTGATGATGATCCTTTGGCCGCTTGGAATCTCTTGTGGGAACTCAACACCACCAACTCGTCTTCTTTGGTCGGGTTTGGTACTGATTATTTCCCTGTGGTGATGCATCCTCTCAACTCCGACATCATATACCTCTGGAGCAGAGACAAGAATGGTCTCGCCTTGTTAAACTTGAGGACTCACAGGTTTAGTCTTCACAAGGAGGAAGATGGCGAGAACCACCAGTCTACCAATGGTGGTTGCATCTTGAGCCTTACCGGTTGCAAGGAGTATATGGACTCCATCTATTCAATTTATTTCAATGCTCATCATCTCGGCGGTGTTCATAATCTTTACTTTTCACAGTTTGTGCTCCCACGCTGGCTTAACCCGCTCCCTAAGCTTGTTTCTTGATTATTTTATATACTGTATGTTAATTTCTAAACTTAAAAATTTTAAAATTTACTACTTCTCTCGGTCCTGTTAACTGGTGTGACTTAATGGGTTTTGCATTTTCCAACTTTTCTAACATGAATCCAATTTTTTTAACTGAGTCGAGGGAATTCTAGTTTCTTCTTTATGTATAACATGAATCCGTCTTTACATTACAATATGGCAATGTTGCTGTTCTGGATTGTGTGTGTTTTTGTATTGGTTGTATATCTCTGAATGAGGGAGTTGATACGTCTGGAAAACGAACTGGTTTCCGACAAAGGAACTTCTTTTATCTGTTTCAATCAAACAACTTAGTACTCGTATATGTTAGAGCTAAAACGCCATTAGGTTAGGTTCCAGGTGTTGTATTTGCACGAGGACCAGCTGTAGCTGTGCTCATTCTCTTGGGACTCAGATGGTGAATCCCATGCGGTTCTCACTCAAACAGGTAGGTAATCTACTTATATATATATATGTTCATGTAGTTTCTATTTGTGAACGATATGAGTTGAATGTGGAAGATACCAAAGATCACCCACCTTTTTACGGGTTCCTTTTCTTTAAGGTTAGAAGAGTTGCTACTAGCTCGTAAGGTACCTCTGTCTTTATTCTCACTTGTGGATAAAAAGAGTTGCTACTAGGTAAGATTGTTCATGTTTTCTACAGGTTACCCCCGGATCTTTCTTCCCTTCTCCCGCAACTCATTTTCTCCTCAGATACCATCTTCTGTTTTTAGTAGCGTAACATTCTCATATATCTCTCTAGTCTAGGGAGGGTAATAATGATAGTAAGCTGCGGAAACCTCAACAATGTACTCTTAAATTTACTTGAAATCTGATCCTGATTGTTTCTTCGTGGGCTAAAGGGTGGCGGCTGTGACTGTGTTGAAGAGATGAGCGGACAAGTGGAACAAGGAACAATCAGTCAGACAGTTGCAAGGCTAAGCGACAGGACTCCGTGGACACAGAGTGACTTCAACAAAGTCCCATACAGAGCAGAGGTTCTTGTGAGCACCATTGTTCTTTGTGAAATGGGTCAGATAGAGGGTCTTCTGCCCAAACACTGAAATCTAACTCTGGATTCTCCTACAAAATCTCCCGGACGCGTGGCCTGCCCTTTTAGCTGACTTATCCGCTGGAGAACATGGAATAACAGCACTTGATTTCGGTGAGTGAGATTCTTGCTTCTCTGAAGTAATCATATCATCAGAGTTTTACAACCGCGTTTTGTTTTTAATAGTCTTGTGTCCCTCTAGGGCGTACCAGATTGTTTCAGCCGTCTAAAGCGGTTACAAAAGCCCAAACAGCTGTGTCTCTTGCAATCGGTGACGCTTTTGAAGTAGTTGGTGAGGAACTAGCTCGTATCGAAGCAGAGGCTATTGCTGAAAACGTGGTTTCTGCACATAACGCGTTGGTTGCTCAGGTCGAGAAGGATATAAATGCTAGCTTCGAGAAAGAGCTTTTAAGAGAAAAAGAAGTAGTAGATGCAGTGGAGAAAATGGCTGAAGAAGCAAAGTCGGAGCTGGCGAGAATTAGAGTTGAGAAAGAAGAGGAGACTCTTGCATTGGAGATGGAACGCACATCGATTGAAACAGAAATGGAGGCTCTTGCGAGTATACGAAATGAGCTTCAAAGCCTTGCGAGTAACAAGGCAGAGATGTCGTACGAAGAAAGAGAGGTTTGATAGACTTCAAAAGCAAGTGGAGGATGAAAACCAAGAGATACTCCGATTGCAAAACGAGCTTGAAGTTGAAAGGAACGCTTTATCCACAGCCAGGTATAGAATATATTATCTTTTCCAAGCAAATTCAAATGAGCATGAATAAATCTTACACAGTGAGATAGAAGCAAACGAGGAATGGACTGTACTCTTTTGATCTACATTGAATAGTTACACTCAAAAGCTTTTATATTGAGAAATGTGACTAGTCAAACATATGAGAGTTTAGCTCTTTCAGGTCATTTACGGTTTTGAGTTTTGGTTTTAAAGGGATTGGGCTGAGGATGAAGCGAGAAGAGCAAGAGAACAAGCAAAAGTGCTAAAAGAAGCTAGAGGACGTTGGGAGAAGTATGGCCTAAAAGTGATCGTTGACAGTGACCTCCATGAACAGACAACAACGGAATCTACTTGGCGGAACGTAGGAAAGCAAAATCCTGTCGAAGGAACCATGAAAAGAGCTGGAAGTCTGATTGCTAAGCTCAAAAAGATGGCGAAAGATGTAGGAGAGAAATCCAGAGAAGTAATCTACTTGATCATTGAGAAAATAAGCCTTCTGACTGGAGAACAAAACCAAAGACCTGAAAATGAAAACGAAGTCTAAAGCAGAGGAAGTGTGGAGACAGACGAGCTTGAGGGTTGATGAGATCAGAAGTGTCTCTATAGTGAAGGCTAAGGAGACTGTAGAAGAGTTGAAGGACAGAGTTGGGAAACTCGGCGAGAAATTCAAGTCGAAGTAGGTTTGCGGTTTGGTTGAGATTAAGAGTTGTCAAACTAAAAAAAGCAAAACGATGAACTGTCTTAATTTTCAAAACAGGAAATATAGCAAGAGCCCCAAATTAGATAGATAACTACACTGATTTGATTATATGTTTGTGGTCTTCTATGGTTTGTGGTTACATTCATAAAATATTTGCAAGTACCATTGTTTCTGAAAAAAACACTGAAGCTGTCTTTGTTTGGTTTTGCAAGTGTGTTTGAGACAACAACAAAACCTGAGATCCTGATGATAAGAAAGAGATCAATGAAACATTACTAAAGTCTGACTTAAAAAAAAAAAAAAAAACTAGACGACTTGAAGAAAAGAAGCACTGTAAGCATTACAAAATATTGCAAAGTACCAAAGTCGTTTTGGATTAAAGAACTCTTTTTACCAAAGATTCTATAACTCTGTTTCTGTTGCATCTACTTAGTGGTGGGACACATGGTCACTTCCCCACTTTCCCAGCAAAAAAGGCATGTTGTTGTTTGATATGACCGAACAAGTCACAAAGAATATTCTATATACCTAATTGTTTTTTTAATACACTTTGTTAATAGAGACTCTAATAAAAGGAAAGTGGCCTCCTCTATACTTCTCTTCTAGAAACCGAGAGATGCTTCAGATGTATTATGTCTTCAGATGCTTCTTCTTCTTCGTTTAAGTGACTCTAATAAAAGGAAAGTGACCTCCTCTATACTTCTCTTCTAGAAACCGAGATGCTTCTGATGAATTCTTCAGATGCTTCAAATGCATTATCTCTTCAGATGCTTCTTCTTCTTCGCTTAAGTGGCCTCTCAAGAATCTCTGCTCCATCTTCAGCGTTCTGCACTACAGCGTTCTGCCCTGCTGCTCCATCCTCAAGAGGAGCGTTTAGGTTGAGAGGAGCAACAGCAACAATCTCGATCTCAGGTAGGGCAGGTAGGGAGTTCACAACTTCCCCAAGGTCTTCAACATCACCCTGAACATCATTACCTACGCCATCCTCCTCAAAAGCTGCACCATCACCCTCAAAAGCTGCACCATCACCCTCAACACCATCCTCAAAAGCGGCAACACCAATGACTGGTAAGACCAAGCCAGGTACCCACTGCATATGGTGTTCGATGATGTCCCCATTGTCATGATGAAAGGTATTCACAGACCAAGCATTTGTGAGATTGAGGAAGTGATTAAGCCTAGACACTGAGAGACGAGAGGTGACTTGAAGAAACTGCTGCTGCTCCATGGTAGATTCACTGAAGAAAGAAAAAAAAAACTGATGATTAGTACTTACAAATTCTCAACTTCTTCTTCCAAATCCGTAACAAAAAGCAGCAAATCAAAGAAAACACAATCAAGACGCATCCAACTATGAAGACGAATCCAAAAGGAGAATGTAAGAGGAGAATCAAACTAATGAAGACGCATCTATCATCAATTCCACAAGAAAAAATCAAGCCTTTTGATAATCTAACCTCTAATGAAGACGCATCTATCAATTCCACAAGAAAAAATCAAGCCTTTTGATAATCTAACCCCTAAAGAAGACGCATCTATCAATTCCACAAGAAAAAATCAAGCCTTTTGATAATCTAACCCCTAAAGAAGACGCATCTATCAATTCCACAAGAAAAAATCAAGCCTTTTGATAATCTAACCCCTAATGAAGACGCATCTATCAATTCCACAAGAAAAAATCAACACTTTTGATAATCTAACCCCTAATGAAGACGCATCTATCAATTCCACAAGAAAAAATCAAGCCTTTCATAATCTCGAGTCTCAAACCCAACCATATGGGTCTCGGAAACTGAGAAATTGTGCAATTGGGTCTCTCTGACTCAAACTCAAACCCTAATTTCCAAATCGAAAATTCATAGTGACACAAACTCAAATCAAAACTTTCGTAATCCAAAAGAACACAAAGACGAGTATCAAATTCAGAATCGCACCTGTGGAAGCGAGAGGCGAGTCGGAAAGAGGAGTATTAAGCAACTAGATCGGTGAACTTTACGGGCTGCGACAGTCGAGTGGAAGTGAGTGTTGTGTCGTGAAGTCGGAATCGGCTGATTTTTTGTTTTCTATGAGAGGAAGGAGCCGAAGGAGAAGAACGAAGAATGAGAAAGTCTTGAACAAAAACGAAAAGATAATAAGGAGAAGATCTCAACCGTTGGATTGAATTTATCGAATCGATGGTGGATAATTAACCAAAGCCCGATCCTTGTCATAATGGACTAGCCAATGAGAGACCTTCCCTATTTTAGCTTTTCGTATATTTTGGTTTTATATAGTTTTTGATTTAATTGATGGGTTTTAAGTCTATAACTATTAAAGTTAAAACTTTTTTTATAATTTCTAATAACTATTTTGGTTTGAATTTTACGTTTTAGGAATTTTGAATAAGAACTTCTTTTACATATATTTATATATAATTTATAAGTAGATGATTATAAATGTAAATATTTTACATGTAAAACAAAAAAAGGTTTTAAATATTGGCCGCTTTTTTATGTATATATAACAATTATCATTATGGGTCACAATCCTATTCTTATGAACTTAAAACCTAATCTTAGATCTGAAAATTTCTGGTTTTTCACTATCAATCGCAAAATCACTAATGTGGACTAATTAAAATAACACAATTGAAAAATAAATACCAATTTACTTTGATATAGGCAATAAATTTTTAATTTAGTTAAGATAAATTTGATGACACATCAAATAAAAATTGGATACTACAAAAACTGAAAATACAAAAGTATATATATATATATATATAGTGAAAATATAATTTATTAAAGAAATTATCGTGTACCTCGATTATAATTTAGTAAAGAATTAGTGTCTACAAAATTAAAAAAAAAAAAAAAAAAAATAGAGATAAAAGATCTAAAATTTCTAATTTCACAAACACTACATGAAATCTGAAACGACACCAAAAGATTACTATTATATTATTTCACAAACATTATTATTATTTACAAGTAATAATACCGAAGAGACGTGTAAAGTGAAAGACAAATTAAAAGAGAAAGCTTCCAAAGGATTCACCTTTCTCACCAGTTCAGTTCACTATGCAATTTGCAAACACACGCATACGCATCTCCATCTCTCCTTTTTCTATTGGATGCTTGCGTTGTTGTGTGCGTCTTCTTAGATGCTTCCGCACTTCTGCACTTCCTTCATTCCTTAAAACATTGATCTAATAACAACAAATTCTACCATATATGATTCTACCTTAAAATCTTGATCTAATAACAACAGTATTTACATAATAATTAAAATCTTTAAAGTTCCTATTCAAATCTCAACCAATAATCCCCACTTAATAATTTTGTTGAACTCTTTAAAAATATTTATAAATTAGAATCCAATAATATTCATTAAACTAATACAGAAAAAATTACAACGTACGTAAATTATCAGTTAAAAAAAGAAAACAATTTTTTTATTGTAGTTGACAAGAAATAATAATTAAAAAGAGGAAAGTTATTGTATATAACCTTTTTGCCAATAAGGATTAAAAGACAACATACTCATATTCACATAACTTTCATTTATTAAAAAAATCAGCCGGGACAAACAGTGCAAGGAAAGGATACCATAGAGAAATGGAAAAAAAAAGACAAGGAGGCAAAATGCCGATAATGTTTGACCAAACAATGGTAAAGAAACGTTAGGTTATATTGAAACATAAACTAAAATTAAAATACAATTAAATATAACATCTATTGGTCAAAGTCTGACATTCTTCGAGACCTGAACCTATATAACATCTATAAATACCTCATTTGGTTCATTCCCATATTTCACAAGCAAACATTCTTAATACAACAACCCGTATTGCACCTACATCACTCCCTCGTATACAACTCCTCACAAGATTTTTTTTAAAAAAAATACACGCATATATACTTTTGTTGTTCTTATCCGTATTTGCGAGATTGGGGATGGAGTTTCTTCAGGTGCCTCGAGTTTGGTACATGTTCTTTAACGTTTCCGTCGTGGTTCTTTGCCTTATGTTCTTCAAGCTCCTTCTTCGTTGCTGGATATTGCCAGTTCGAACTCAAAAGAAGCTTAGAGATAACGGATTTTTAGGTCCACAGCCTAGTTTTCCATTAGGAAACCTTAATGGCATGAAAAGAAGCTGAAGAGGGATTCGGTAATGGTGGATAATATCAAATCTTCCACCATTATCAAACATGACATACACTCCATTGCACTTCCACATTTCGCTCGCTTGCAACAAGAATACGGTAACTAATTAATCTCCATTCTCATATGTATTTAAGTTCATACCATATATGATTTAGCTGCCAACTTTACTATATGTAATTATTAACATTTATCATTGGTTACGTCTTATGTAACGCAGGGAAAGTGTTTGTTTACTGGCTAGGGATAGAGCCGTTCGTGTACGTTGCGGATCCTGAGTTCTTGAGTGTTATGTCGAAAGGTGTACTGGGGAAGAGTTGGGGGAAACCAAATGTTTTCAAGAAAGACAGAGAGCCAATGTTTGGTACCGGTTTGGTTATGGTCGAAGGTGATGATTGGACAAGACATCGCCACATCATAACTCCTGCATTTGCCCCTCTTAATCTTAAGGTATAATTATAAGAATTAAACTCTTTTTTACCGTTTACATTGGCATGAGTCCAAATTGTAGAAAAGTAATTGGGTGACTAATCTAGTTCAACAATTTAGACTTTATAGTTCTTTCTTTCCCAAAAGCATGAGCCACCATTTTTCACGACGGATAAATTTCAAGGTCTTATGGTGTGGAACAGACTATGGATAAAGTTAAATATTAGACTCATTCAATTCAAAACGTCTTATTTACTAGAATATTTCTCATTTTCTCATTACTTTTCATTGATCGTCTTAATTAATAGGCAATGACAAACATGATGGTGGAATCAATCTCCAACATGTTGGATCGATATTCGATGGACGATACAAATAAATTCGGGCAAGCCCGAATAGGACATGGAAAGCGAGATCATAGGAACAGCTGGTGAAATAATCGCCAAGACAAGCTTCGGAGTCACGGGAGAAAATGGAGTTCAAGTCCTCAAAATCCTAAGAGCTGTGCAATTCGCTCTCTTCAACTTAAACCGCTACGTAGGCGTACCGTTCAGCAATATTTTGAATTTCAAGCAAAACGTTAAAGCGAAGGAGCTAGGCCGAGAGATCGATGGTCGCCTTTTGTCGTTCATAAACGAACGGAAGAGGTCTTTAGTCAATGGTGACGACCAAGGCCACGATCTTCTTGGAATGTTGCTAAAGGCGGATCATACAGGGAATTTTACGGCAAAGGGAGCTTGTGGACGAATGCAAGACGTTCTTCTTCGCTGGCCACGAAACGACGGCTTTAGCGATCACGTGGACGTTCATGCTTCTCGCGATCCATCCCGAGTGGCAAGACACGATCAGGGAAGAGATTAGACAAGTCATCGGAGATTCCAAGATTGAATATAACAAACTTGCCGGACTAAAAAGGTACGTTACCAAACACAGTACACAACAATCCACGTGCTTAATCATATGCATGCATGCATAAATTATATTTGGACGCGTTAACAAAATACAATTTGGCATGTTCACATTTTCTTACGAAAAAAAGAAAAAGAAGAAGTTAATGCACCTGGATATAATGTCGCCTGATACAACATAATTAATATACACCTTAAGTATAATTTAAACCTAATTAAAATACATCTGACCACTGTGGTCAAAGTCTAATGGTCACAAAGAAGTCAAAATCTACGAAACGTACTACAAATGATCAAAGCATAGAGGCGCGTCGTCGCCTCTCTAGATCAGAACTAGTCAACGACTGCGCTGACCAATAAGTGAAGCAAGCACCACGTAGTCTAATATATATCTCTCTACTCATAATGCATATTCAATCTGTTTATATCCATGACAAAAACGTGTGACACAAGTGTCATTACTTTAATCAAATATTAACACTTACATAATTAAAAATTAATTAAACCCACTTACCTCTTGATTTGTTTTTGCTAAATATATTAACGTATAAAACTTGTGATCATTATAATGCAGGTGAGTTGGGTGATGAACGAGGTTCTTCGGCTATATCCGCCTGCACCTAACGCACAACGACAAGCTAGGAAAGTCATTGACGTGAACGGCCGAGTAATTCCAAACGGAACAAACATTTGGATCGATGTGGTGGCGATGCACCACGACGTAGAGTTGTGGGGAGGCGACGTTAACGAGTTTAAGCCGGAGAGATTCGACGGCGATTTGTACGGTGGTTGTAAGAACAAGATGGGTTTTATGCCGTTTGGTTTCGGAGGGAGGATGTGTATCGGTCGGAATTTGACGACCATGGAGTACAAGATTGTCTTGTCGTTGGTTTTGTCCCGGTTATCGTCATTCGCCGACGTATATGCTCTCTCTTAGACCAGGTTACGGTTTGCCTCTAATTGTGCGACCACTTAAGCTTGCATTAACGCACAAATTACAAAAAAATGTTTTTAATCTCGGCAGATCAAAATTTAAGGTCTCGACTATTTAGTATATTTTGTACACATGTGTCTTGCTTGTTTTTCCGGGTACGGGAATTTCCTCTTCTTGTATTTCTTTGTAATTTCACTAATTAATGCAATATATGTTTTTTTCAGAAAAAGATGGTGTTTGTGTTCTTTTCTTGGGTTAATGCAATATACTAATTGAAATTTTGTTTCAAATTAGTCATGTTTTCAATGCACATTTTTTTTTAATTGATTTTTCAAGTTTATCTGTATCTTCTAACCTTATTTATATGATATCAAATAAAACAATACTCCATGTTTTATTTGATTCTTCTTTTTTGGTGGGAGTTTGATTTGATTCTTCTTGTTCTTAGCTTCTTCTTCGTCTTCTTAGAAAGAGAGAGAGAGTTGGTGAGAGGGTTCTCCATTAAAGAGCACTATTGTAATCGATACATTGAATAATGGATTCGGCTTATGAGGAGCAATATAGATCACCGAGACGTACCTCAACGTTGCGATTTGCAACAGAGGGATATCGTAAATCTCTGTGTTGTTAATTTTTGTTTTAATCTTGCAACAATCAGAGAAAGCAAATTGGTGTGAAATCGAGTCCGATTCGTAACAAGTGGTAGCAGAGCAGAGGTTCAGGGATTCACGGCAACGAAAGCAAGATCGTAAGCTGAAGGTGGTGACGGTTGAAGGTCGAAGTCACCGGATACGAAGGAAGAAAGATCATCGGAGATAGAAGAAGAAAGTTATAGTCAATCTTGGTTGAAGACGACACAGTTGGAAGAAGAAGGGTTTCACGGTGATAGTAACAACTCAACAAGTGAAGATGGTTCCAAGATTGTGAGATCATGAATTAGTAAGTTAATGTCTCTCTTGATGATCAACGGATATGTGGAAGTTAGGATAAAAGAAAGAGAAATACCCTAAAATAGCACTAAACCAAGTTTTATAGACAACTAGATGAGGATCCATGTGTGGGTTTATAAATTAAATTAAATTTAATAAAAGTATATTAAATTTTTTTATACGTTATCTATAAATTGTATTTTTGTTATAATACACTGATTTATATCCATTAACAAATCTTTGTTGTGTGTTACTATTAAAAGTGTATTTTTACACCTAAATATTAAGACTTTATGTTACAAATATATTTTTTATCACCACCTAGAAAATGTCTATATGAACACATTAAGCCAACTATTTTACTTTCTGCATAGTTTTTAATTACTAAAATTTTCGGCTCAAAAAATATTTTGAATAAAAAATATATTACATAATATATTAATCAATGATGTATCATCACAATAATGTATGACCACCATGGAGAAAACCTCGGCTCCGCCCTCATCCCTTATGGAGAGAACCTTGCGTCCAACCTCCTCCACCGTAGAGAGAACCTTGGCTCCGCCTTCCTCCCTTGGGGAGATAACATTGCGTCCAACCTCCTTCACCTTCCTCCCTTGGGGAAATAACCTTTCGTCCAACCTTCTCCACTATAGAGAGAACCTCAGCTTTGTCTTCTTCCTGGGTAGAGAGAACATGTTCACGTCTTTTTGCTATCTCAAAATGGCTTGCTCCGACAACCAACTAAAGTAAAAAAACTTTTTCTAACGTCACAAAAACTTTTGATAGTAACTAATATTAAATTTCCCAATGTATTCATAGAAGTATCTTTGACACACCATGATGAAGTCTTTGTCTCTGTAACGCCTCAACCACCACCTTGCTTAGTGTGCCCATGTCCACTCTCAGTCCATGGGCCCACTTTCCTAAGTGGGCTCTACATCTATTCTCGGCCCGTGGATCCACCCATATTCGATGGCCGGTTTGTTACGTCTAGGAGGCTTTAAAAACTTATTTACAGACCTTACAAATCAGCAAATGATATTTTCCTGTATTTTGTCCTCACTCGCACAGTTTCGACAATCACTTCTACGAAGGTCACCCATCATGAAGTTCTCTCAGGACCCTTGACCAGAAAAATAAGTGCATTTTGGTGACATATGTGGCCAAATCAATTCTTTTTAACCTTTCCGCAAACCAGGGTGTCACAGTCTTTGAACTCTTATGGATCTATCAACAACGATTTATGTTTTTCTAATCAATCTATCTATATTTGTTGTAACCTTGTGTTTGATTAGCCTATTTTATCAATTCATTAGGTTGATGAGCTTCTACTTGTTATCTCCCATTGTTATTGAATGAATGAATAATGGCGACAATTATGTTTGCAAAAATAAAAAAATGGTTTATAACCAACCATTGAAAAATTAGAAGAAAATTAATTTGACATAATTAAAGAAACAATAGAAAATTATAAGCACTGCAATATATGAATTCCAAATAATTCAAAGATAAAAATATAAATTAAATAAAACAATCTAAAAATACTACAATAAATTTTAAAATACAGTATTAGGAAAAGAAAACGCATATATTAATTTTTCTTTTGGGTCAACATATTAATCTTACCTATTCCCAACTAAAAAATTAAAAATTATGAGAAAATTTTGGTTTAACAATAAGAAAAATTTACTTTCCCATTAAAAAACATTTCCCAATTAAACAAAGTTGAAAGCAGTGTTTTTGAATAAATCATTTAAATATGAGACGATCTATGTTTATATAGAAGTGAGTATTTACAAAATTTAAAATTAATAATTAACTGTATATTTTCCTTAATCCTTTTTTATATTTTTTTGTAGAATTAATAACTTAAAATTAAAAATAAGTAAATAATATTATAATTTCGAATTTTATGAAATATATCTTATTATATAAAGTTGGGTTTTGAAAGTTAGTCATTAACTAGATTTTGACATGTGTCAAGTTATCAATTTAAGATTTTGACATGTGTAAAAAATAATATTGAATAGGAGGAAGTTGATTACAACAAAAAAAAAATATTTTGTTTTCAAAAATATTAATAATGTAAAATGATAATTATCAAAATTTACAGAATTTATAAAAAAATACCAAAATTTTTCTTATTTTTCTAAACAAAAATTTTCTCCTACTTTCTCATTTTTTCAGTTGAGAATAGATAAGATGAATATGTTGACCCAAAAAAGATTAATATATGCGTATTCTTTTCCTAATACTGTATTTTGAAATTTATTGTAGTATATTTAGATTATTTTGTTTTATTTATATTTTCATCTTTGAATTATTTGGAATTCATACATTATCATGCTTATAATTTTCTATTATGTTTTAATTATATCAAATTAATTTTCTTCTAATTTCTCAACCTTGATTGGTTAGTCATAAACCCTTACTTTTTTACAAACATAATTGTTACAATTATTCATTCCATTCCAAAGGGAGATAACGAGTAAAAGCTCATCAACCTAATGGATGGATCATGGACAACAAACACATATAGACCGCTCAAAATGGGTTGGCGGTTGAGGCATTAAAAATGATAATTTGATGATTTGTAGGCTTTTTAAAGCCTGTAATAAACCGGCCATCGAACAAAGCCCACTTCCATGAATACATTGAGAAATTTAACATTTGTGTACACTATCAATTGAGAAATTTGTGACGTTAAAAAAAGATTTTGTGACGTTATTTTACTTTCATTGGTTGTCGGAGCAAGCTATTTTGAGATAGCAAAAATACGTGAACATGTTCTCTCCACACATGAGGAGGGCATAGCCAAGATTCTCTTTATGGTGGAGAAGGTTGGACACAAGGTTATCTCCCAAGGGAGGAAGGTGGAGCCAAGGTTCTCTACATGGTGGAGGAGGTTGGACGCAAGGTTCTCCCCATAAGGGATGGGGGCGGACCCGAGGTTTTCTCGATGGGGTCATACATTATTGTGATGATACATCATTGATTAGTATATTATGTATTTTTAATGCAAAATATTTTTTGAGCCAACAATTTTAGTAATTAAAAAACTATGCAGAAGGGAAAGTAAAATAGTTGGCTTAATGTGTTCATATAAACATTTTCTAGGTGGTGATAAAGAATATATTTGTAACATAAAGTATATTTAGATGTAAAAAATACACTTTTAATAGTAACATATATAAAATATTTGTAACTGCTATAAATCAGTATATTATAACAAAAATAGAATTTATAAATAACGTAAAACAAATTTAATGTACTTTTGTTAAATTTAATTTAATTTAGAAAACTTTAAACCCGCACATCGGCGAGTCCTCATCTAGTATATATATATAATCACCTTATAATTAATTTAAAAAACTTTGTATTTTTTAATAAATTCTGTAATTTTTGATAATTATCTTTATTTTTTTAAATAAATTCTGTAATTTTTGATAATTATCTTTTTACATTATTAATTTTTTAAAACAAAATATTTTATATTTTTACTGTAATCAAATTTCTCCTTTTAAATATTAACTTTTACACTTGTCATCTGAGATTGATAACTTGACACATGTCAAAATCTTGTTAATGACTAACTTTCAAAACCTAACTTTATATAATAAGATTATTATAGCACACATTTCATAAATTTCCAATAATAGCACAATTTAACATATTCAAATATATAAAATTAATTTTTAGAATTTGTTTTTTGATGTTTGGGTTCTCAATTTCACATTTAGGGTATAGTTTTGAGGGGTAGGGTTTAGTATTTTGAATTTAGGATTTAATTTTTGAAGATTAATTAGTGCTATTTTTGGAATTTTAGAGATGCGGTGCTAAGTTTGGAACAAAAACTTATTTTGTTGCTATTTTTGAGAATCTCCCTAAAAGAAACTTGCAGATGTTAAAGTTGATTTAAGCTCATGAAGGAAGAGTCTTAAGGCTACTGCATGAACACTAGTGTAACAACCCGTCCCGTGGACCCCACTAGCCTTACTGCTAGCCGCCCAAACGGACCCCAAGCTGGCCTTGCAGGGCATCGATCCTAACCCATCACTGTGGATATCCCAATCCACAGATCAATTGGTGACAGCTTGTCCTGTGGGAAGGTTGTTAAAGGGTGGGGACCAGGGTTTGAGGAACGCCTGACGCACCAATAACCTACTGTGAATTTGGATGAATAGTTCCATTTGCCCAGTGAGAGGTTAGGATCGATGCCCTGCAGGGCCAGCTTCGGGCCTATGGGGGAAAGCTAGCGGTGGGCTAGTGGGGTCAACGGGACGGGTTGTCACAACTAGATTAAAAAAAATTATGATCAGTGTTGAAAAGTTTTATGAAAAGATGCTGAATGATGAAGGTTCTTCATTGGAAATTTGAGGCGTCAGTTTCAATAGATATTGTGAGTTATGGGGACGTGACTCATAGTTGTGAAGATCAGTATTAACAATTCTCAAAGCCAATTCTTGAAGACTCTGCAGTCTATTTCCGCTGAAATTACAAGGTACAATGTGAGGTTCTCTGTCAAGGTTTCTGGGTACTCGATGTGTTTACATATTCATGGGTTAAAGGCTAATGAAACTCAAGGTTTTGAATACTGATTCTGCAAGTGGATAGCCAAGGTTAGTAATGGTTTCACGCAATATGATTTGTTAAAGTGAGATATGGTTTTAGGATGAGCCATTGGATTAAGATTCTTGATACTGGGGGACGCCTTAGTTTAGGGAAACTTATGTGTGTTAGTGGCTGGCTAAATCTGTTTGAAGCTTTGAGGATTATGAAATGGAACATTGCATAAGGGTATGGAACCGAGAGTAGAAATCTGTCAAATCCGAAGCAGGTTTCTTGAAGTTTTTCGATAGAAAGAATGTATTGCTAGTATTGAGAAGGTTTAAGGTCTGCAGTATCAAGTCTCAGTGGTAAAGGTCAGATTCCTGTGAATTGAGAAGGTTTAGTTAGTGAGAAATAAGATCGTGGAGTTTGTTGCAGCAAGGACTTTGAAAAGTGTTGCAGAAGTTGTTGTTGGTACTCGTCGTGGCACATAGTTGCTGGAGTAAGGTGGAGTCTCAAAAAGACTATTTAACAACAGATGTGAATGGAAAATGTTATTATGAGTTAATAAACAGCTTATAAGCCTGAAGCAAAGAAGAGTGATCAAGTCATTTGAAAAAGGTTTAGTTCAGTCTTGTAAAGAGATGTTGGAGCATTGGAAGTTTCTATGCACAATATTCAGTTGTGCCCTGGAACAAGAGACTCAATGTGGTAACAACAATATGAACTTGTTTGGGAGATAAATCATTAAAGGAAACTCAGGTCAGAGTCTTCATAGGCGGTCTCAAAGTGTTTTCTGGAAATGACAAGAAATTTATGTGCTCTTGCTAGGAACTAGTGGTGAGATCTATGGTAAAAGAAACCAGGTAACTGAAGATGGTTTCAGATTCTATTGATTCACTTTGGATGAGTCATAAAAGAGTGAATGGGCTGGATACACACACATGGAGACTCAAGTTAAGATCCTTCTTTTATTGCAGAAGTCTTTAGTTCTAATATCTCAAAAATCAGAAAGGTAAAGAAGTGGAGTCAGTTGTCAAAGGTCATATAATTTGCTACAGCTCATATGTGGTCTTCAAGATTGAAGCAAGGATTGCTTGTACAATTTGGTGAAAAAGCTGAACTGGACGCTTTAAGAAAAGAAAAGGTTTCATGGTGGTTACTTGTGATTCGGTATTCTAGCTGATAAAGCTGCAGTTAGATGATGTCTTGAGAAGAGACTTGCAAGTCAAGAAATAAACCATGGTGATAAGAAGTTACAGAGACCAAGTGTGTGCTTTGTTGTGACAGCAAAATGAGTGTAGACTCCGTTAGGTGGATTGAAGTTTTCAAGGCAATCGACAGTCTGATGGTTTTTAAGTTGCAGGTGGAGTCACTGGAATTACAGAGAGTGTAATGAGGTTTTAAAAGGGGGTTTAATTCCACGTGGAGCTACTTATTCAGAAAGGTGTCTTGGATCAATCAAGTTTTACAATCAAAGTTGCATCAGTTGGCCTAAGGTGGAGTTACAAAGGGTTTGCCACATTTAAACGGAGTTGATGGTAGTTCAATGAAGTTTCAGGAAAAGGGAGATAGAAAAAGAGCGAGTGTATAAAACAGGTTCAAAGCTTAACCATGGTTGCAGTCTGAAGGTACATATATTATTCAGATTTTGGTTTAGGAGCTTGCTGTTAATAAGGAAACTCGTGTACAAGTTGCAAGGTCTCTGAAGTTCAGAGAAAAGTAAAAATGTAGGCATGAGATGAAGTTGATATGAGAGAAACAGATGCATGTGATGCAGTGGCTGTTTCAGAATGCAGTGGCTGTTTCAGAATCATTTACTTCAAGATAAATGAAAGCTATTATGCATATAGCATGATAAACAGGTTATCTCAAGCTGGTAAATGCAACTGAAGTAAAATCCTGGAAAGGATGGAAGTGCAGGAAAAGTCATTGCAGTTGAGGACATGAACTATAAGCGTTCGAGTAAGTCTGTTTTTTGTTTCATACAAAGGAATCTCCTAAGTGGAAGCTACTTGCAGAGAAGTCAAGTAATGGTAATCAGTGGGCAAGACATGTTAGGAAATAACTGATGAGTGAGGAGAAGAAATTAAGTTAGCAGCTGAGGGATATGTCAGAAGTTCTAGACATGACATTTGTTTTGGCTGTTGATGAAAGTCTCAGGAGAATCAACCGGTTAAAGGTGATGGGAGACTTGGTTAGCTAGAAGTGATTTTGTCAAGCGTTTTGGTTAAAAATCTGAGTAGAGCAGAAGATTGAACGAAGATTTGCGTCGAAAGTCTTCCTAACAATGTGGCGTTAGGCGGCGTGATCTGTTGGAAACAATGGCGGTTAAAGTTGGGATATAATTCTATCATGTTTAAAAGGATCACTGTAAGTACAATCTCAAGTTTACTATATTAATGGCTAACAAGTTGTTGTTGAGATTGTGTTTTGCAGGTTGAATCAAAGATTGTTTCAGGTTTTGGAGCATCAATGATTCTGAAATTCTGTTTATAGTTCAAAAGGTCAACATTTTGAATTAAGAGCAGAGAAGTTAAGGTTTGATATAGTCACTAGAACAGTTTTTCTGTGGAGTTTACAAAACTGTAGAGATGACTGTTTGATGATTCATAAGTAGTTATCTTATGAACTAGCTGGTTTTTTGGTTGATAAGTTTGAAAGATGTTTTTAAGCTTGTTAATGTTTGGTATGAGTGGTGTTATCTCATGTATCCAGGATAAGGAGGTAAAAGGTATCAACGAAGAGTTTCTTTTGCAAAGCACAAGTTTGTGTGTTGCATGTTTTAAACTCTAGTATACTAAAGTAGTGAAGGATCATGAATGGCATGTGATTATTCATGATTTTAATCTGAATTAGTCTACTGTTTATGACGTTGATAGTTAACCAGGTTTAGTGAAACTAAATGTGCTAAGTGTTTGTTTCTGTGTGAGGAATTATTTTGCAGGTTTTTTGCAGGTTGATAAGTCCAAGTTAAAGCATGGATAAAAGTGTTTTAAGGGACTACTCACATGAAGTCTTTGAAGCTTGAGTCAAGGTGGAGAATGTTAATTATGATTCAACCTTGAGACTCTTTTAACTCAGCTTGGAGAAGTCAAGTCTTAAGAAGAAGAAACAAAGCAAGGAGTATTAAGTATAGCAAACACACTGACGGGAACATAGGGTTTGAAGTTCCTCTTAAGATTCAAAGCTCACGTGGGTGCACGTGACAAGAAGCTAAGACAGTGCGTTTTGTACTTGGGATAAATAAGAGGTTCAGAATCTTCTAGGAAGGGGTGTGTGTGAGACGCAAAGTTATGAGTCGTTATGGAATTAATACTGGATATTTGGTTTTAGGTTAATCCATTGGTTTAATGGTATCGTTTGTGTTCTCCGCTATTGTTTGATTGAGATTAGGTTGTTAGTGAGTATGGAATCACTAGATTATTATTTATTATTAGTAAAAAAAAATGGGTCGGGTTGTTTCATTTTGGTATCAGAACCAAACCCAGACAAGTGTGGAGTCAAGTGGACTCACACCATCGGGGTGATGGTCTTGGTGCACAACGAGACGTTGCGATCTGTTAGTGGGGGTGAATTGTGCCACCCCGGTTTGCAGAGAGATTTAAGAGAATTGATTTGTCCACCTATGTCACTAAAATGCATTTATCTTTTCGGTCAAAGGTGTTGAGAGAACTCTAGAGTTAAGCGTGCTTGAGGTGGAGTAGTCTCGGGATAGGTGATCTTCTGGAAGTGATTGTCGGAACTGTGCGGGGTCACGGGCCTAGTGAGAGAACGTGAGACCCATTAAAAAGTGGGCCCATGGACTGGGAGTGGACATAGGGCCCAATAAGAGGTAGCAGTCGGAGCGTTACATTGGTTATGTTTTATGATGTGCATATTGTTGGTTTGATATTAATTGGTTTATGCTGATAACTAGAATTGGTTATGATAGATTGTGTATATTTGTTACTATTGGTTTATTATTGGTTGGATTGTACCGTTTGGTATGTTTGGGTTGTAATTAATTATTATGAGATATTAAGTGATATTATTATTATATTATATATATATATATATTTTTAAACGGATCGGATTGTTTCAAAAAGTTTTTTAAAAGAAAAGTGGTATTATAATGACTTAGTAGTATCTCTAGCAGGTTAAAATCAAATGTAGCAACCTTCAAACTTAATATTTCTATTGGTAAATATCTTAATAAAACTAGGAGAGTTACCCGCACGCTTGTGCGGGCAAGAATTAAATAGAAAAAAATCTAAATTAATTTTCTAAATTTTTAAATTAGAATTTCGTTATTTTAATAAATGTTCAAAATTTGTAAATAATTTTGTATATAAAACTCTTAATTTCACTTTTTAAAATGGACAAATGAATAAGAGTAGTTAATAAGTTGTTTATTATAGTTTACTATATATGTAAACTTTTAATTAAGATTTTGAAGCCCATTTGCAAATTTTCAAGTATTTAATGAGCCCAATACATTTGTTATGGTTAATTTAGGTTAATTTAATTTAAATTGAATAATGATTTCGGTCAAAATAATGAATAATATCGTTTAGACGATTGAGATAATTTAGCAAAGCAACCTATAAAAGGGTTTCTAGTACTTGTTCATACAAACATTCAAAATAATTTTAAGTTTGCATATACAAAAAAAAAGTTTTTAAACTAATGTGCCTTCAGATGAAGCCCCTGAAGATTCCCTTTCATGCTCCATTATATGATTTATGTAATAACGTCCAGCAAATTCCGAGCTAAAAAAATAGAAAACACATTCATAAGTTAAACCCTAGCATGATACATTACTTGATATTAATGAACATTAAAAACTTACATAGCCTTGTGATGCTCAAGTCCTTCAAACTCCGGTTTTATAAAGATCTTGGAGGAGGCCAATGTGTTTACAATACACGGTTTACCTAGGGATGTTTAAAGTGATTTAAAAGTCTGTTGAATACCTAAGGATGTTTAAAGTGATATAAAAGTTTTTTAAATGAGTATACAACATATTCTTTAGCATTTGTTCAATATAGCAAGTTTTATTAATAGTACATACCTTCATACTCTCCAACCCTCCAGAAACGTAGTACACAAAACACCGGTTCAGTTTGATATGTGAGATGACATCCAGATGACTCCCATGAAGTCATGAAAAGGCTAGCATAGTCGTTTTTTGCACGACACTTTAGAGTTTCATTCCTACAGATGAAGATACTTGTTACATTCTATAATAAAGCCAAACTTATAAATCTTAGAATCAGTAAAGATGGAATAAATGTGTTTTACCTGCCATTTAATAGCGTCAAAACAACCTCATTACCACCATTTCCATTTCCATGATTTCTTTTGTCCTCCACAACAACTACACATCCGCAAACATCTATTTTTGGGAAAAAGACAGAAATTATCTTTACAATAAATATTTCTAAATCTTTTTAACATTCACATATAACTATTTTGGTAAAAAGTTCAATTTGTACTTTTATATGGGAGGGACCAATACACAAAGTTCCAAAATTCCTAAAAAGTCTCTAGATTTTTCAACACAAAGATAGCAATTATCTATACTCACGGAGTTAAACTGAAATTATTTAAAACTATTTTTAAAAACGTACCGAAAGAGATGGGATGATGGATTCGTGAACGATATATATCATCCAAATCTTGAATCGAAAGTAACTTTTGAATTTATTGATTCTAGCAAAGTCATGGTTGAATCATCCGTAAAATTGATCTGAAAAAGAAGATGAGTATTCCTCTCCATGAGTGTTGGATTGATGATTCTGAAAGTCCTAATATCATACCATTCACCCTTATCAATATACTTCTGGAGATTTTTAAGTGTAGTTGGCACAAAGACCACCTCAATTTTGTCACCCTTCAAAGTTTGATAATCATTATGTAAGTAATCTAATATATAAACACTGTTAAAATAACAAATATAAGTAGAATTATCATTTGCTGATGATAGCATCGGATCATAAGCCTCTCGTGGTTAATATTGGTGCCAAGCGGCCGCGGGGGAAACAGACCTTTATTTTCGACCGTCGCTGGATTGGTAAGGCGGGATTGATGGATGCGATTAATTTGGGCTGGGACGGGGATTTGGACCCGGGTTCAGATTCCTTTGTTGATAAAATTGTGAATTGCCGAAGGGCAATCTCCCAGTGGCGCAATTCACAAGTTCCTTTTGGCAGGGACACCATTGAGGATTTGAAACGTCAATTAGAGGTGGCTCGGGAGGATGATTCTATTTCTTCTTCTGTGATCTCGGATTTACAGAATAGGTTGCGCCAAGTATACGGGGATGAAGAAATTTATTGGTATCAAAAGAGTTGGAATAAGTGGATGCGATTGGGAGACAAAAATTCAAAAATACTTTCATGCCCAAACAAAGCAGCGACGTGCTCGCAATCGGATTACCGGTTTGTTTTCTAAGAATAATATTTGGTCAACTGAGGATGGTGACATTTGTGACACGGCGGTATCATATTTCGAGGAACTATTTACTTCAACAAATCCGGCGAATTTGGAGGAGATCATAAGGGAGGTAATCCCGGTAATTACAGATGAGGAGAATGAGCGGCTTATAGGTCCGGCAACAGAGGCCGAGGTAAAGTCAGCTTTGTTTATGATGCACCCGGATAAAGCCCCAGGTCCAGACGGGATGACCGCTTTGTTTTTCGAGAAAGCTTGGGGTATAGTGAATTGGATCTTGTGGCTTTGGTTAATAGGTTTTTTGTGGAGGGGATTTTTGATAAGAACCTTAATCAAACTCATATTTGTCTTATTCCAAAGGTGGCCAAGCTAACTAGGATGACAGAATTGCGTCCGATTATCCTATGTAATGTGGGATATAAAATCATTTCAAAAATACTGTGCCAGCGGCTTAAGAGAGTTTTACCGGGCCTTATTTCTGAGACCCAATCAGCTTTTGTTCCTTGCCGATTGATCTCAGATAATATCCTTATTGCACAAGAAATGTTTCACGGTTTACGTACCAACCCGTCTTGTAAAGGGAAATTTATGGCAATAAAAACAGATATGAGTAAGGCTTATGATAGGGTTGAGTGGGACTTTCTTACGGCTTTGTTACACAAAATGGGATTTGCAGAGGTATGGGTGTCGTGGATAATGTTTTGTGTCACTTCGGTTGAGTATAGAGTTCTTCTCAATGGCCAGCCCAATGGCTTGATCATTCCTCAGAGGGGGTTACGGCTGGGAGATCCTTTATCTCCTTATTTGTTCATTTTATGTACAGAGGTTTTAATTGCAAATATACGGAAGGCAGAAACAAACAAGCTTATTACTGGGATAAAAGTGGCAAATAAATGTCCACCTATTACGCATTTGTTGTTTGCAGATGATAGCCTGTTTTTCTGTAAGGCGGATAGGGAACAATGTCGGGTTATTTTAGATATCCTAAAACAGTATGAATCTGCTTCGGGACAACAAATAAATTTTGCCAAGTCCTCGATTCAGTTTGGCCATAAGATTGAGGACACAAAGAAGTCAGAATTACAGGATGTCCTTGGGATCACAACCTTGGGCGGTATGGGGTCATATCTAGGTTTACCTGAAAGCTTGGGTGGGGCAAAAGCCAAAGTTTTTTCCTTTGTTCGTGAACGACTTCAGAGTCGAACGAATGGTTGGACGGAAAATTTTCTTTCAAAAGGGGGGAAAGAGGTAATGATTAAATCTGTGGCTACTACTGTCCCAACTTTTGTGATGTCTTGTTTTAGGATACCAAAAACAATTACATCCAAACTTACAAGTGCAGTGGCGAATTTTTGGTGGAGCACTAATGGTCAATCAGAAGGCATGCATTGGCTTGCTTGGGAAAAATTATGTGTCAGCAAACAGCTCGGTGGTCTTGGCTTTCGGAATGTGGATGATTTTCATTCGGCCCTGTTGGCTAAACAGCTATGGCGTCTGATTGATGCTCCGGACTCACTGTTTGCCAAGGTTTTTAAAAGTAGGTACTATAGGAATACACATCCTTTGGATCCTATTAGGTCTTACTCCCCATCGTACGGATGGAGAAGTATATGTTCTGCTCGCTCTCTGGTTAATAAAGGACTTATTAAACGGGTTGGCTCCGGGGACACCATTTCTATATGGTCTGATCCTTGGGTGCCAGCTCAATCCCCAAGACCAGCTTTAAGTAGGGGCCCGGTAAAGGACCTCTCTCTTCAAATGAATCATTTAATTGATCGTCAGACGAACACTTGGCGGATGGACATGCTTCATGAGCATTTTGATCCACTTGATGTGGATTTGATCCAGGCTATACGATTAGGAGGAAATCAAAGGGGAGACCCTTTCGGTTGGCATTTCACGAAAACAGGGCGGTATACAGTCAAATCGGGTTATCACACTACACGACTTGATGTAAATCAGCCTTTCATGGCTCGTGGCTCTGGGCCGGACATAACACCCCTTCTCGCTAGCGTTTGGCGGTCCGATGCCCTCCAAAAATTCAACATTTTATGTGGCAAGTGTTATCTGGTTGTATTTCGGTCTCGGCTAATCTGGGACGTCGTGGTATTGCATGTGATTTAGGATGTGTTCGTTGTGGAGCGGAGGAGGAGACAATAAATCATGCAATTTTTGTTTGTCCTCCTGCTCGTCATGTATGGGCTTTAGCCCATGTGCCGGTGGGCCCATTATCCTTTCCGACAGATTCAGTGTATGCAAATGTGGATCATTTCTTAGGGCAGCAGAATCCAGGAGCTCATGTTGCAGGTTTTCCTTGGCTTATGTGGTATATTTGGAAAGCCCGGAATGCACGAGTTTTTGAAGATATTTTGGAGAAACCAGAGGATATTGTTAGGGTTGCAGAAGGAGAAGCTACGGGGTGGCAGCAGGCTAATTTAGAGGATGATGTAGACATCTCTCGCCCTATCCCTGTAGTTTTATCGGGTCTGGCGAATACTACTTCACTCCCACCCGTTTTCTCGGGCTATCGTTGCTTTATAGATGGTTCCTGGAAAGCAGGAGACCAATTTGCAGGTGCTGGATGGTGTTGTACCTTGCTCCAGGCTGTGTCACCGCTGATGGGAGCTAGGAATTTTCGTCGAAGTCTATCACCATTACATGCCGAAGCTGAAGCTTTTCTTTGGGCGATGCGGTGTATGATTGGTCATGATTTCCGAGACGTGGCCTTCTATACGGACTGCTCCGATTTGGTGAAGATGGTGTCTTATCCTTTTGACTGGCCAGCCTTCGCGACGGACCTGGAGGACATCAAGATTGATAGGGAAGAATTTTCATCTTTTTCTTTATCTTTAATTTCAAGAAACGCTAATGCTAGTGCGGATTCCTTGGCACGCCAAGCGCGTACCTCTCCGCATCATGTTTTTTTTGTAAACAACTTCCCTTCACATTGGCTCGTTTGAGTTGATCTTTTGTTGACAAAAAAAAGTAGAATTATCATTCGATTAGCTTCTCTAAGCTTTTCGTCCACAAGAAGAAGAACACGTTTTGTGAAGAATTCGCTGACATACCAAGAATTTAACACCTTAGCGTGGATACACCAGTTCGTTCTTCCCTGATGAAGATCATAAATATAATCGATTCTCACAATTTTATTAAATTAGGGTTTTTGTTTCCTGTTTACTCTCTGTTATCGAAGAAGAAAAGGGGATTTCAGATTTGTAAGAATACAAAAAGTCACAATTAAACGTTGCGTCTTAACCGTTTTAGTGTCTCACCTTTTTTTTTACTATTAGATATTATTATTATAAATATGATAACAGATCAAAGACAAATTTTGTAGTTAATAGATATGATGCAAAATTAGAATTTAAATGTGTTTGAGAATTGATAGTTAATATATAGACTTTATGATACAACTAACAATTATATATATTTTCAAACAACATTGTAGATACTAATAACAAAAATGGTTCTATTCAGTATGAAAATCTATATCCTATTTACATAGAAATCTTATCATTTGAAATATGTTACAGCAAAATATAATGAGAATTATGGCAAACATTGAATTATAAAGATCTTAATAATTTCTTTATTTAGAGATAGAAAATAAAGTTTTAATCTAAATATCCAAAACAATTATCCAATTACAAACCATAATTAAACAGTCTCAAATACCTCTTTGAAAACAACATTAAGTGTTTTAATTTGGCATTGCCCATCTTTATCTGTAATTAACACCTTCAATTATTTTCTGGTTGTGACTCGAGAGAAGGCAACATAAAGCTGTCCATGTGTGAAAACCGGTTTCGGTAGAAACAATCCAACATGTTCTAGCGTCTGACATTTGCTCTTGTTTATAGTAATTGCAAACGCCACGGTAACAGGAAAATATCATCGCCTCATACGAAAGAGAAACTTTGCATCAGGTGGACTAACATACATCCTAGAGATAAGTACTCTATCACCAACCTTTTTTCCTGTCACGATTCTTGCTTCAATTACATGATTGGCTATCTAAGTAATAATTAGCCTCGTACTGTTACACAAACCTCCCTTAGGATCTATATTCCTTAGCATCATGACAGGTGCTCCTATTCTCAACGTCAAAACATGGCTTGGCAATCCAGAAACTTGTATAGTGTTTAGGAATTCCTGAGTGTAGATCATATCATCACGTCCGCTTGTATCCGACGTTTCAATACTATCAGAGCTAAGATATCGTCTCTCCTCACCTGTAAATAAGAAATTTTTAGAATTTTAGATATGTTTCTAATATTAGTATTTTAAAAAAAAAAATCTCCATATCTTATTTTATTTTCATACCTGGGAGCTCGGTAAACATAAATTGATTTATCTTATCAACATCATCATTTCTTGGACTTAGAATAGCTCTTTGACTAAAGAAATTTGGATCAGTCATACTTGCAAAATGTTCACCGTAGATTTCTTTAACTATTGCTTCAATAGAATTTCCACTTGTATTAATTAATAAATCATCCGAAATTTCTATCTCTACATCCCCACTACCTGACTCGTTGATTTTGCCATCCCCGATATCAAGAAGCCACTTTGAAAAAGTAGCGAGAGCACCCGCATCCATACTATTACATGCCTTGCGAAGTCTCAATTTTTCGGTAAGTTTAAGAACTTTACAACTATTTAAAAGAACAGATGAGTTGATAGATGCTAAAACTGTCGCTACTCTTCCTCTTTCTGTAATAACAAGTAGTATCTGTCTAAAATCACCTCCTAACACAACAACTTTACCTCCAAAAATTTTGTCACATCTCATGATATCTTTCAAACTCCTATCCAAAGTTTCGTAACAAAGCTTGTTCATCATTGGAGCCTCGTCCCATATTATGAGCTCTGCTTCTCTAATTAAATCAACAAGATCAGATTCGGCATCGATCGTACATAAAGAATATTCATTAAGATTTATTGGAATACCAAATCTTGAATGAGCCGTTCTACCACCTTCCAAAAGCAAACCAGCTATACTACTTGAAGCAACATTCAGAACAATATTACCTTTAGACCTTATATCAGCACCAAGAATAGTCCACATGAAAGTTTTCCCAGTACCACCAATACCATGGACAAAAAACATACCATCTTTGTCGTGATTCACAGAGTGAATGATTTCTTCATAAACACGTCTCTGCTCATCAGTTAGCATAGGTAACAACTTATCATACAATTCATTTTGTTTATGAGGCTTATATATTCTCTCATCTGCGATAACCCTATTAACACCTGTGTTCATTATACTATCATCTGGTTTAGGCATTTTCTCGAAGGCCGTAAGAGACGTACCATTCGATCGCAACATAAGCTCTATTTCAGTTAAACATATATTTTCAGTCTGAGCCCGTGTCAACATTAGACCTACCACAGTAGAGTTAAAAACTCAATTATAATCTTGTCTTGCAAAAAAATGAAATATTTTCAATTAACAAAATAACATTTTGATGTACCTGGATCGTTTCTTTCTCTCCTTTCTTTAAACAAAATATCCTCACACAAGATGTCCTTTGTTTTATTCCAAACTTCAAGAGGAATAGTTAAACTCTTTGTATGCACTAGGATCGCAAATAATTTCCTTAGAAATTCTCCAAAACACCATCACCTGCTTCATTTATAGCCGCAATGTATTCCTTATCGTCATCAAGTAATCCCAATGCATAGCAAGCTTCTTGAAAATCCTTATAAAGAACACCGTTGACTGTTTTTAAATAGTCAAAGCTTGTTGGTCCTGGAATTTTATTAAGCAAAACTCGCAAGTAATAGGCTTGTCCTACAGAAGGAGGTACGTATGTAATCCTGCCTATTGCAAAACTTTTCTGTTTCTCTGACCTTGGCTTCCAAAGTTTTTCTCTCCTATTCCATGCAAATTTTGATGGAAATTCAGCATATGTGAGTTTTCTGGCTTGGGGATAAATCTTGTTGCATTCCATCCAGCCCAAAAATTTAGAAGTTCTATTTGTTGTACAGTGCAAAACATCTTCTATTGGATCATCCTCGTTGTAAATAGCCAATTCTTGTCCTGGAAGATGAAACGAGAGTTTTTTTATGGTTGTAGTACGACAACAAATCGGGAAAGCAAAAATTCGCCAAGAAGCCTCACATGCAGATACATATCTAAAAAAAAGCTTGAATTAGTTTGATACGTTTAAAAAAAATTAAAAAAATAGATTAAATATGAGAATGTTTGACAGTTTGAATAAACTTTTACCTGCAATTGAAAAACTATTTAATTTCATTTTTCTGATCTTCTTCTCCTACTTTGGCTCTAATATAGTTCGGACCTTTAGTGATGTACTTGAACAAATACTTTACTGAACGTGTCTGATTGCACCATTCAACATTAATATGAGCACGAAAACGGAGAGACAAATCATGATTATAGGGAATAACGTAACTATTATCGTATTGGAAACCCTCTTTTTTCCACAACTCTCCCATCGGTTCGTCGTCTATATATTGGATAACCAGCATCGTCAACAATAGTATTATCCATGTATGGTTTTGGAAAGAATTTAGTGCAATGTCCATTATTCATGCAGACACTATCTCTGTTCATAGGACCACACGGACCATTAATCATCACATCAGAAACAACTTCGTATAAATACTTATCCACTTCTTTATCAGGAATTTCAGCACTTATGAATTTATCAATGTCGTCTGTTGTACGCATCTTATTGTCTGGATGTAAAAACAGAATCATGTGCGCATGAGGCAAACCCCTCTTCTGAAATTTTATTGTATACATGGCTGAAAAATATGAAAACAAATAAGCATTAATATATAGACATTTTTAGGAAGACTAATATAAATAATAATAATAAATATTATGAAACATACCAGAATTTACGATACCAAAAGTTTTTTCCTTTGTCACTTGGTCCGATAATCTATCAAGTTTCATCTTGAAAACTCGAGTACATATATCAGGTCTATCTTCTTTACTAAGACGATGTCTTTCTAGATAACGATCTATTTCAGGCCACTTTGGGTTTCACGTAAAAGTTATGAAAAGATCAGGAAATCCATAACACTTGCAAGTAGCCATGACGTCCAGATAATGTTACATCATATATCTCTTTCCACCTGTAAACGATGACGGAATAAATATCCTCTTTCCGTGTTGTGAAAGATCTCCATGTCCTTTTTAGCAGCTTCATTTATCTTATCGACTCTTTCAGTTCGAAGTTTGCTTTGATTCATCCAATATAGTTCAACCTGTTTGATTCTATAGTAGTGAATGCATCGACTAAAAACTGCTGGAATAATTTTCCTGCCATAACAATAATCGAAGATTCTTCGTATCTTTCAAATATTCTATACGCATAAAATTCCCTCATGGTGACCGTTTTCCTTTTACGTCCACGGGTATCCACGAAACCCTATATCGATGCCTAATCTGAAACCATATTCACCATAAGGGAACAACAATGGGTATTGTAAATGCAAGTATGCGGGATGAAGCTCACTTATCCTCTGTAAATTACCCGAATGACATTCTATAACAATGTCACGTTTATTCACACCAGCCGTAAAATCTCCGGGTATTAGAGCAGCAACCTCTTTGCTGGTAGGAAGATTATGAGTTCTTGCATCAGTAGTTCTTTCTGAAGGTAACATTAATCGCAAACCTTCGCTACCATCCTCCATATTAAATCTTTCACGTGCCGATCTAAACGCCCTAACATGCGGGTAATGACTACCAAACATTTTTTTTAATAGTCCAACAATCTCATGTCTTAAATCTCTCAAAGATCCAGATGTTCTATATCAACGACAAAACACATAAATTTATAATAATCATGATTAGTATAATATAACAAATATTAAAGATATTTAACATATTTTAAGATATGAATAATATTTATATACGTATTTAACAATATTAATAATTACCTAAATGCAGAGATTCTATTAGCTACTTTGTGAAACGACCGACCTTTTTTTTTTTTTTAAATATTAAATAATAATAATAAATAATAAATATATATAATATAATATAATAATAAACTACAACTAGTGGTCCCATATCCACTAGCCACCTAACCACATTCACAATCAACAGCGGAATAACATAAATCAATATCCACTAATAAACCAATAATAAACAATAACAATCCGATATTATAGCAAGGCAATATCCCAATACCAAACAACAAGAAACATGAAACCAGCAACCTAGCAATGTTTCTAATGACTCAACTCTAGCAACCTAGCAATGCAAGACAACATCCAATCGAGTCCCTAGAACATCCTCCTCTTCATTGCCTTGATTCCACGATCACACTTTGCCTTTACCTGCACCACAAACACAAATTGAGATGCATGAGTATTTGATAAACACTCAGTGAGGCAATCCTCCCATCTACTGGGCTATACACACAAGCAATAAGATCTCTACATGCCACAAACAACAATCAATAAAACAAACCAGGCAATATACAAAGCATACAACGATCCATCGTAGCTGAAAGAAGGGTGTCGACCGACACCAGATGGTGTCGATCGACAATGACAATCTGGTGTCGACCGACACCATACCGGTGTCGACCGACACCCTGCCCGACACTCCCGAAAACCCTAGTTTGTGTCGACCGACACCTCCACATGGCATCGATCGACACTCGCCAAAGTCCCGAGCCGTCCTCGCGTTGGTGTCGACCGACACCCCAACTGGTGTCAACCGACACCGTTGCCGAGCAGCGATTTCCTTCGATCAAAAACTCCGAATCTCGCCTCCAATCTTCTTCAATCCGCTCCTTGCACTCCCAGAAGCCAAACCCAGCCAAAACAGCGACGAAATACCATAGAGAACTCAAAGAAACAACCACATAAGCACCAAATCACATAAACTCTAGAGATCTTAGCTTAGATAAGCCATGGTCATGCACTCACCTCTTTCAAGAAGATTCTGACCAACAAGAACGAATTCCCTCACTCCTAGCAAGCTTCTAGCTCCTTCCCAGCCTTAGATCTCCCAAGAACCAAGGAATCTCCCCAATCTCTCTCAAAAGCTCAAGAACTACTCTCTCTTTTGTTTTTCTCTGAAAACGGCGATAAAACACAAACAATTTCTTCCTCTAAAAACTCGATTTTAGGGATTTCCTAAACCAACCACGCAAACCGGACAATTAACATTGAACTGACCAAACCGGCCACAATTGGTGTCGATCGATGCCTCACTAGAAGGTGTCGATCGACACCCTTACCAAAATACCAAAAATTGGTTTGCGGGTGTTACACTTTGTTACATACGTCATGTATATATAATTGCAAAACATTGGTTCCTTGCCAGGCTCTGGTAAAATATCACCAATACGATGATAGTTTCCTCCGCACATATGGAATAGATACGGTCCTCTACCTTTATTTATAGAATGGTTAATTTTTCCACCAAACGATGTGAACGAAAACATCATATTGTATGCTCGTATGTTATCACGGAAGTTTTTACCCCTGTCGTCGTTATTATAAAACAATGATAATAACGTTTTAGGTGCAGTGTTCAGCGTAGGAAGTATTACTTTGCCACGATGGCAACACAATGAAAAATCCGGCTTTGCCTTTTTAGTCCGTTTATTCACCCGTTCTCCATACCACATATATGCTCCACAATTATCACATAAAAAATAAGGATATCCATCATCATAATAACCTACATACATATTTTTTTAAAAAAATTTAAATATGTATTAATTAAATACATATCTTCAAATCTATCATATAACCAATCAGATATGCATTGAGTAATACTATTATTTAGTAACTTAGCTTTTACGGGAGGAAACCCAAGAAACATATCAGATGTCGCATCGTTATCATTAATCTCGAAAGAAATCCCATCAGTAGAGCTATCAGAATCACTTTCATCGTTCGTATCCGAATCAGTTGCGACGTAACATGCGAAATCTTCGTGTAGTCCGGAAAGAAGAAAATTTTCTGCATAGATAACGATTGAATTAGTTACTTAGCATATATATATTTAAAAATTCCTTTCCGAACATATAACTTTTTTCTTTTTTTTTGCCCTTTTAGACTTTAATATTTGCATTCTTATCAACCTTGCCGTCTTATGTGAATCAAGATATTGAAAATTCAATGCATTCGTAAAAGCATGTAGATTTATCGTAGAACTAACACCTGTATTTCAATGTTGTTGCATACGATCTATTAGCTTTGAATATAACATATCTCTTAATGTAAAGAATTGAAAATGTCGATACGTTTTCTAGAGACGGCATGTGTCGATACATTCTTCCTCCAATATGGAATCTTCGAAGGTCTCATTATAAAACGTCAAGTATAGTGATCTGCAAAATATAAATCAAACTACGATCAAGAATTTATATAATCGAGTAATTCTGACCATTTTAGTTTATACCTTTACTTTCTTAGTTATTTTCTGAATTTCGCTGTTAGGTCTGTTTATATAAGAAGAAGGTATAAACTTAAATGTACTAATTATTGATATATACGAATATTGACATATGTTTCTATATATCCTCTTAACTTTTTAAATATATTTTTTAAACACATGTTATTTATCTTTCTAATTATGTATGCGGATCTCTAATACGACTTTTTGAGATTTACTTTCTTGAACTTCATCAATATCTTATTTTGTTATATTTCCATAGTCTTTAATATCAATATCGGATTATAATTGAACCATTATTTTATTTATTTAATATTGTTCTGATTAATATATCATAATTGTTATAACAAATAAATTTTATCAACTTATAATTTAATTTTCTATTAGTAACATTATATTATTAATGTACTTTTCGTTGGATCGTCATATCGTAATTATTATTAAAAAGGTAATTTCATTGTGTTATCAAAATTAACACTCGAGAAACTAATGAAAGTGATAATATCCTTTTTAAGAAATTCAAAACGAATTATAAGAACATCATGATCATACTTATAAAATAAAAATAGATACGATTATTAAATATTAAAATTAAAATTCTAAAACGATCTTCGAAAGTCAATCCTTTGTCGTGTAAGATCTTTGCATCCATATTTTGTTCTTCTCACACCAGATAGATCCAGAAGCACCCTTATCATATGAGTTAATTGACTCGTTGATAGACATCATATTGTATTCCATCCAAGTATCAAATTTAGATTTCTTGTTCGTTGATTTCAATATACCATCTTCACAGTTAACAATGGAATTTTGAATGTTAAGATGCGCCAATGAGTTCTCTTCAGAAGATTTTAATTCTTTTCTGATTTTTCTTGTTTTTTTTTTTTCTGGTTCCGGAATGCTATCCTCACAATAGAAAATAAATTGTTCTGGTTGAAGTTGCAAACGAAGTGCATCTTCATCAGCACTTGAAACTCTCTTGGTAGATCGACGAATTCCAGATGGGCGTTTCATTATGATTCTTCACATATACATTTTAAACATTTGAGTGTGAATTTACAATGATACAAAATATTAAAAAAGCTTGAATTATGCGTTACCTCTTACGTCAAGCAGCAAGAACTCAAGAATTGGTTCAGTTTTTTTTTTTTTTTTTTTTTTTTTTTTTTTTCCAGTTGACATGGAACAATAATAAGAATTACATATATATAACATGTAGGAGACAAATTTTCACATTTGATAATATTATTTTTCCTAAATTTTCGTATTGAATATTCACAATATTCAAAATTACCATTAAGTTTTAAATATGAAAATATTTGTTAACATAATCGTTAATGTTCATTTTCCTCAATTTTCATATTGAATATTCAGACTATTAATTTTGACCACTTATTTTAACGTATTATCGTTCTTTTTGGAACTTTGATGTATTTTTAAATAGTTTTACTTTGGGTTATAAGAATATTCTAACTATCAATATTTCACAAACATTATATATTATGTTTTTTTTTTATTTATGGCAAGTTATATATATAAATATTTGCTTATTTCTAACATAATTCCAGTGAATGACTAAAATAAATTAAAATCAATATCAAAACGATAACTGAAACAACCGCATCTGGATTCCCAATCCTTACACCGGACACACGGGAAACATTTTCATCGAAACCCCATAATTCCGACGAGACAACCGGCGTTCCACAAATACTAGCTAAAGCAAACTATTTCATACTCTCCAACTACTAATAGTAATCATACAAACGTACTTCAGCTCCACAAGCATTTTACATTTATAGACTCTGATTACTTCTCCAACAAGACTCTGATTACTCTGATTACTTCTCCAACCATCCCTAACGACTGAGTAACAAGAGAAGTGGGCTAGAATACTTTATTCCGTCCAGCCACGGAAACACTTCTCCGACGAATCCATCGATTCACCGTCTTAGCTTTAACCCGGCACTCCTGAGCTCTAACTTGGTTCTACAACCACCATGACCTTGCTCCATAAGCTTACGGAGGTTCTAGCTTGAACCGAGCTTGTTGGTTCAACCAACAACACAACTTAAGACAATTCAATCCATACAAAAGCTTATATAAACACTCAAATAATTCATAAACTAACCGTTGAAATCGAAGTTCCACCGTTGGATATGAAGCCCGGACTATCACGAGTCTCTCTACCAAATTTCGTTACGATCAGAAAAGTTTTGAACCACCAAATGCCGCCTAGAAAGAGCTATGTCGGAACAGTTTCTAAGGTTCATACTTAGCCCAGATTTCACAGTTTCAGCGAATTACTTTTCCAGGAAGTAACGAACATAACTCCTCAAGATCAACTCCGAATGAAGCTATTTCAGATGCTGTGGACTCTTGGCTTGACGGAGATCACGCCAGTATAATCACCGTTCCGAACCAATATAAGATCTGGCTCAGGCGAGCCTACAAAGTCGGCTACTCCACACTGCCTTTATCTCCAACCTTCTTTCACTTTCTTTCTCCTCTTCAGTTCTGTTCACTCTGCTCTGTTCTCCCATCACTAGAGAAGCTTTACACAGCCATAACATGACTATCCAGACCCACAAGAGGCTTCCCCACCTCCGCCGCATCTCTCTCTCTCATATCCGTCATGACTCCATCGCGTCTCTCTCTCCTTTTTGATAACAATATCCCTTGCTCTAGGACTCACGTTGCTTATCCTCCTCTTGAGTTGGTAGACAACACGAACACAAACAACTCCATGGAGAAGGAGATGCTTACATGTATACATATACTGATATACACGGCTCATCCCTCTCCTCCTTACATATATCACCACCAAACCAGGCTCTACGCCTTTTATCTCTTTACCCAAACATTGATCAACGTAAGCCATTACATACTCTTACTATTACAAACACGAGCCAGCCACAACAACAACGGTCGTGGCATCTAGAACAATCATCACAAAACACTTTCTCTCTTACGATTACATAATCACTTTAATAATCGATTCTAAAGATCAATCCAATAAACAAATCCACGCAACAAAGAAAATACGATCCTCTCCCATGACCACCAAACTCACAAATCAGCGACTCACATAACACAACAACATACACGAGAGTTAAGGGGTAGCCGATACCTTGTCAACAACAATGGTTTGCCCTCCGATGAAGACGTGACACGCGAAGACACAATTTGTTCACAACGAGAGTCTCGTGGTTCACAAATGGCGGCAACTAACACGAACAACATAACAAACCACAACGGCAACACAATCGAGCTAAGCCATTTACCTTTCTCTGCATCACCGGTTTACTCTCTGGTGAAAACGTTACACACGACGGCACAAGCTGTACGCAACGAGGGTCCAGTCTCGATCCCCTCTTCATCACACGCCAACACCACCTCGCCCCTCTCTCCTCTCTAATACAGTAGAACCACAAATCTCTCAATTAAGAACTGATGAAATGATAAACTTGAATCGACGTTCATAAAAAGCAGAATCAACTTCTCATGTTAGAATGCATGGAAGGATCTCAATCTACCAATGAGGAACACACACCAACAAACTAAAAAGAAGAAGATTACAATTCCCAAATTTTTCACATAATCTTCACAAACGAACTCTTCCTACTCTTTATTCTTCAGTTTCGTCAATTGCCAATGAACACCACGTCATTTACTCTTTTTCCTCCAATCAAATCCTCTTAAACCTCCACGTCAGCTTCACTCTCCTTTTCCTATATCGTTTCCTTGGTTTAATTCGATTAAACCACAATTTAGCTAAACCAAGAATTAATTAAAACCAGTTCTAATTTAATTAATAACTCAATCAAGTTAATAAACCAACTTAATAAACCAACTAAAATTAAACCGGCTTCACTCCAATTTCCGACATACACACAAATTTTCCTTTTTTTTTGGGGACACGGACCTTACAATTACCAATTGGTGACAACTTGTCATGTGGGAAGGTTGTTAAAGGGTAAGGACCAGGGTTCGAGGAACGCCTGGCGCACCAATAACCTACTGGTAGATTTGAATATCCACAGTGATGGGTTATGATCGATGCCCTGCAAGACCAGCTTGGGGTCCATTGGGACGGCTAGCAGTGGGCTAGCAGGGTCCACGGACGGTCCGTTGGGGCAGCTAGCAGTGGGCTAGTGGGGTCCGCGGGACGGGTTGTCACAATAACATGTTTTGAAGTGATTGAAATTGTCTGAAATAATTTGAACTTTCTGCAAAAAACATAAACCCAAAAAAAGACTAAAATAAATTTAAACCAAAAACATATTTTTAAGTGATGGAAATTGTTCAATCTCGGTGTTCTGTTTTGATCTTTTTCCTTATCTTCATGCTATGACCCCCATTCGACACAACATTGCTTTCTGTATAATCTCTCTTAGATGAAGACAAACTCGTTTCAGCTGGTGCGATTTTCAACTTATGATCATCGACATCCGAAGAATTATTTGAAAGTTCATTCCTTCCATAGAGTTCCTACATTGAAATAATATACATTGAGATTAAAAAGATATAGAATCCATAATGGTATTATGTTTTTTTTTCTTTAGTACCTTGCCAAATTGCACAACCATGTCATCCTTTTCCCAAAACTTTTTGACAACATAAGCAGACTTGTCGCCCTTTAAACTATCGATTCTAATCGAAATTTTAAACAGCATAGTCTTCCCTACTGAGACCGAGAGAGATTCAGGAATAGATGCAGTTTCCTCCTGACCATAGGTGAACACTTGATTCAATACTTGTTTATATATTTTAAACCAAAGAGTTCAAATATTACTATACTTACTTTAGATTTTTCCAAAGCCAGATCTTCCGCTTTTTTTCCAATAAATAGTTGGGCAAGACCGTCAAAGAAGAGCAGCTTAATCTTTTGAGAACTTCCGTACCCAACATGAAGTATGAGTTTATACCTTTCAAACAGTAAGACATCACTTAAAATAAGTTTATAGTTCCAAATCACAATTCCTAAGAAACATTTAAACAATTTAAGTGAAACTTACTTGTAATCAACATCCGTAACACAAACTCCACCTCAATCAGCATCACAAACTCCACAACTATAAAGTAAATCTTTTCCAGATTGAGATTATAGTGGATACGGCTGCACCTTCTTATTGCAAACTTTACAGGTAATATAATACCATTTAGGCAACACTTCAACAGAATAAATTGTCACAATTGTCACACATGTTCGCGCCTGTAAAGAATAAACCAAACGTCTGTTCCCCCATAGGGTATTCAGAAACAACATAAGTTACATGATATCAATTTTATCTTTAGAAACATTACCTCAAGTGCATAAACGATTTGGTCCATAGTACTCTTTTCGTTCAGAATGAAAAACTCCTTATATAATGTCACCTTTGGTTTTTGAGGGCTTGGATCATCATCAAGTTGTATTAAATCAACAGCATCAGTGGGCAACATGTAAAGTTATAAAAATAATAAAATATGTAAACGAATATAACATGTTTTGCCGAATAATATAGAAGGGATATATATATATATATATATATATTTACTTCTTTCGAAACGCGTCTACTTCAGGTATAACTGGATTTATCATAATGTCGGTAGAGTTGAACGCATTGGAAATACTATAATTCCCTATAATGTGGATTTAATTGGCAGCGTTTGATTTGACAATCATAAGTTCTAAGATTTTTCAGAAACTCAGTAATTACCTTTCCACTCCTTCAAGCATGCAAATCATATTACACAAACGACAACAGTATCTTGATATTCTTTTATTTGTGTATCAAAATCCTTCGCAAGATCACCCCACACCGTGCAATTCAACCGGGTTCCACTATATTACGAATGCATGAAATAAGAATATATATTTAGATATTATATTCCAAAATAATTTTAATTTTAAAGAATATTTATTAAGGAATCATATGTTAAATCTTGCAAATCGAAACTCAATTTGACATTATCATTCCCTTTTGTTTTGACGCTATCAAGATTTCCAACACCAACGATCTGACCGATTACTTCGACAAAAAATACATATGAATTAATTGTTTTTTTATCCTTAAAAATAATTTTTTTAATATGAAGTTAACAACTCACAAAACAATACATTCTTATCTAATTCTCCAGCCAAGATAGAAGAAAAATTCTGAAAGTATTTTTCTGGGACACGAACTGGGAATTCATCACATGGTTCACTATAGTGGTTCTATAAAAGACGATTTTAAATCCCAAAGAACTTGTCTTATAACTACTATCATAATCTTCTATGCTGAATGTATCAACTATCTTAGACTCCCCGACAGCGAGTTGGTTCTGAAATCTGCTGACCAAACCATCTTCAATAGATGCATGTATCCTAGTACCCTATATATAATGATTAGAAGTTAAAAAGCTAATATCGAGATTTTCAAAAAAAATGATAGAGATATCAATTAAACATCACGTTTAAAATAATTTATTAAATCTTACATCACTGTCAACGAAGACCATCTGTAGAGACTTGAATGACTTCCAAAGTCTTATGATACAGATTCTAATTTTTTGATGGTTTAGCGCAGGGTTGAGATTGCCTATCTAAACAAAAGGACGAATATTCATCTTTTTAGAAGTCATATTGAGCTTTGCATATGACTTTTTAACACATTATCGTATCAATATATATAGAGATGTTATACAACCGACTTGATTTTTATTAGAATAATTTCTTATTTTATTTTTTAGACGATAATGATGAGGAATGTAAACATATCATATATGAATATTCTAAATATGTTTATTATCAATTTTTAAAAAGTAAATTTTACATATTTATACTTCTGCAACTTTAATGAAAACCATAAAGCACTTATAGATTACCATATGTCGAAATTTTTAAAAAAGTTATTTTGTAAATTATAATAATAGACTTTATATATAGAAATTACACAAACCTCAATATGTCATCATTTTCAATTAACGCAATTTTATAAATAGTTTGAATAATGATATTTTAATTAACTTAGTATATCTAAAGATATTTTTAAATAAAAATTAACTAAACGTGTTTATCAATAAAACAATAAAATTACAACAGTTCAAAAATCGGATCTGAACAGAGTACTCAATAGGGGATTCGATGCTTCTCAAAAGTATCCTCAACAGCAAGATGAATATAGGAGTCAAGTGCATCACTGTATTTTGGAGAAGAAATAATTTAAATCAGTAATGTCCATATCAATTAATCATTAAACAAATAAACTTAGATTTGTTAATTACCTTAAGTCCATAACGAAACGATAGTTGGTATCATCCAAATCTTGTATTCTTTTCTCTCCATGATCAGCGTAATTGTACCTAAATGTTAGTTTAAATTAACATATAATTCATATATATCCACATAATAGATTTTTTAATTGAAAGATGATCCAAAATAAGAATTTGATTTACATGAGCATGTAGTCTGCAAATTCTTCACTCTTTGGATCCTCTATTATGTCCGAGCATTCATCACCGTTTGTTAGAAAACATTATCATCTAGCATCATCGTTTATAGAAAATAAGAAAACTCGTTAATAATTTCATTATAATAATTTACAGCATTGAGTTTAAACAAAAAATATATTATAAACATATGTAATCACCTCCAAATCTGATTGCTTTCCACATCTTGAACAGACAAACCCTTTTTCCGTTACCCAGCTTGAATTTTTTGAACATATGATTGACATAACATCCTGTTGTGAAACAGTCAAGTACATATCCCCTTGAAAAAGAACAAATGAAACCAAAAAAGTCATGCAGCATATTTTATCAAGTACATATAACTCTTTTTAAAAATAATTCCATTCATTTATTATATTACTTATATATTATATATAGCTTGTTATACCCGTATATAAAAACTTACTCAATTGACTTGATAGTGAATTTTATGTAGCGATACATCAAATTCCAACGATCGACACTATCTTCTTTTTTGAATCTTGATTTCCCCCATATTTAGTGATGCATCCAATCAAATTAACTGTCATAAAAATGTATAAAATGTATTATAAATAACAAATAAAAGATTTCAAAAACAATAAATTATAAAGTATCACTTACCATAAGGTCATCTTCCATGAAACACATTATCATAAACACGTCTAAAACCTACATTATTAAAAGGTTTGCAAATTATAGGATCTCTTGCAAAGCTGATTATAGTTTTTTCTGTGAAGAAGATCCGATAACCGAGATTAGTTTTCTGGATTTGCTCTCTGTCGTCCTTGACTTCAAACTTCTTTATAACATAAGTTCGATTTTTTGACATATTAAAATACAGAACACCATAGAGTGATGCCGGGATAGTAGCATGTCCAAATGTACCCTAATTCAGAAAATGATTTTCCAAGGTATTTAGACACACCATACATATGAAGAAACAACGAAATAAATTTTTAAAACATACCTCTTCGTCAACCAAGATCAGCTCTGTCGATACATCATTCGAAAAATTTTTCACTCTCCGTGAACGGAAAACCTTGACACAATTCATCCATCCCTTTGTCTAAGGATTCAATTTGTCAAGCAAAACAAATCTCGTCATTTTTTATAAAAAAAAAAAAAAAAAAAATTGAGATTGAGAGAAGTTTTGAAAGAGAGTGAAATGTAGAAGTTGAAGAGGTAATAGTTTAATTTTAAGTTTTATAACTCGACTACAAGAATTTAACGGTGTTAATGGTTGCATCAAAAGTCTTGACTCGAAGGGATGTTACCACTCACACCTATTGATTAAATAATTGGAAGTGAAATGACCCGACTTTAAAAAAAATAATAATAATAAATATACAAATATAATATAATTAATAAACTATAACTAGTGGTCTCATATCCACTAGCCACCTAACCACAATCACAATCAACAGCGGAAATAACCAATATCAATATCCAATAAATAACCAATAATAATCCAATAACCAACATTAATTCCAAATCATAAACTAATGATCCAACCAACATAAACCAGAGAACCAGCAATCCTAAACAGCATTCTAGGACTCAACTCTAGCAACCTAACAGAAGCCAGACAACCAAGCGAACCACTAGAACATCCTCCTCTTCATTACCTTGATTCCACGATCACACTTTGCCTTTACCTGCACCACAAACACAAATTGCAATGCATGATTATTTTATAAACACTCAGTAAGGCAATCCTCCCATCTACTGGGCTATACACACAAGCAATAGAGACATCTCTAACCATCAACCAACAATCAACAATCAACAATAACAAACCAGGACTTTGCATTGACCGACACCAACATGCATTGACCGACACCAACATGCATCGACCGACACCAGATGAAGATGCATCAACCGACACAGGTTGCATCGACCGATGCTAGATGCACTTGCATCGATCGACACTCGCACTGCATCGATCGACACTCGCACTGCATCGACCGACGCATGCTCGACATAACACGAAAACCCTAGGTTTCGCGTTGTCCTCGCACTTGCATTGACCCACGCACAAGGTGCATCGACCGATGCAATGCCGAGCATCGTGTTTCCCAGAAGCTTCTTGCCGGATCTTCATTCCTACAACCACAAAAACTTGATCCCAAGGCACAAGAAAGCTTCCTAAACAATCTAACAAGCCTAACAACACATAACAAGCAAATCAGAGAGATCTCTAGCTTAGATAAGCCATGGTCATGCACTTACCTTTGCCAAGACGATTCTGAACCTCAAAAAAGCAAGAAAACACTCCTAGCAAGGTCCTACAACGTTCTAAGCCTCAGATCTCACCAGAAAACGCCATAAACCTCCAAGAATCTCCCAAAACGCTCAAGAACTCTCACAAACTTCTTTCTCTCTTTCTATTTATCAAAATGGCCAAAACACGTCGAATGAGACAAAACTCGTGTTAAGGGTTTTCCTAACCCAAAACGCAGCACTTAACTTAACTCGTCCGCAGAAAACCAACCTTGCATCGACCGATGCAATCCCTAAACCAGGATTTCGGTTCGCGGATGTTACAATTCTCTCCCACCAATCTAGATTCGTCCTCGAATCTCGAACAACTATCAGCCAAGGACTCCTGTGTAACCGTGTCCACGGCCCGCACTCCTCCGACCGATCTACGGAAGGTCACCTCTAGGCGATAGACTCACGCTCCAGGCGTTATTTGCTCTTGACTTTTGGACTTTCCTTTACTCATAGGCCTAAACCTTGAGTTTTAATTGGCTCCTTATCAGACCTAAGTCTGCATGCCATAATGTTGGCTCCTCATCGGGCCTAAGCCCGCATGCCATAAAATATAAGGAAAATCCAATACTCGTCTCTCGGGTTGACACCCTACAGCGCACCCCCGGATCGTCATACGAAGTCGATATACCAACCATACTCCCAAGCCACAAAGTCTTAGAGTATGGCAGTACTAGGAGAACCTAAGTCCCCCAAGAGTCGCGAGCAAACAATTCTGAACACGTCTGAGTCCTATCCCTATCCAGGTTTCCTTCCTGTGGCTCACGTAAGACATCACAATGTCCTACCAACCACATATCCCCTCACTGGAATACCTCATGACCGCACAAGGATCATATGCATGCCACAAGGCCAGACAATCTGTACTAAACAGGACCGCCACAAGGGCCAACCAAATTACCTAAACAAGACCGTCACAAAGACCAAATAATCTGTCCTAAACAGGACCGTTACAAAGACCAAACAATATGTCATAAACAGGACCGTCACAAAGACCAAACAATCTGTCCTACACAGGACCGTCACAAAGACCATCTGTCCCGAAGGACCGTCACAAAGACCATCTGTCCCGAAGGACCGCCTAAATAGGCACTGTAATGACCCTCACCAAGGGGTAAATTCCAAAAATAAAACTCAAGGCCAAAGGACCAAGAAAGGAAGCCAACAAGGAGAAAAGAAAGTTTGATGAAGAAAAGTCCGAGAAAATCTGGCCGAATCGAGAAATGGCCGAGTTGTCCGAAGATGTCCGAAAGACCGAGAATGTCCGAGAAGAGTTGTCGAGAGTGTCCGAGAAAAATTGCCGATATGCCGAGAGTGCCGAGACGGATCGAGAATCGCCAAAACCTGACCGACGATCGACCGAAAGACGCTAACAGGTCCATCAAGAAATTTTTCTTTCATAAAAATCGCCTAACTTAAGATGGGAAGTGGAGGATTAAAATAATCAAGGTGGAGTTAGTGGGAATATTATTTTAATCATGAAGAAGTTAGTGGAGTTAGTGGGAAGATTATTTTAATCAAAGTGGAGGAAGTGGAGTTAGTGAAGAATTAAATTATTAATTTTTCTCCATATTTCCTAAAGTGGAAGATTAAAAAATTAAAAGAAAGGAGTTAGTGGAGGATTAAATAAATCAAGAAGGTGTTAGTGGAGGATTAAAGAATTCAAGTGGAGCTTAGTGAAAGCATGAAAAAACCCTTTGTGGCCAAGTGTGATTTTCGTTTGCAATAAGTGTCCCTCATGCAAACTCTCACCAAAACTCACACTTCCACTATAAATAGATCCCCTTAGGACCTTTTGTGAAGGCATTTTCGTTTTTGTCTCTCTTTCCTTAAGAAAATAAGAAGTTAGAGAGAGAGTTAGAGAGTTAGAGAGAGCTAGGGAGAAGGTGCTCTTCCTTAGAAGCTTTTCTCTTCCGCATCGCAAGCTAGGAATAGAAGCTGTTAGATCGATTCTTTCAAGCCAAGTCCAGGTGAGTTTTGATGCATGTGATATGGCACATGATAGGAGGGGTTTTGTTGGTTTTTGCTTAGGATTTATGGTTTAAATCTAGGCATTTTTGTTGGGTTTTGAGGTAGATTCGTTTCTTTTCTTCTAGATTAAATTTCTAGATAGTTAAGTCTCGTTTCTTTGTTTCCTTGCATGTTGATGTGAGGTTATGTCTAGCACTTAGTCTCTAGAATTTTCATTCTAGTTTCTTCGTTGCTTGTTTGTTTGTGCATGTTGCTTGATTGCATTGCATGTTAGTTGTTGCATGTTTAGCTCTTAGTTTCTAGATATTTCTCTAGATTCTTAGACTTGCATGTTGTTGGTTGGTGTCGCATGTTAGTGTTGTTGTGTGAGTTCTGCGGTAATGCATGTAGGTTAGACGCATGTAGAATCGGTTTAAATTGGATGCATGTGTAATATGGTAGGGTTCATGCTAGTGAAATGTTTAAATGCACATCTAACATGAATCACCATGCGAATAAATTTGAATGCATTTTAAGTAAGATGAACACTTAAAATTTGATAAAAGGGATTGGATGCAAGATTAAATTGCTGAAGTTCATTTGTATATTATTGCATAAATTCGTGTGAGGTTAGCTTAAATGCTTAAACTAATTTTAAAAGATTTAAATGGATTAACTCAAATGAACTTGCATGCTTAATCGTACTTAAGGATTTAAGATATTAAATGGCTTTGCATACGTAATTTGGACTTAATGATTTAAATTGGTTAAATCAATTTGGTTGCATGCATATTAGAAGTTGTTGCATTGATTTTGCTTAAGTTGCTTAATGTAGGTTGCATACATGTAAAATAATCTTAAGTTGCTTGATTTGTGTTTCATGCTCCTTGTTGATTATTGCATGTCGTATTCTTGCTTGATATCATGCTAACGTGCTTGATTTATCATTGCTTGAATTGTGGTTGTGTGTTTTATTTTAGCTTAGCCTCTTGAATATTCTTTCTCGATACTTAGCTAGAATAGTGTGTCGATCTTCTGTTCCAAAAGCGGTTGTCACGCGTGAGTTCCCGACGATGTAGCTTATTTGTGGTTTCATGCTGGTGACCTTTGTGGGACACTATCACGGCTAGCTAGCTACTAGCGTGACCGCTACATGACGATGTAGCTTATTTGTGGTTTCATGCTGGTGACCTTTGTGGTCTCGGCATGGGGGACGGTATGGAACGGAACAGACTATCGAGGGCCTTTAGGTGAAAAGAGTCTAGGGTATTTCAAGCGATCCTTGTAGTATTCTTGATGTCTTTGTTTGGTTGATAGGCGAAGGAGTCTAGGGTATTTCAAGTGTCCCTTGTTTTATTCTAGATTTTCCTTGCGAGTCGTGTTTGGGTTAAGAGTCTAAAGTGTTCTTTAGTCCTCTTTGATGTGAGTAGCGAGTCTAGATCATCGAGTCGAGTCGTATGAATCTAACCTCTCTCACTTGTTGTGGTTTAAATTGCTTCCGCTATTGTTTTCGTTGTGTTACTTTGATTACTTGCTAGTTTGTTTTACTTGCTTGTTTTCTTTGCTTGCATGATGTGTGTTGCTTGCTGGGGTTGGGGTTGGGTTTGGTTTCTTGTTAGGTTTTCGAACTCACTGAGTGTTAGCACTCAAGACTCCATATTTGTGTTGCAGGTAACCTTAGTGGGGGAAAGTCTTAGGGGGAGCGCAGGACATTAGGCCAGCCGGTATAGAATTGCATTGCCTTTGTAAGTCGTTTTTGTAATAACTTATATTATCGTATTTTGGCCTTATGCCTGGCGCCATTTTCGTATTAATGTTTTACGCACTTATTTAATGAAGTAAATAAAGTCGAAAGTCATTTTTATTTGAGTTGTGTCGCTTCGTTTGGTTCCAGCCTTGTCCGGGCCAACACAACGCACGAGGCCGCAAGGGTTGCAAAGCCTATGTAGTCTCGGTTGCGGGTGGAATTGTGCTAGGGAGGATGGGTCGGGAAGTCTGCAGCTTCCGTCCCTCGACTGGACCACCTCGGTGTAGTTCCCATAGTGGCGTCTCGTGGCTGTCCGTTGGCCTGCGTGGTCATAGGATGGTTTGGGGGCGTTACAGGCACTCTAGCTAAATAGCCCGCCACAAAGGCCACACATCTGGCTAAACAGCCCGCCACAAAGGCCACACATCTGGCTAAACAGCCGGCCACAAAGGCCACACAACTGTCTAAACAGCCCGTCACAAAGGCCACACAATGTCTAAAAAGACTGCCACACACGACACAATGACTCAAAAGTCCGCCAGTAAGGCCACACAAGCCTCTCCCAGGCTCCCTACCATTAAAATGGACAAATTCTAACTCACATAAAACTTTTCATTTTCAGCACTTTCCATTTTTGGAAACTTCTATTTCAAGAAACTTTCCCCAAAACCCCGCCTCACGGAAACTTTGTACCCCGAGCACCACCTCTTCTTGTTACTGAGTCGCACAACCAACCACCCCAAGCGACCGAGTAAACAAGAGAGATGGGCTGGAATACTCCACTCCCGCTCTAGCCACAGATTACAGATGGGACCAGGCTAGACAAGTTCAAGTCGTAGATTGCTTCTCATACCACTTCTTAAACCTTGCCTTCATCCTCGCCTCAGGCTCCCAAGTCTGCTCCTCCACACCATCACAGTCCCAAAGGACTCTCATCAAAGGAACCTTCTTCTTCAGAAGTTCATTGATCCTCTTCTTGAGAACCCTCACTGGTCTCGCCTCCAAATTCATGTTAGGCTGAAGATCCTCAGGAATCTTAGCCAACAACTGATCATCCTCACGGAGACACTTCCGCAACATAGAAATATGAAACACCTTGTGGAATGCATGCATAACCTCAGGAAACTCCAGCCTATATGCTACCGGTCCCACCCGCTCAACCACTCTGAACGGACCCATAGACCTCGGACTCAACTTAGTCTCTGTCAATGACCTGTTCGGACCCCGTAACATGGCCATCTTGAGGTACACTCTGTCTCCTACCTGAAACTCAAGATCTCTCCTCCTCCTATCGGCATAACTCCTTTGCCTATCCTGAGCCTCCTTCATGTTCAGCTTGAGTACCTGATTCTTCTCTGAGGTCTCCTGAACAAAATCGGCCTCAAACATGCTCCTCTATCCCACATGAGTCCAGCATAACGGTGTACGGCATGGTCTCCCATACAAAGCCTCATAAAGAGCCATCTTAATACTCGCCTGATAACTGTTGTTGTAAGCAAACTCTACCAGGTTCAGGTGATCTGCCCAATGGCCACCCCAATCCAACACACACATCCTCAGTAAATCCTCCAGCGTCTGAATCGTCCTCTCTGACTGTCCATCTGTCTGGGGATGATAAGCTGTACTCATATGCACCTTAGTGCCCATCTCTGCCTGAAATGCCTTCCAGAATACCGAAGTGAACTTAGAATCCCTATCAGAAACGATTCTCGCTTTAACCCCATGCAATCTGACCATCTCTCTCACATACTTCTTAGCCAAGACCGCTGCTCCATCAGTCTTCTTAATGGCTAGAAAATATGCTGACTTAGTCAACCAGTCCACAATGACCCAAAAAGCATCAAAAGTCCGTGACACTGGCAATCCTACCACAAAATCCATAGTGATCATATCCCACTTCCACTCAGGAATGGGTAGACTCTTCAGTAACCCGCCAGGAACCTGATGCTCAGCCTTCACTAGCTGACACACATTGCACCTCGCGATCCAGCTAGCTACATCCTTCTTCATCCCAACCCAATGATAGTACCTCTTGAGATCACAGTATATCTTAGTCGCTCCTAGATGAATATAAAACTTGCTTGCATGAGCGTCTCATAGGATCTCCTGCCTCAACTCCTCATCCTTGGGGACACAAAACCGAACGTGCACCAAGATAGTACCATTATCTGAGACCTGATACTCTGAATCAACATCCTTAGAGGCATTCACCAGCCCCTAATCCTTCTCCTGAGCCAACCGCACCCTACTCAGAAGATCTGCTCTATCAACTGCTTCCAAACCCAACGGTTCTAGTGAAACAGCACACAAGCTCAAAGAACTTATCTCTCCTACCAGAGACTCCATCTCTTGCTCCTGAGCCGAAGCTACCCTCTTCCGACTCAGAGCGTCTGCAACCGTGTTAGCCTTACTAGGGTGATAGGCTATCTCCAAATCATAATCTGCCACCAGCTCAATCCACTGCCTCTGCCTCAAGTTCAGCTCGGCTGAGTGAATATATACTTCAGGCTCTTATGATCTGTAAACACCTGCACCTTTGCACCATAAAGATAAGATCTTCAAATCTTCAGGGCAAAAACTACAGCAGCCATCTCGAAATCATGAGTAGGATAGTTGCCCTCATGCTTCCGCAACTGCCGCGAAGCATAGGCAATTACCTTCCCATGCTGCATCAGCACACACCCCAAACCAACTCTAGATGCATCTGTAATACGATCTCCCTAGGATAGAACTCCGATGAAAGGCTGAAGACCAATGACTGGTGATGAGATTCGATGGTGATGGTGCGTGATCGACGATGTGGGTGGCTATGGTGATGATCGAGTGAGAATTAACAATGGTGAGATGATGAGGATTGTTTGATGGTTATATGGATAGTAACAAGTGAAGAGTTTCTGAATCACAAAGTGTATAGAAACCCAGAAATCAAGAACGCATTCAAGAAATCGAATTGAGAGAAAAAGTGTGACAATACTTGTTCATACAACTTCTTTGCTAAAGAACAAAGAGGCGTAGCTTTGGGGTTTTATATTTAACCCTAGGGCTCGACACTCCAAACAACAGGCAGTTCAAAATAAAACAGCAAGACGTTTTAAGGAAATAAGAAAACAGCAAAACGTCTAAGTGACTTGTAGTAGTGCAGAAGTCACTTGTCCTAGTACAGAAGTACATTATTCCCCATTGGTAATTGATAGACTAGTTTTCACCAAGGGTATTGATATGATCGTGGCAAGCACGGAGCCAGAAGCTGCAGAGAAACCGGAGATGGTGGGAAGGATCACTCGGTCAAGAGCTAAGGAGATGGCCAAGGAAGCTCATTCACTCATAGTTGACGGGTCATTCAACCTACCAAGGATCCAAGTCTTCAACATATCCACCTTGAAGACTTCACCCGGTAATGAGGACTAGGTAACTTAGGTGTGAAGTTTGTACTCTTTTTCCCATAGCTGAGTTTTGTCCCAATGGGTTTTCTTAGCATGGTTTTTAATGAGGCAAATGGATCACTACGTCGAGTTATCTAGAAATCAGTACCAATGGGGAATAACGTACTTTTGTACTAGTACAAGTGTCTATTGCACTACTACAAGTCACTTGGACGTATTGCTGTTTTCTTATTTCCTTAAAACGTCTAGCTGTTTTATTTTGAACTACCTGTTGTTTGGAGTGTCGAGCCTAGGGTTGTTTATAAAACCTAAAAGCTAAGCCTCTTTTTTCTTGAGCGAAGAAGTTGTATGAACAAGTATTGTCAAACTTTTTCCTCAATTTGAATTCTTGAATGCGTTCTTGATTTCAGGGTTTCTATACACTTTGTGATTCAGAAACTCTTCACTTGTTACAATCCATATCACCACCTAAACAATCTATCTCCATCGAATCATTGTTCTATCATCCGATCATCACCATATCCATCTATATTCACGATCTCGCATCATCATCTCCACCGTATTTTCCACTTCCGCACCATCACCATCGAGTCTCATCATCATTCATCAGTCTACAGCCTTCATCAGAGTTTCTATCCTAGGGAGATCGTATTATGTGGTATCACTCGGTTATCAGCCTTCCTCAGAATTCTAGTCCTAGGGAAATCCTATCATGTGGAGAGTATTCACGATCTGATACCACATGATAGGACAATTTGAATTCTTGAATGCGTTCTTGATTTCTGCCTAAAATTCGTTTGTTTAGTTTTAGGGTTTGTTTTTGTTGATTCGTTTGTGTCTAGATCGAATAGGGTTTGTTCTTGTTGATTCGTTTGTGTCTAGATCGAATAGGGTTTAGTTTTTTGTTGATTCGTTTGAGTTTAAAAGTTAGTTTTGTGTTGTTTCGAAATTAGACTGCAATTAGGGTTTAGTTATTTCAAGTTTGTTAGCTATAGGGTTTGGTATTGTTCGAATTTTTTCTTATAGTCTTGCTCGACATTAGGTCTGCAAGAGACAATGAGGAAAAACCGAAACAGAGATCATGGCAGGGATTATGATCTAAGAGTACAAACTTCCATAGCTTCCATAGCTTCTGGAGAAAGCTATATTCACGATCTGATACCACATGATAGGATTTCCATAGCTTCTGAAGCTCTTTAGTTTCTACTGGATTGGTTCTGTGAGCTGGTTTGTTTAGGTGGTTAAATGGATTGTAAGATAGTGAAGGGATTCTGATACCCTAATCTCGTTTTTGTTGCCTAAATTTCGTTTGTTTAGTTTTAGGGTTTGTTTTTGTTGATTCATTTGTGTCTAGATCGAATAGGGTCTGAATTTTAAACAAGAAAACACGACTTGCAGACCTAATGTCGAGCAAGACTATAAGAAAAAATTCGAACAATACCAAACCCTATAGCTAACAAACTCGAAATAACTAAACCCTAATTGCAGTCTAATTTCAAAACAACACAAAACTAAACAAACAAACATCACCATCGAGTCTCATCATCATTCATCAGTCACCTGGCTCTGATACCACATGATAGGATTTCCCTAGGACTAGAACTCTGATGAAGGCTGATAACCGAGTGATAGGCGATGTGAATGGAAGATGATGATGAACGAATGATCTTGGGTGATGATGTGCGAAAATCGAATGAAGAAACAATGGTTCGATGGTGTTAGGTGTTTAGGTGGTTAAATGGATTGTAAGATAGTGAAGAGATTCTGAAACCCTAATCTCGTTTTTGTTGCCTAAAATTCGTTTGTTTAGTTTTAGGGTTTGTTTTTGTTGATTCGTTTGTGTCTAGATCGAATAGGGTTTGTTCTTGTTGATTCGTTTGTGTCTAGATCGAATAGGGTTTAGTTTTTTGTTGATTCGTTTGAGTTTAGAAGTTAGTTTTGTGTTGTTTCGAAATTAGACTGCAATTAGGGTTTAGTTATTTCGAGTTCGTTAGCTATAGGGTTTGGTATTGTTCGAATTTTTTCTTATAGTCTTGCTCGACATTAGGTCTGCAAGTCATGTTTTCTTGTTTAAAATTCAGAGTCTAAGAGTTTATTTTCGTTTTTCTCATTCAAAGAATAAGTTACTGCGAGTTTCTTCTTTAATTTGCAGGTACAATGAAGCTTTCTCCAGAAGCTATGGAAGCTTTGAACCAAGACATGTCTAAGCAAATAGTAGAAGCAAACAAGATAATGTCTATTTAGTTTCAGCAACAGATGGAGCAGCTCAGTAACAAGTTCAAGAAACAGTTCAAAGACATAGCTCAAGCATCTAGAGCTTCAGAACAGAGTTCTTCAGACCCGCCTAGTCCTAATGAAGCCCATCGTTTAGCTAAAGGAAAGGCTCACGTTGGAACCTCTTCCAAGCATACACGGATCATAACAGCTAAGTCACCTACTGGGGGGAGAGAGACTTGTTTCAATCAGAGGAGAAACACTCAAGGTACAGAAAGAGAGCCCGCAGAACTAGCAGAGATCACATTCGTCCACGACGGACTGAACAAGTAGCTGGGCATCGAATCTACATTGAGTCAGATAAAGAGTATTCTGAAGAAGAAGAAGTTTCAGATCATAGTCAAAAGACAATGAGGAGAAACAGAAACCGAGATCATGGCAGGGATTATGATCCTTTGAGGCAGCAGCTGAAGCACCTCAAGATTCAGTATCCTTCTTTTCATGGTTTCAATGATCCAGAGACTTATCTAGACTGGGAAAGGAAGATGGAATCTAACTTTCAGGTTCAAGGAACTTATGAGTTGAACAAGGTGAAGATAGCCATATCTGAATTCAGTGGTTATGCTTTGTTGTGGTGGGAGCAGTTGGGACTTACTAGACATCGACAGAGAGAGCCTGCTATCACTACATGGGAACAGCTAGTCACGCAGATGAGCGAAGAAGTTGTATGAACAAGTATTGTCAAACTTTTTCCTCAATTTGAATTCTTGAATGTGTTCTTGATTTCTGGGTTTCTATACACTTTGTGATTCAGAAACTCTTCACTTGTTACAATCCATATCACCACCTAAACAATCTATCTCCATCGAATCATTGTTCTATCATCCGATCATCACCATATCCATCTATATTCACGATCTCGCATCATCATCTCCACCGTATTTGCCACTTCCGCACCATCACCATCGAGTCTCATTATCATTCATCAGTCTACAGCCTTCATCAGAGTTTCTATCCTAGGGAGATCGTATTATGTGGTATCAAAGCCAAATCTGTGCCAAGGCTAAGCGATTCTAAAACCCTAATCTCGTTTTTGTTGCCTAAAATTCGTTTGTTTAGTTTTAGAGTTTGTTTTTGTTGATTCGTTTGTGTCTAGATCGAATAGGGTTTGTTCTTGTTGATTCGTTTGTGTCTAGATTGAATAGGGTTTAGTTTTTTGTTGATTCGTTTGAGTTTAGAAGTTAGTTTTGTGTTGTTTCAAAATTAGACTGCAATTAGGGTTTAGTTATTTCGAGTTTGTTAGCTATAGGGTTTGGTATTGTTCGAATTTTTTCTTATAGTCTTGCTCGACATTAGGTCTGCAAGTCGTGTTTTCTTGTTTAAAATTCAGAGTCATAGAGTTTATTTTCGTTTTTCTCATTCAAAGAATAAGTTACTGCGAGTTTCTTCTTTAATTTGCAGGTACAATGGAGCTTTCTCCAGAAGCTATGGAAGCTTTGAACCAAGCATGTCTAAGCAAATAGTAGAAGCAAACAAGATAATGTCTATTTAGTAGCAACAGATGGAGCAGCTCAGTAACAAGTTTGAGAAACAGTTCAAAGACATAGCTCAAGCATCTAGAGCTTCGAACAAAGTTCTTCAGACCCGCCTAGTCCTAATGAAGCCCATCGCTTAGCTAAAGGAAAGGCTCACGTGGGAACCTCTTCCAAGCATACACGGATCATAACAGCTAAGTCACCTACTGGGGGAGAGAGACTTGTTTCAATCAGAGGAGAAACACTCAAGGTACAGAAAGAGAGCCCGCAGAACTAGCAGAGATCACATTCGTCCACGACGGACTGAACAAGTAGCTGGGCATCGAATCTACATTGAGTCAGATAGAGAGTATTCTAAAGAAGAAGAAGTTTCAGATCATAGTCAAAAGACAATGAGGAGAAACAGAAACCGAGATCATGGCAGGGATTATGATCCTTTGAGGTAGCAGCTGAAGCACCTCAAGATTCAGTATCTTTCTTTTCATGGAACCAATGATCCAGAGACTTATCTAGACTGGGAAAGGAAGATGGAATCTAACTTTCAGGTTCAAGGAACTTATGAGTTGAACAAGGTGAAGATAGCCATATCTGAATTCAGTGGTTATGCTTTGTTGTGGTGGGAGCAGTTGGGACTTACTAGACATCGACAGAGAGAGCCTGCTATCACTACATGGGAACAGCTAGTCACGCAGATGAGCGAAGAAGTTGTATGAACAAGTATTGTCAAACTTTTTCCTCAATTTGAATTCTTGAATGTGTTCTTGATTTCTGGGTTTCTATACACTTTGTGATTCAGAAACTCTTCACTTGTTACAATCCATATCACCACCTAAACAATCTATCTCCATCGAATCATTGTTCTATCATCCGATCATCACCATATCCATCTATATTCACGATCTTGCATCATCATCTCCACCGTATTTGCCACTTCCGCACCATCACCATCGAGTCTCATTATCATTCATCAGTCTACAGCCTTCATCAGAGTTTCTATCCTAGGGAGATCGTATTATGTGGTATCACAGCAAACTCTGTGCCAAGGCTAAGCGATTCTGAAACCCTAGTCTCGTTTTTGTTGCCTAAAATTCGTTTGTTTAGTTTTAGGGTTTGTTTTTGTTGATTCGTTTGTGTTTAGATCGAAAAGGGTTTGTTCTTGTTGATTCGTTTGTGTCTAGATCGAATAGGGTTTAGTTTTTTGTTGATTCGTTTGAGTTTAGAAGTTAGTTTTGTGTTGTTTCAAAATTAGACTGCAATTAGGGTTTAGTTATTTCGAGTTTGTTAGCTATAGGGTTTGGTATTGTTCGAATTTTTTCTTATAGTCTTGCTCGACATTAGGTCTGCAAGTCGTGTTTTCTTGTTTAAAATTCAGAGTCATAGAGTTTATTTTCGTTTTTCTCATTCAAAGAATAAATTGCTGCAAGTTTCTTCTTTAATTTGCAGGTACAATGGAGCTTTCTCCAGAAGCTATGGAAGCTTTGAACCAAGCCATGTCTAAGCAAATAGCAGAAGCAAACAAGATAATGTCTACTCAGTATTAGCAACAGATGGAGCAGCTCAGTAACAAGTTTGAGAAACAGTTCAAAGACATAGCTCAAGCATCTAGAGCTTCAGAACAGAGTTCTTCAGACCCGCCTAGTCCTAATGAAGCCCATCGCTTAGCTAAAGGAAAGGCTCACGTGGGAACCTCTTCCAAGCATACACGGATCATAACAGCTAAGTCACCTACTAGGGGGAGAGAGACTTGTTTCAATCAGAGGAGAAACACTCAAGGTACAAAAAGAGAGCCCGCAGAACTAGCAGAGATCACATTCGTCCACGACGGACTGAACAAGTAGCTGGGCATCGAATCTACATTGAGTCAGATAGAGAGTATTCTAAAGAAGAAGAAGTTTCAGATCATAGTCAAGAGACAATGAGGAGAAACAGAAACCGAGATCATGGCAGGGATTATGATCCTTTGAGGCAGCAGCTGAAGCACCTCAAGATTCAGTATCTTTCTTTTCATGGAACCAATGATCCAGAGACTTATCTAGACTGGGAAAGGAAGATGGAATCTAACTTTCAGGTTCAAGGAACTTATGAGTTGAACAAGGTGAAGATAGCCATATCTGAATTCAGTGGTTATGCTTTGTTGTGGTGGGAGCAGTTGGGACTTACTAGACATCGATAGAGAGAGCCTGCTATCACTACATGGGAACAGCTAGTCACGCAGATGAGAAAGAAGTTTGTGCCTACACACTACCAGCGAGAGATTCCTAACAAGCTTAGGCGTCTCATTCAAGGCACTAAGTCTGTTAGAGACTACTATCAAGAGCTGGAAACGCTTATGATCAGAGCTGATTTAAGAGAAAGTGAAGACATGGTTATGTCGAGATTCCTTGGAGGTTTAAACAGAGAGATTCAACACAAGGTAGAGTTGCAGGACTACGAAGATGTGCAAGAAATGGTACATAAGGTAGAGTTGATTGAATCGCAGATCAAGAGAAAGGGAGTGAGATCTACATTTATGCCTTACTTGTCCAAGCCGAGAGAGTTCAGCAAACCCGCCTTCACCAAGGATAGCAAACCCGCGACAGCCACAGTCAAAGAGGAAGTTAAGATCGATTTCAAGCCTAAGAGTAGCACCTCTACAAGTCATATCAGGTGTTTCAAATGCCAAGGAATGGGGCATTATTCTAGAGACTGTCCTAACAAGAAGATGTTTCTTCTTCAAGAAGGAGGAGAGATTGTGCAAGTAGACAGTTCAGAGAGTGAACCAGAGTCTGAATTTGGTGAAGAAGGTGAACCAGCAGTCATGGGAGAGATGTTGGTAGCACGCAGAGCTCTAAGTGTTCAGATTCATCCAGATGATAGAGGACAGCGTGAGAACCTATTTCACACACGATGCATGGTTCAAGACAAGGTCTGCACCTTGATCGTTGATGGTGGAAGCTGTACTAATGCAGCTAGTGAAGAGATGGTACAGAAGCTTAATCTCAAGACTACTTCACATCCAATACCTTATCAGCTACAGTGGTTGAACAACAAGGGAGCTTTAACAGTCTCGCAGCAAGTGATGGTGAAACTAGCGATTGGGAAGTATGAGGATGAGCTGCTTTGTGATGTTATTCCAATGAAATCAAGTCACATCCTTTTGGGAAGACCATGGCAGTTCGACAGAAGAGTGTTTCATGATGGTTACACCAACAAGCAAACGTTTGAGTTCAAGGGACGCAAGGTTACTCTTCTACCGCTTACACCCAGCGAAATCTACAAGGACCAACTTCACATGAACCGCAAGGATACAGAAAAAGTGTCACACAGCCTGTACATCAATCACAGCGAGTTCAACAAGCTATTTGATCCAGAGATGACCACATTCATGTTTGTGTACAAAGAGACACTCACCAGTACTAAGTCAGCAGGAGAGCTTCCACGCGAGATGATAGAGATTATAGAGGAGTACAAGGATGTGTTTCCAGAAGAGATACCTCCAGGCTTGCCTCCAATACGTGGGATAGAGCATCATATTGATTTGGTACCAGGTTCAGCTCTACCGAACAGACCAGCTTACAGAACTAATCCAGTAGAAACTAAAGAGCTTCAAAAGCAAGTAGACGAGCTGATGAGTAAGGGACATATCCGAGAGAGTCTCAGTCCATGTGCAGTACCAGTATTGCTTGTACCAAAAAGATGGTTCATGGAGGATGTGTGTTGATTGCAGAGCTATTAACAATATCACAGTGAAGTACAGACACCCAATTCCGAGATTAGATGACATGTTGGATGAGTTATGTGGATCAACAGTCTTCTCAAAGATAGATTTGAAGAGTGGGTATCATCAGATCAGAATGAAGGAAGGAGGTGAATGGAAAACAGCTTTCAAGATCAAGCAAGGGCTCTACGAATGGCTAGTCATGCCGTTTGGTCTCACCAATGCTTCTAGCACCTTCATGCGATTAATGAATCATGCTCTCAGACCGTTCATAGGCATCTTTGTGGTTGTGTATTTCGACGACATACTCATCTACAGTAAAGGTCTAGAAGAACACTTAGAACACATCCGCCAAGTTCTAAATGTTCTTCGTTCTCAATCCCTCTTTGCTAATTTTTCTAAATGTTCATTCTGTACTACTGAGGTTGTTTTTCTAGGCTTTGTTGTCAGTGCAGAAGGAGTTAGAGTGGACGATGAGAAGGTCAAGGCTATCAAGGAGTGGCCAACACCCAAAAACGTGGCAGAAGTCAGGAGCTTTCATGGACTAGCAGGCTTCTACAGGCGATTTGTGCAAGACTTCAGTACTATTGCAGCGCCACTTACAGAAGTTGTCAAGAAGGATGTAGGATTCAGATGGGAGGAAGCACAAGAGAAGGCGTTTTCAACCTTAAAAGACAAGCTTATCTCTGCCCCTATTCTCTTACTTCCTGATTTTATGAAAACTTTTGAGATTGAATGTGATGCTTCCGGAGTGGGTATAGGTGCTGTTTTGATGCAGGATAGGAAGCCAGTAGCTTACTTCATTGAGAAGCTAGGAGGATCGACATTGAACTATCCTACAGATGACAAGGAGCTGTACGCCTTAGTGCGGGCTCTTCAAACGTGGCAGCATTACCTGTGGCCCAAGGAGTTCGTTATTCACACTGATCACGAGTCCCTGAAGCATCTCAAAGGACAACAGAAGCTCAACAAGAGACATGCTAGATGGATGGAGCTCAACAAGGTAAGGATAATGTAGTCGCAGATGCATTATCAAGGAGGTACACTCTCATTTCTACTTTGTCTTCTAAGTTAGAAGGTTTTGCTGAAATAGTAGGACTTTATGAGACTGACATTGATTTTGCTGAGAGCTATGGCAAATGCCATAAGTTTGCTTTTGAAAACTATTATAGGCAGGATGGATATCTGTTCTTTAAGGATAGATTGTGTATACCAAGAGGATCCATGAGAGAGCTGCTGATCAGAGAAGCTCACGGAGGTGGACTAGCTGGACATTTCGGAGTGTCAAAGACTCTACTTGGACTTCAAGAACACTTCTATTGGCCTCAAATGAAGAAAGATGTTGAGAAGGTTTGTTCTAGGTGCCATATCTGCAAAATGGCGAAGGGTAAGGTACAGCCTCACGGCTTGTACACTCCTCTACCGATTCCTTCTCAACCTTGGACTCATATTTCTATAGATTTTGTTCTTGGCTTACCTCGAACCAGGAATGGTAGAGATTCTATTTTTGTTGTGGTTGACAGGTTTAGCAAGATGGCTCACTTCATTGCAAGTCACAAGACGGACGATGCTGTTATTGTAGCTAACTTGTTTTTCAGGGAAGTAGTACGTCTACATGGAATGCCGCAAGTAATCGTCTCAGACCGAGATACAAAGTTTCTAGGACACTTCTGGAGGACGCTATGGGCTAAACTAGGAACCAAGCTTTCATTCTCGACCACATGTCACCCGCAAACAGATGGACAAACCGAAGTGGTGAACAGGACGCTATCTACACTCCTCAGGACCTTAGTGAGAAGCAAAATCAAGTCATGGGAAGAATGTCTACCACATGTTGAGTTCGCATACAATCACGCTAAGCATTCTGCTACCCTGTTTCCTCCTTTTGAAATTGTTTATGGTTTTAATCCACAATCACCTCTAGACTTGATCCCTTTACCTTTAAGTGTGAAGTGTAGCTTTGATGGCAGAGAAAAGGTTGAACAGGTGAGGAGGATACTTGCTAAAGCTAAGGAGAACATAGAGAAAAGGACCAAGCAATATGAGAAGCATGCGAACAAGGGGAGAAAGGAGCTCATTTTCGAAGAAGGAGACTTAGTGTGGGTTCATTTACGCAAGGATAGGTTCCCAGAAGAGAGGAAGAGCAAGCTTCTACCACGAGCTGATGGTCCATTTGAAGTCATCAAGAGGATCAATGACAACGCATACCAGATTGATCTTCAAGGTAAGTATACCATATCATCAACATTCAATGTTTCTGACTTGCTCCCTTACTATGCAGATTCCGATTTGAGGACAAATCCTTTTGAAGAGGGGGAGGATGATATGATCGTGGCAAGCATGGAGCCAGAAGCTGCAGAGAAACCGGAGATGGTGGGAAGGATCACTCGGTCAATAGCTAAGGAGATGGCCAAAGAAGCTCATTCACTCATAGTTGACGGGTCATTCAACCTACCAAGGATCCAAGTCTTCAACATATCCACCTTGAAGACTTCACCCGGTAATGAGGACTAGGTAACTTAGGTGTGAAGTTTGTACTCTTTTTCCCATAGCTGAGTTTTGTCCCAATGGGTTTTCTCAGCATGGTTTTTAATGAGGCAAATGGATCACTACGTCGAGTTATCTAAAAATCATTACCAATGGGGAATAACGTACTTCTGTACTAGTACAAGTGTCTACTGCACTACTACAAGTTACTTAGACGTTTTGCTGTTTTCTTATTTCCTTAAAACGTCTAGCTGTTTTATTTTGAACTACCTGTTGTTTGGAGTGTCGAGCCTAGGGTTGTTTATAAAACCTAAAAAGCTACGCCTCTTTGTTCTTGAGCGAAGAAGTTGTATGAACAAGTATTGTCAAACTTTTTCCTCAATTTGAATTCTTGAATGCGTTCTTGATTTCTGGGTTTCTATACACTTTGTGATTCAGAAACTCTTCACTTGTTACAATCCATATCACCACCTAAACAATCTATCTCCATCGAATCATTGTTCTATCATCCGATCATCACCATATCCATCTATATTCATGATCTCGCATCATCATCTCCACCGTATTTGCCACTTCCGCACCATCACCATCGAGTCTCATCATCATTCATCAGTCTACAGCCTTCATCAGAGTTTCTATCCTAGGGAGATCGTATTAGGTATCAATTCTCTATGCAGTTGTAGTACAAAGGGTTATCAATCCAAATGGTTGGTATGCTAGCAGATAGGATGCAATCAGAATCAAGCAAGTCAAGCCAAGCAATAAGGGGGTTTGGTTCTAATAATCATAATATAAACAAAGCAAGAGAATATAAACAAGTAAACCACACGACCTAAGCACTCGATGCAAGCAATCGAGTACATGATCGAGTGGGGTGATCGAGTATGCAAGTGAACTATGAACAGCTCGAGGTATTACTCGATACATGTTATCGTGTACTTGATCGGGTAAGTAGTCGAGTAAGTAAGGAAAATGCAAAGAATGAAATACGAAAGTTCCTAAGGATGGGGGTAATCGAATCCTAAGTGTTCTAGACCGATACGGATGCTTTACATGCCTCAAGCAATTATTTTCTAGACAATGAATCTCTAAAACCTTGCCACCACACTGTCGCACTAGTAACAATCAACCTTGAACATACTACCACACTGTCGCACTAGCAATATGAACAAGCAGGCATTAAGAACAATTCATTTTTGTCAATATACTTAGACTTATCTGATTTTGTCACTCAAAGTTAAGTATACCTCTAGCATTGACCTAATCAAGCATTTTATCTACTTCTTTCGGCCTGTAGCATTATAAACGCCCTAGATCTAGTCTCAACCTGTCGGTCTGTTGACCGCATTAAGAACTGATACTAAGATTTTTGTGTCTCCTAGCAAGTTCAATTAACCTTACGTAGTTGTAGTACTTAAGGTGTCAATCCAGGTCGGAAAGTTTACTATCACTCAAGATGTAATCAAGAAGTCACAAGTTAAGCCAATTCAAAGAGTGTTTTTATCTAACAGTCCTAGAATGATCAAAATGCGAAACGGAAATGAGTCACAGAACTAGAGACAAGAATGCATGACAAGAAGCGAAAGTGAATAAAAACGCAAACGATTCTAAGCATGAACAAACGAAACAGTTCCAGGAATGTAATAAAAATCAGAAAGAAAGAAGTCCTAAGGATGGGGTAATTGATGTCGGTGGAGTATCCTAGTCTAAGGAGTGTTTAACATACCACAAGCAAAGTATCCCTAAACAATGAACATCACAACTTAGCTAATCCAATCTCTTGGCAAAAGCTACTCAGACTCAACCACTTCCATACCTAGCTCTCGCTAGAGAAACGTGGTCGAGCAGGCATGACAGACAAGTTCATTCACGTCAACAAACATCCTAGACAACTAATCTCTTAGGCTAAGAACGTAAGTCTCGGCACTAGTTGGTCAGACATTTCATCAAACACCTTTTGGGTGCGGAAATGTCTCGAACCTAGTTCCAATTGATCAGAGAGAAACAAGTAATTCTAACTCTAGTCCAGAAGGGAATCATACAATCAAAGCTTAAACACCCTACATCCTAAGATCCTCCACCTAATCTCTCCCATCCTCAAGAACTAACACACTACTCAGATCCGAAAATCATAGTCAAGGATGCAAAAACAGAAATCATGGAAACAAGCATTATTAGGTAGATAAAAATAAGATGAACAACTTTGTAGAAGGAATCAAATGCAAAATCTCAATAATCTCAAAGATATCGGAATACAAGTCTGAGAACGTTTTTGGAGGCTAGGTTCAGAAACCTTCTGGGAACAAACGAGATTTAAAAGATAAGCTGTCTCTGCAAAGACTTAACAAAATGTATATATAGTAGTCCAACATGGAAAGCCCTAAAACTTAAAACGACAAGGTAAAGCGTCGGTTCGGTAATCTCTGAAGCGTGTGAAACCAAACGTCTTTCTTCCCGACATGTGCGATCGAGTCCGTGTGCGTCGAATGGAATGCAATGTCATCATGGCTCGGACGGAAGGCTGAGGAGCATGGCTCGGACGGATGCTGGGGAGCATGGCTCGATCAAACAAGCTGGAGTGCGTGGCGGGGAAGCATGGCTCGAGCGTGGTGTATACGCATCCACTAAATTGATGATAACTCTTGAACCACACCTCCGATTGACTTGAAATAAACGGCGTTGGAAAGATAACTCAATTCCCTACAACTTTGATGAAGACGTCGAAAGCTAAATCCCACTCGAGTGGGATGGCTCGAACGGATGGCTCGGACGGAACGGAGATGGTGACAATGGCTCGGACGAAACGGAGATGGTGACAATGGCTTGGACGAGACGGAGATGGTGACAATAGCTCGGAAAAACGGAGATGGTGACAATGGCTCGGACAAAACGGAGATGGTGACAATGGCTCGGACGAGAATGGATGATGCAAGAGCTACCTAGACGTGCAAAGTGTATAGAAAAAACTAGAAAACGATGCAAACCAATGAGTTATCCTAGCTAAATGCATGATAAAAATAGGCTAAGGAGAGACAAAATATAGACATATCAACTCCCCCAAACTTACTCTTTGCTTGCCCTCAAGCAAACAATCAAGAATAGAGTATGGAGAAGAGGTGTGAAGATGGGGTCTCAGAACCTAAAACATGCTAAATAAAATAGTTAGAATCAAGGTCCTTGTTTTTAGTTCTATGATGCATGGTGAAGGAACTCTATATTTTTTTCTACACACGCAATCCTATCAATCATTCCCTTTAACATTCATTAACAGAGAACCGTGAATCAGGCTAAGCAATGTCGTTGAACTCATTTGGCTAGGGTGAAAGGTTAGAGACTTAGATGGTCTCCTTCTCGAGTGGTTTCATCAATACAGGACAAGGTTCTCTCACGAAAATGAGTTTAGCTTAAGAGAAGGCTAAAGGTTGAAACCAACTGATACATACAAGAGCAGCGTCTTGTCTACCTAAAGAACATTCCAAACCGAAGTTGGTCCTATCTCTACCCTTCATCAGAAACATCATCTCAAACCCATTCTTTCACTCTTTATACTTGGTCTTAGGAGAAGTTCACTTATTATCATTCTAGCGGATTGGGAAATCTTTATTATCACTATGGTTCTTTTTCTTTTCTTCTAAGGACTCTAGACATCATAAGCATTTTTACTTTCTTTTCCTTGTCTAATCTTTTTTATTTCATGCCCAGAACCAATCACTCTTTTTACTTCGCTCAACCCAAATCCTTTACTAGACTTGTAAAATTTGAAAGCACATCCCCCTCCCAAAGACTTTCTACCATTTACTTCCTTTTTACACTTCACATTTCTGCACAAATCCATACCCAATACCCAAAATCGAGTTCTCACCTAGTCCTACTAGTCCGGATAACGCGAACTAGAACTACACAGGATCCTACTCTTGTCGGTTAGAACCTAACACTTTCTAACAAGCTCAACTCGGAAAAAGGCCTGACACTCAAGAATACAATCGGCTTGAAAGAACGGTTGGTTAAGGGTGCGGAGAACTGTTCCAAAGATGGGAATCAGCTACTTGGATTGACAAGGGTGGTACAAATGAGAAAGACAATCCAAGTATGTATATGGTATCCATGAGTTCAACTTCAATGCATAACATGATAATTGCAAGTCAGGATTAGGTTCAAGTAGATAGGGAATGATATCAATTCAAAACATGCTTCAATCTTAACTTTTCAGGTTCAATCAACAAGCATCAAAGAACTAAGAACAAGGGCCTTGATCCTATCCTATTGAATCCAGCATGCTAACAAGGTTACAATCATCATCAACCCCTATGCTAAATGCAACAACCCTATATGAATAAACTTAAACGCAATCCTAATATGCAAGTGCAAACTACATGAACACTCTGTTTTTATGGAAATTTTCGATTTTTTTTTGTTTTTCTATGCAAATAGATGGATGCAAACACAAGCATGATATGATACAAAAATTCGAAATAAGAATCACAGAACACAAAATTAGATACATTATCTCAAACCCTCCCCCGAACTTAAATTACACAGTCTCCCGTGTAAGAAAAATTTGCAGGAGGATTTAAGAATCACAACAGAAACAATGCAGCAATGAAATGGTATGTACAACAGAAAGGTCGGAGTACCTCAGTAGTAGAAGAAGGAGTCCGTGCTCGCCCAAAGAGGAGCGTGAAACTGACTCTGTCCTTCGCCTTGTTCGGGATCCGCGGGTGTGACATCAGCTGGTTGGTCGACTCGCTGCTCAACCGCTTGCGTGCCCTGATGATCACCTTGAGCTTCAACTTGCCGCTCAACCTCAACCTCATGCTCATCTCGAGCTGTAGAACAACGCGCTGATCGGTGACTAGAAGAGGCTCTGGAACCTCGCGAACCACGTCTCCTTCTCTCCTTGGACACATGTGACGAGTGGCGTGAAGGAGCGGGTGAAGGCGGACGCTCCCGTGACACATATGAAGATTGACGTGCTAGGGAGGGAACCGGAGAGAGTGTTCTCTGACGAGTTGGCTCGCTGGAGACTTTGTGTGTGGCTCGAGAGAGGGGCTCGATCAGGTGTTGGCTTGAGTGGCTCGAGTGTTAGTTGGAGCGTGTGCGGAGTGAGATTGGCTCGAGCGTGACAGCGGAGGCATGGCTCGAACGAGTGCAGAGTGATGAACCTCTCAGGATGGGTCGAGTCTAATTCCACGCCTTCGGTTGAACCTTGTTCGAGTCGATGATGGTTGAGAACGCACAGTGGTGGTTGAACTCTGCAACACCTCTTCTTCATTATCCCAAACCTCGTCCTTAATTTCCTTGGAGGAGAACTTCTCATTGTACTTTGGAGCTTCTTAATTTTCCCACTCATCTTCTTCACCATAGTTGTTAACTCTTTCACTGAATCTCTTAGAATCTGAGTATTTTGTAGTTCATACAAACTGTTAAGCACGGGAGGATGTGACTCTTGCGGTTGGTGAGGTTTAGGAAGCAGGTCTTGACGCTTAGGGAGGGTAACGACTGCACTCGAGTTGGAGAATGGTCGAGTGACACTTTGAGTTTTCTCTTTGGTTACCAAAACCTCAGTTTCTGCCTCATTCACATCCTCAAAGATGTCAAACCCAGATTTCTGATCTTTCTCTTCAATCACAAAGGTATGTCCATCATTAGTTGGTTTCTTCCTAGAATCCCTGATATCAAACTTCATCTTGAAGTTTTTACCCAGATTGAGATCAATCATCCCCTTCTTGACATCAATGACTGCGCCAACTGTAGCTAAGAAAGGTCTTCCTAGGATTAGTGGATCTTTAGGCTCTTCATCCATTCCCAGCACCACAAAGTCAATAGGAATCTCAGCTTATCCAATTTTGATGGGCAGGTTCTCTAATAGACCATGAGGCAATCTAGTAGTCCTATCAGCCAATATTAAGCGGAGGTTGCATGACTTGTATTCGTTGAATCCTAGCCTCTGAGCTACAGACAGTGGCATGAGGCTTACTGAAGCACCAAGATCACATAGGCACTTTTTGAAGGCCAATAGACCTAGAGAACAAGGCAAGGTGAAAGAACCATGGTCCTCTAGCTTCTTTGGGATCATCATCTTCTGAATGATAGCCTTGCATTCATGAATAACCCCACCTATGTCATGCCCTACCCTCTCATCTTCCAGAGCCTTAGCTTCAGCTCCTTTAGCTATCTCCTCCTTCTCTTTGGTCTTTTCGGTTACCAAGTCAGTTAAAAACTTTTGATATTGAGGCACAAGTGCAAATGCATCAAGCAAAGGCATCCTAAGTTCAATCTCCTTGACTTGGTTTTCGAACAGAGCTTTGTACTTCTCAGTAAGCTGCTTCTTAAACCTCACTGGAAATGGTAGAGGTGGCTTGTATGGTGGAGGAATGAATCTCACAGGTTTATCCTTGGGAGCAGTGGGTTCTTTAGTAGCTTCATGATCAGATTGTTTGGCTGACTCAATTGGATCCTTGAGCACCTCGACAGGATCCTTTATCTCAACTTCATATTGAAGAAAATCCTCCCCATCTAAACTCTCAGTGTCCTCAGTGAGCCGTACATCTACAGCTTGGGTGGTGATTGCATGGATAGTAGCATAGTCCTTGGGGTTTTGAAATGCTTTTCCAGGTAGTTGGCCAGTTGTTGGGGTAGAAGTAGAAACAGTCTTGCCTTCTATATACTTCATCTTGGAGTTAAGAGCTTCAAACTTGACATTCAGATCATTGTAAGAACATTTCATCCGCTGACTGAGTTCAGCAAACTTCTTAGCAGTATCAAGAGAACCACTAGCTTGACCTTAAAAGTTGTTGTAGCATGTGCTTCATTTCTTGATCTGGAGCTTGAGTAGGTTGAACTTGTTGAGGTGAAAATCCAGGTGGTGGTCCGGAAGGAGCGTGAGAACTTTGCTGGAACTGTTGCTTTGGCATGAATCCTTGATTGTAAGGAACAAAAGGCTTTTGCGTACCTTGTTGTTGCTGCTGAGGAGGGTACACCTGATCTTGTGGATTTGCAACATTGGTGCTCCGGTAAGACAAATTGGGGTTCGTCTTGTAGGGGTTATAAACCTTGTTGTATCCACCTTGATTTTGGACGTAGTTGATTGCTTCAGACTGCTCACCCTTCCCATCCTGAACTTGAAAAGGGTCATCCTCAGATACGAAATGGATAGTCTGCTGCTGACTTAGCAATAGGCGGTCAAGCTTATCATTAACATTCTTAAGGTCCCTCTTGTACTTCTCCTCAGACCCAGCGTTGCCGCGAACTGTGCGGTCATAATCCTCATTGTAGTTGCCGTCCGACTGAGCGAGATTCTCAACCAGTTGCCATCCTTCTTCAACGTCTTTGTTCAAGAAATTACCGTTAGAAGCAGTGTCAATCAGCATGCGAATTTTTGGAAGTACACCACGGTATAGAGTGCTCAGCAGTGACTCGTTGCTGAAACCATGGTGTGGACACTGGCTATGGTAACCCTTGAAACGCTCCCAGGCTTCACAGAATGATTCTGAGCTCTTCTGAGTGAAGCTAGAAATCTCATTCCTGAGACGTGCTGTTCTGGAGTTGGAGAAGAACTTGGCCAAAAACGCTTTCTTGCAACCATCCCAGGTGGTGATTGATCCCTTGGGAAGGTTTTTCTCCCATTGATGAGCCTTGTCTCCCAGGGAGAATGGGAAGAGGCGCAACTTGTAACCGTCCTCACCCACGCCGTTGATCTTGGTAAGACTGCACAGACGGTCGAACTCGTCCAAGTGGTCGAGTGGATCCTCCATAGGCAACCCGTGGAACTTATTGCCTTGAATCATGGAGATCAGAAAACTTTTGATTTTGAAGTTGTTGTTCTGCACGGCGGGAGGGACGATTCCAGCACGCTAAGTATGAGTGTTCGCTGCATCCCCAACACCAATGTTTCGCGGTCCCTGATGTGGTTCATTCTGGTGTTCCATAGTAACGTGTGCGGGATGATCAGTGGGTTGACGAGCTTGTCGTGGGAGTTGTAACCGATTGATTTCGTCGATCACAGGAAGGAGATTTTGATGCCCTCTTGATCTGGTGTGCATGCAAGGTTGCAATCAACAGGTACCTGAGATGCAAAACAAACAAGCAGAAAACCAAAGCAAGTCAGTACTCAGAATGATTGTGTAACAGAACTTAATCTTGCAAAACTTGAAATCTTAAATGTAGCAAAAAGAATCCCAAATGGCAACGGTGCCATATTGATACTAAGATTTTTGTGTCCTAGCAGGTTCAATTAACCTTACGTAGTTGTAGTACTTAAGGTGTCAATCCAGTTGGGAAAGTTTACTATCACTCAAGATTTAATCAAGAAGTCACAAGTTAAGCCAATTCAAAGAGTGTTTTTATCTAACAGTCCTAGAATGATCAAAATGCAAAACGAAAATGAGTCACAGAACTAGAGACAAGAATGCATGACAAGAAGCGAAAGTGAATAAAAACGCAAACGATTCTAAGCATGAACAAACGAAACAGTTCTAGGAATGTAATAAAAATCAGAAAGAAAGAAGTCCTAAGGATGAGGTAATTGATTTCGGTGGAGTATCCTAGTCTAAGGAGTGTTTAACATACCACAAGCAAAGTATCCCTAAACAATGAACATCACAACTTAGCTAATCCAATCTCTTGGCAAAAGCTACTCAGACTCAACCACTTCCATACCTAGCTCTCGCTAGAGAAACGTGGTCGAGCAGGCATGACAGACAAGTTCATTCACGTCAACAAACATCCTAGACAACTAATCTCTTAGGCTAGGAACGTAAGTCTCTGGCACTAGTTGGTCAGACATTTCATCAAACACCTTTTGGGTGCGGAAATGTCTCGAACCTAGTTCCAATTGATCAGAGAGAAACAAGTAATTCTAACTCTAGTCCAGAAGGGAATCATACAATCAAAGCTTAAACACCCTACATCCTAAGATCCTCCACCTAATCTCTCCCATCCTCAAGAACTAACACACTACTCAGATCCGAAAATCATAGTCAAGGATGCAAAAACAGAAATCATGGAAACAAGCATTATTAGGTAGATAAAAATAAGATGAACAACTTTGTAGAAGGAATCAAATGCAAAATCTCAATAATCTCAAAGATATCGGAATACAAGTCTGAGAACGTTTTTTGGAGGCTAGGTTCAGAAACCTTCTGGGAACGAAAACGAGATTTAAAAGATAAGCTGTCTCTGCAAAGACTTAACAAAATGTATATATAGTAGTCCAACATGGAAAGCCCTAAAACTTAAAACGACAAGGTAAAGCGTCGGTTCGGTAATCTCCTGAAGCGTGTGAAACCAAACGTCTTTCTTCCCGACATGTGCGATCGAGTCCGTGTGCGTCGAATGGAATGCAATGTCATCATGGCTCGGACGGAAGGCTGAGGAGCATGGCTCGGACGGATGCTGGGGAGCATGGCTCGATCAAACAAGCTGGAGTGCGTGGCGGGGAAGCATGGCTCGAGCGTGGTGTATACGCATCCACTAAATTGATGATAACTCTTGAACCACACCTCCGATTGACTTGAAATAAACGGCGTTGGAAAGATAACTCAATTCCCTACAACTTTGATGATGACGTCGAAAGCTAAATCCCACTCGAGTGGGATGGCTCGAACGGATGGCTCGGACTGAACGGAGATGGTGACAATGGCTCGGACGAAACGGAGATGGTGACAATGGCTTGGACGAGACGGAGATGGTGACAATAGCTCGGACAAAACGGAGATGGTGACAATGGCTCGGACAAAACGGAGATGGTGACAATGGCTCGGACGAGAATGGATGATGCAAGAGCTACCTAGACGTGCAAAGTGTATAGAAAAAACTAGAAAACGATGCAAACCAATGAGTTATCCTAGCTAAATGCATGATAAAAATAGGCTAAGGAGAGACTAAATATAGACATATCAAGAACATCAACCTAGAAGGAAATTTATTTACCCTAACAATCAACTAAAACATCCTAACCGATCAAGAACACCTAATCATCTATCCCATCCCTAGAAACTTTGCTACACTACTCGGACATAGAAACGAATGATAAAGCCATAGAAATAAACGAAAATGACATTAATAAAAAGATAGAGTAGAGTAGAAAAGAGTAAGGATCAAAGATCTATGAAAAACTACAAAATAAAAGTGCAAAAACAAGAAAAATATGTTGAGTCGCTCAGTTCTCTCACAGAAGCTCTCGCTCTCTGGTTTGAGGGTCTGCGGCGTGCTCCTTTGCGAGCTAGGGAAAGAGGGGGTTTATATATGGAAACCCATTTGACCTAGCTTCCCAGACCTGCCCGATGGTCTACTCGATGGGGTACACGAGGCTTGAGTCGGGTAACTCCTCGGGTGGATCTTCGGGTTTCTCTTCGCGCTCTTGGATCCTCTTCGATCGTGTTGGGGTTTGGACTTGTTCTTGTAGCTCGATGGCTCCTTCGGGTACATGCTCGAGTTGTCCTTGTTTTTCCCCATTTTAGGCTCTTTAGCACCTGTTTTCATCCAATATATGCAAATGCAGAATGCAATACCCTAAATGCTCTAAAACTTGATTCCTACAGTAAATGGTCTAAAAATGCTAAGTTAGAGGTATGAACAATGCAAATATGGACAAAAAAGGATGCTAAAAACATGTAAATTAGAGTGTTATCAGACCCCCAGACTTAAATCTTGTTAGTCCTCTAGCAAGTAAGTAAGAAGGTACGGTTTGAAAGCGAGGACTCATAACCTTAAGATTCTAACCAAAGGATGCAAGCTATAGTCCTTAAAGATAGTTTAATGGTGCTAAGATCAATCAACATACTTACAAATATTTTTCTATGCCTATTGCCATGCATCGATCTAGCTCAACCTCCAACTAAAGATAAGGAACATCTCTTTCACATTCAATTAAGTGTTTTGCGAATTCTTGCAAATGGAAGGTGAATCAAGCTCAATCGGTTTCAAGGGTAAGGCTTTTTGATAAGGTGGTTTCAAGCAAATTCTTTAGGTGGTTTCTCTCAAAAAGTGGAATGCTAGACAGTCGTGAAAACTATCTAAGACTGAGAACAATTTGGGCATACAAAGCTTAACTCTTGATGATCTACCCTTTTCTCATACATTCATAATGATTTTTTTTTTTTTTTTATTTAAACCTCCTAGAATTTAACTACCCACATCCTTGATTTTAACTCTCTCTTTTTTTTACTCCCTAAGGTTTAGACTTTTTGACTTTAAAATTCTAGCTCTTAATCTCTCTTCTTTTTTTTTTTTTTTTCTTTGCTAAACTCCTAATATACATATATTCTCTTTTTTTTTTCTTTTTTTTTCTAGGAGACTATAGCAAGAACTTTTTCTTTCTCTTCTTTTTTTTTTTTTTTACTTAGAGACTTAGAGCTAATTAATTCTAACCTTAGGGACTTTTCTCTCTTTTTTTTTTTTATATATTCCACAACCCATCCCCAAATAAATATTCTAACCACCTATCTTTCAAAACAGAATCTATTAGCTAGTTCAAATCTAACATAGCTAAATCAAGAGGCAGTTCTTTGTCGTTCTCAATACTCTCAAGGTTTTACAACTTATAGCACAATGAAAAAGGCCTCACTCAACAATTCACAACAAGGTTTGAAAGAAAGGTTTGGGTTCATGGGTAGGACAAATGAATCGGGTTAAACGAAAAGATTGGTAAAAAGTGGAGTGCTAACCCGAGTTTTAGAGTTACCATGAGCAAGTATTCAAGTTCCATAAGCAAGACAATTAAAGTTCAAATTAAATCCAATAATATAGAGATGTTCTAATGTTCAAGCAATTGGAGGAAGCATTCAATTGACACAAAGGGTCTAAGCAAAGATTTTTCATTTTTTTCCAAAGACTGATCTAGCAACAATGAACTGTGATTAAGGGCTATAGCTTCAATCCAAAGGTTTGATTTTAAACAAAGTATTTTTAATCATTGTCCCCTAAGATGCATATGCAACAATCCTATATGAAACAAACTAGACTCAATCCTAATATGTAAATGCAACTACATGAACACTCTTTTTTTTTCGAAATTTTTCAAAAAAATTTTTTTTAATGCACATAGATGCAGACTCAAATGAATAAAACTAGCAAGCAAAAATTTGAAATAATAAAAATAAGAAAATAAAACACAATGTTAAATACATTCTAGGACCCTCCCCCAAACTTAAATTACACAGTCCCAGTGTAAATAAAAGTTGGAAAAGAATCCAAGAATCACCCAAAATGAATTAAACTAAATGCAATGTTATATACAAGTGTTGGATGAAATTGGTACCTCATGGGTTGGTGAAAAAGGAGGTTGCAGCAGCCTCCATGCTTGCCAACGTATAGCCAAGGTCGTCGCCGGCGTAAGCATTTGTCGGTGTTTGCTCGTCAGAGAGCTCAGATATGCGTACAGACGACTTGCTCGGACCAGCATCCGAGGTGTTGATCGAGGGTGGGATCGCGTAGCTCATCGGGTAGGGCATCGGATAGTAGGATGGAAATGGCGGAAGAGGCCCAGAATGATCACCAGTGTATCCACTCGCAGGGTGCATCGTGTACGGCATCGTGTACGGCATCAAGTGCGGAGGAGGGAAAATTCCAGCATAATCACCCGATTAGGAGCTGAGGCACAGCTTGCCTTGTCTTGCAACTCCTTAATCTGACCTCCCATTACCTTCACTGAACCGGCAAGATCCTTCACCTTTTTCACCAGGAACTTGTTCATCTTCTTCAGCCAGCCAATTCTCTTGTGAGCTTCCCTCCCTCCGACTGGTTGCTTTTGAGAGCATGTGTACTCCTCAAAATCAAACTCCTCCGAGCTATCGCCTTGTCTCTGCCCGGTCTCTTCTCTCTTCTCAGCCTCGGATTCTCCTCCGGGTTGTACAGCTCTTCCAACGGTGGTGCAAAGTCAATGTTGTGCCCTAACCGAACCTTGGTGTATACGACATTGGGTAAAACCATTTGAGCAGCTCCGGCGGTTGGATGGACAAACTTGAACAATGCCATGTCATTAGGCCTCTCATAGGCCAAGAATCTCGCCAGCACGAGGTAGTCCGCATCCAGCCACCTTGGTTCGTGGACAATTCCCTTTAAGGGCACATCGCATGCCACTAAGATTGGTGTAACTAGCCCCCCAATAGAGATCTCTCCGCCTCCTTCTCTTCTTTTCACAGCCCACGATTTCAAGTACAGGAATTGATTGTGTAGCACGAACAACATACTAGTATCAGCTATGTCTCCTACTAGCGGTGTTCCATCCCTAGCACTATCCAAAACTCCACACAATGCGACATCCAATAACTGAAGTTTATGGTCGTTCACATTCCCAGTCTCTTTTCTAGCAAAAAGAGTGCATGCGAGGGACTTGTGAAAATACCTCAAAACAGGGCTCCTTATTTGAGCAGATTTGGAGCTGGTGGACTTGTAGGGGTGCTTGTCTCCTATTGACAGCCATAAGGACCTCATCTCTTCCTTGCTGACCTCCATACCTTCCCCACTACCAGCCTTGAAGCCATACAGCGTCTCCATCTCTTTGAAATTCAGTCGGTACTCCGTGTTCCAAACAGAGAAGGTGATGAACCCGATCCCCCCATCGGGTAGTAGGGTCGGGTGATCCTCGAAATAGTGCAGCTTCAGGGTTGAAAGGAAGTGGACCGTCTCCTCTTCATAAGCTTCTAGATGGGATCGCATCATATTGCCCATGTGGCACATATCGAACAAAAACTCAACGTCTCTAGCGATTCCCAATTGCTTCATTGTCTCACGGTGAGGGTATCGGGTACCAACGAAACTCATCTTCCGGAAGATCTTGAATAGTCTAGCCGGAGTGTCGACTTCCTTTTGCTTAAGCCTCCGCGAGGCTTGGAGGGTTCTCTCTCTATGCTCCTCTTCTCTTTCTCTTTCCTCCTCCTCAGCGTGTTGATCTTCTTCAACCACTGCTCTCTCAGCCACCTTCTCAGCCTTCTCCGAAGCCGGTCTCTTCCCCCTTGCAATTGCAGCTCTACTCCTTGATCGAGAGGTTTGGATCTCACCTTTTTCTTCTCCTCCAGCATCAGAATCGACCTCCATAGGGTCGGTAAGTGTCTTTTCGGACGTAGACAGGTCCCTACGTTGAGGAGAACGGCGGACAGCACTCGCCATTGGACTCGATGAGCGAACTCGAGGGCTTACTCGATCGGTTACTCGAGCATCAGGTCGGGTGGTGGATTGAGTTGTGCATCAGGTTGGGGAGGCTAAACGTCCACCTAACGGTTGGGGACGTGGAACGTTTCCGCTTCCTTGGGGTTGTTAAACTTCGGTGGCGTCTCCTCCGGTTGTAGCAGCAGCGGAGGTAGATCTTCTTCCTTTCCTTTGGTAGGTTCTAGCGGTTGGCTCCATATCGATTACTTGAGAAGAAAAAGAAAAGCTAGTTCTTGGGATTAAGACTTGAGGTTGAGAGATAATAGAAACTATGAAACACAAAAGCTTTAGGGTTGAGAGAAACTTATCGGTGATGCTTGGGGAGAGAAAGTCGAGAACCTTAAATAGGCTAGGGTTTGGTTGGTGGGCTTCGCCGAGAGTGGGTTTGGCATGTGGAATTCGGACTCCACTCGCTACCCGAGCAGGGACACGATCAGGCGCGTCGAGTACGGTGTCGGGTTGACCCTCGGATTTACCAATTTCCTCTTCCCAATTTTCCATTTTTTTTTATATATAAAATTTGCAAAAAAAAAATAGAAGAATTAAATAAAAGTAAACAAAGCAAATAGACTAAAATTAAAAGATACCTTTGGGACTTCCTCCTAAGTGAGCTTGTTTAAAGTCACTAAGCTTGACTCTTCATGCTCCTTAAGCATGGGATCCGTGTGGAAGAGGTTCTGGAATCCTCTCCACTGCAATAGTTTGGTCCAGAAGCTCTGCCAGATTTTGTCCAGGTTCCATGGCAAATGTAGTGTTGACCTCTTTAAGATGTAGCATTTTTCTTTGTTTGGTCCTGGTGGAGAAAGCTTGACCCTCTATGGTTGGTCTCTTAGCCCCTTTCTTCACATCAAACTCCATCTTGAAATCCTCACCATGTTCTATCCTGATCTTGCCTCGTTTTACTTCGATAATCGCACCAACTGTTGCCAAGAATGGTCTTCCTAAAATCAGTGGATCATTCGGTTCCTTATCCATATCCAGGATCATGAAGTCGGTAGGCACTTCCAGTCTCCCAATTCTTAGGGGCAGATTTTCCAAAATGCCTATCGGATGTCTTACCGTTCTATCAGCTAGAACCAGATACTGCTTACTTTGTTTGAAGTCGGTGAATCCCAGCTTGTTAGCAACTGAAAGCGGCATAATGCTGACCGAAGCTCCAAGATCACACAAACAGCTCTTGAAAATCCGAAATCCTATTGAACATGGCAATGTGAAAGAGCCAGGATCTTCAAGTTTTTCCTCAATTCTTACCTCGGGATCTAAACAAATTCCACTTCTCAGAATTTCAAATCCGATCTCCTTGACAGCCTCCTTAACCTCATCCCCCAATCTAGCTGCTTCCTTTACAGCTTCCTGCTGAAGCTCATGTGGGAGCAAAAGCTTAGGTGGTGGAGCCTTGCGCTTAGCCATTCGCTCTACAAGCGCCTCCAACTGGATGTCAAGTGCAGCACTGAACCTTTCCTCTAACTCCCCTCCTACCAGTGTAGGTGGTTGAGGCTGATCTCCTTTCTCAACATCTACTCGATGCATCATCCAATCAACACTCGAGTAGGTCATCGGGTTCCACTTCGGGTTGTTCTTCAGTTTGTGATTCTCGAACTAGTGCTCGATCATCAACTCGATCAGTCTCTTCGGGTGAAGGCTCGGGTTCATACTCGGATATATAGTATTTAGCCTCTTTCTTCATTGAGTCATCCACATCCTCCCAATCTTGATCATCACTGTCCCCAGTGAGGTAGTCCTCATAGTCATCATCCAGGAAAATGGCTTGAGCAGTCGCATAATCCTTGGGGTTTTGAACAGCTTTTCCCGGCAGTTGATTGATCTTTGGTGCAGGTTGGTTGTTGTGGTGGCCTTCCAAGTATCGAACTTTTGTGTTAAGTGACTCGTACTTGGCATTGAGGTCATTGTATCCTGAGTCGATCTTGTTGCTCATTTCGGCGAATCGTTTCGCGATGTCCATAGAAGCTGTAGCTTGTTGCTGAATCATTTGCTGAATAAGACCACGTAACTCGGCTTCTTGTGACTGGGTTGGTTGACTTTGGTGTTGTTGGAACCCTGGTGGTTGGTTGTAGGTGCCTTGGTATGTTGCTTAGGCGCATAGCCTTGGTTGTACTGGACAAAAGGCTTTTGTTGGGTCTGGTTCCCTTGAACTGCAGATGGGTAGGTTTGGTCTTGAAGATTTGCAACATTCGGGTTCCGATATGATAGATTTGGGTTCGGCTTGAAGTTGTTGTACCCTCTATTGTACCCTCCTTGGTTGTTGATGTAGTTAACATCCTCTAGCTGCATATTCTCCCCATCTTGCTGTTGAAACTGCTCTTCCTCTGATATAGCATGGATATGCTTCTGCTGGTTGAGGAGCTGATCGAGCTTGTCGTTGAGGGCTTTCATGTCCCTCTTGTACTTGGCCTCTTCCTCTCCTGTAGATCGCACAGAGCGATCATATTCCTCATTGTAGTTTCCATCAGATTGAGCCAAGTTCTCAACTAGGTCCCAACCTTCATCAACATCCTTGTTGAGGAAGTTACCATTGATTGCGGTGTCCAGCAACATCCGTATCTTGGAGACCACTCCTCGGTATAGTGTGCTCAGCAATGAAGCATTACTGAAGCCATGATGTGGACATCGAGTTGTGTACCCCTTGAAACGTTCCCAAGCTTCATTGAACGTTTCGTTGTTCTTCTGTACAAAGCTGGAAATTTCATTGCGCAGCCTTGCTGTTCTGGAGTTTGAGAAGAATTTGGCCAGGAATGCTTTCTTGCACGCTTCCCAAGTGGTGATAGACTCTTTAGGGAGCGATTTCTCCCAGATGTGTGCTTTATCTCCCAAAGAGAATGGGAAAAGCCTGAGCTTGAACCCATCTTCACTGACTCCATTTATCTTAGTTAGGCTACAGAGCCTATCAAATTCATCCAGATGATCCAATGGGTCCTCCATTGGCAGTCCATGAAACTTGTTGCTCTGTATCATTTGGATGAGACTACTCTTGATCTCAAAATTGTTGTTCTGCACAGCTGGTGGCACAATGCCATTCCTCTGAGTGTGAGTAGTCGGAGCATCTCCTGCTCCTATGTTGGTCCTTGCTTGAGGAGCTGGCAGACCGTTCTGATTATTCATCGTCTCCTCAATGGTTTCTAGTTCCGGTTGAACTTGTTGTCGTCTGAGTAGCCGAGGTTTGTCGATGTTGTCGATGAAAGGACTCAGGTTCTGGCTACCTCTGGATCGTGTTTGCATGCACAGGCAAGTATCCGAGTGTGTACTCGATCAGGTGATCGAGTGTAGGGTCGGGTGTTTGCTTGGGTTTTGGTACCTGAGATTCAAAACAAACAAAGATGAAAGCAAACAAGTCAGTATCCGAAACAAATATAAACAAACGAACTTGATCTAGCAAGTCCTGAAATCCTAAACGTAGCAAAAAGAAACAACCAAATGGCAACGGCGCCAAATTGATAGACTAGTTTTCACCAAGGGTATCAATTCCCTATGCAGTTGTAGTACAAAGGGTTATCAATCCAAATGGTTGGTATGCTAGCAGATAGGATGCAATCAGAATCAAGCAAGTCAAACCAAGCAATAAGGGGGTTTGGTTCTAATAATCCTAATATAAACAAAGCAAGAGAATATAAACAAGTAAACCACACGACCTAAGCACTCGATGCAAGCAATCGAGTACAGGATCGAGTGGGGTGATCGAGTATGCAAGTGAACTATGAACAGCTCGAGGTATTACTCGATACAGGTTATCGTGTATCTGATCGTGTAAGTAGTCGAGAGAGTAAGGAAAATGCAAAGAATGAAATACGAAAGTTCCTAAGGATGGGGGTAATCGAATCCTAAGTGTTCTAGACCGATACAGATGCTTTACATGCCTCAAGCAATTATTTCCTAGACAATGAATCTCTAAAACCTTGCCACCACACTGTCGCACTAGTAACAATCAACCTTGAACATACTACCACACTGTCGCACTAGCAATATGAACAAGCAGGCATTAAGAACAATTCATTTTTGTCAATATACTTAGACTTATCTGATTTTGTCACTCAAAGTTAAGTATACCTCTAGCATTGACCTAATTAAGCATTTTATCTACTCCTTTCGGCCTGTAGCATTAAAAACGCCCTAGATCTAGTCTCAACCTGTCAGTCTGTTGACCGCATTAAGAACATCAACCAAGAAGGAAATTTATTTACCATAACAATCAACTAAAACATCCTAACCGATCAAGAACACCTAATCATCTATCCCATCCCTAGAAACTTTGCTACACTACTCGGACATAGAAACGAATGATAAAGCCATAGAAATAAACGAAAATGACATTAATAAAAAGATAGAGTAGAGTAGAAAAGAGTAAGGATCAAAGATCTATGAAAAACTACAAAATAAAAGTGCAAAAACAAGAAAAATATGTTGAGTCGCTCAGTTCTCTCACAGAAGCTCTCGCTCTCTGGTTTGAGGGTCTGCGGCGTGCTCCTTTGCGAGCTAGGGAAAGAGGGGGTTTATATATGGAAATCCATTTGACCTAGCTTCCCAGACCTGCCCGATGGTCTACTCGATGGGGTACACGAGGCTTGAGTCGGGTAACTCCTCGGGTGGATCTTTGGGTTGCTCTTCGCGCTCTTGGATCCTCTTCGATCGTGTTGGGGTTCGGACTTGTTCTTGTAGCTCGATGGCTCCTTCGGGTACATGCTCGAGTTGTCCTTGTTTTTCCCCATTTTAGGCTCTTTAGCACCTGTTTTCATCCAATATATGCAAATGCAGAAATGCAATACCCTAAATGCTCTAAAACTTGATTCCTACAGTAAATGGTCTAAAAATGCTAAGTTAGAGGTATGAACAATGCAAAATATGGACAAAAAAGGATGCTAAAAATATGTAAATTAGAGTGTTATCAGTAATGACTTCTAGATAAATCGACGTAGTGATCCATTTGCCTCATTAAAAACCATACTGAGAAAACCCAGTGGGACAAAACTCAGTTATGGGAAAAAGAGTACAAACTTCACACCTAAGTTATCTAGTTATCATTACCGGGTGAAGTCTTCATGGTGGATATGTTGAAGACTTGGATCCTCGGTAAGTCGAATGACCCATCAGCTATGAGTGAATGAGCTTCCTTGGCCATCTCCTTAGCTTTTGAACGAGTGATCCTTCCCACGATCTCTGGTTTCTCTGCAGCTTCTGACTCCTTGCTGGCCACGATCATATCATCTCCCCCTCTTCAAAAGGATTTGTCCTCAAATCGGGATATGCATAATAAGGAAGCAAGTCAGAAACATTGAATGTTGAAGATACATTATACTTACCTTGAAGATCAATCTGGTAGGCGTTATCATTGATCCTCTTGATGACTTCAAATGGGACATCAGCTCGTGGTAGAAGCTTGCTCTTCCTCTCTTCTGGGAACCTATCCTTGCGTAAATGAATCCACACTAATTCTCCTTCTTCAAAAACGAGCTCCTTTCTACCCTTGTTCGCATGTTTCTCATACTGCTTGGTCCTTTTCTCTATGTTCTCCTTAGCTTTAGCATGTATCCTCCTGACCTGTTCAGCCTTTTCTTTGCCATCAAAGCTACACTTCACACTTAAAGGTAAAGGAATCAAGTCTAGAGGTGATTGTGGATTAAAACCATAAACAATTTCAAAAGGAGAGAATAGAGTAGAAAAATGCTTAGCGTGATTATATGCGAACTCAACGTGCGGTAGACATTCTTCCCATGACTTGAGATTGCTTTTCACTAAGGTCCTGAGGAGTGTAGATAGCGTCCTGTTCACCACTTCGGTTTGCCCATCTGTTTGCGGGTGACATGTGGTTGAGAATGATAGCTTGGTTCCTAGCTTAGCCCATAACGTCCTCCAGAAGTGTCCTAAAAACTTTGTATCTCGGTCTGAGACGATTACTTGAGGCATTCCATATAGACGTACTACTTCCCTGAAAAACAAGTTAGCTACAATAACAGCATCGTCCGTCTTGTGACTTGCAATAAAGTGAGCCATCTTGCTAAACCTGTCAACCACAACAAAAATCGAATCTCTACCATTTCTGGTTCGAGGTAAGCCAAAAACAAAATCCATAGAAATATGAGTCCAAGGTTGAGAAGGAATAGGGAGAGGAGTGTACAAGCCGTGGGGCTGTACCTTACCCTTCGCCATTTTGCAGATATGGCACCTAGAACAAACCTTCTCAACGTCTTTCTTCATTTGAGGCCAATAGAAGTGTTTTTGCAGTCCAAGTAGAGTCTTTGACACTCCGAAATGTCCAGCTAGTCCACCTCCGTGAGCTTCTCTGATCAGCAGCTCTCTCATGGATCCTCTTGGTATACACAATCGATCCTTAAAGAACAGATATCCATCCTGCCTATAATAGTTTTCAAAAGCAAACTTATGGCATTTGCCATAGCTCTCAGCAAAATCGATGTCAGTCTCATAGAGTTCTACTATCTCATCAAAACCTTCTAGCTTAGAAGACAAAGTAGAAACGAGAGTGTACCTCCTGGATAATGCATATGCGACTACATTATCCTTACCTTTCTTGTACTTAACCGTGTAGGGAAAAGTCTCTATGAACTCCATCCATCTAGCATGTCTCTTGTTGAGCTTCTGTTGTCCTTTGAGATGCTTCAGGGACTCATGATCAGTGTGAATAACGAACTCCTTGGGCCACAGGTAATGCTGCCACGTTTGAAGAGCCCGGACTAAGGCGTACAGCTCCTTGTCATATGTAGGATAGTTCAACGTCGATCCTCCCAGCTTCTCACTGAAGTAAGCTATTGGCTTCCGATCCTGCATCAAAACAGCACCTATACCTACTCCGGAGGCATCAGATTCAATCTCAAAAGTTTTCATAAAGTCAGGAAGTAAAAGAACAGGGGCAGTGATAAGCTTCTCTTTTAAGGTTGAAAACGCCTTCTCTTGTGCTTCCTCCCATCTGAATCCTACATCCTTCTTGACAACTTCTGTAAGTGGCGCTGCAATAGTACTGAAGTCTTGGACAAATCGCCTGTAGAATCCGGCTAAACCATGAAAGCTCCTGACTTCTGCCACATTTTTGGGTGTTGGCCACTCCTTAATAGCCTTGACCTTCTCATCGTCCACTCTAATTCCTTCTGCACTAACAACAAAGCCTAGAAAAACAACCTCAGTAGTACAGAATGAACATTTAGAAAAATTAGCAAAGAGGGATTGAGAACGAAGAACATTTAGAACTTGGCGGATGTGTTCTAAGTGTTCTTCTAGACCTTTGCTGTATATGAGTATGTCGTCGAAGTACATAACCACGAAGATGCCTATGAAAGGTCTGAGAGCATGATTCATTAAACGCATGAAGGTGCTTGGAGCATTTGTGAGACCAAACGGCATGACTAGCCATTCGTAGAGCCCTTGCTTGGTCTTGAAAGCTGTTTTCCATTCATCTCCTTCCTTCATTTTGATCTGATGATACCCACTCTTCAAATCTATCTTTGAGAAGACTGTTGAACCACATAACTCGTCCAGCATGTCATCTAATCTCGGAATCGGATGTCTGTACTTCACTGTAATGTTGTTAATAGCTCTGCAATCAACACACATCCTCCATGAACCATCTTTCTTTTTTTTGGTACAAGCAAAACTGGTACTGCACATGGACTGAGACTCTCTCGGATATGTCCCTTGCTCATCAGCTCTTCTACTTGCTTCTGAAGCTCTTTGGTATCTACTGGATTAGTCCTGTAAGCGGGTCTGTTCGGTTGTGCTGAACCTGGTACCAAATCAATCTGATGCTCTATCCCACGTATTGGAGGCAAGCCTGGAGGTATCTCTTCTGGAAACACATCCTTGTATTCCTCTATAATCTCTATCATCTCGCGTGGAAGCTCTTCTGCTGACTTAGTACTGGTGAGTGTCTCCTTATACACAAACATGAATGTGGTCATCTCTGGATCAAATAGCTTGTTGAACTCGCTGTGATTGATGTACAGGCTGTGAGACACTTTCTCTGTATCCTTGCGGTTCATGTGAAGCTGGTCCTTGTAGATTTCGCTGGGTGTAAGTGGTAGAAGAGTGACCTTGCGTCCTTTGAACTCAAATGACTGCTTGTTGGTGTACCCATCGTGAAACACTCTTCTGTCGAACTGCCATGGTCTTCCCAAAAGGATATGACTTGACTTCATTGGAATCACATCACAAAGCAGCTCATCCTCATACTTCCCAATCGTTAGTTTCACCATCACTTGCTGTGAAACTGTTAAAGTCCCTTGTTGTTCAACCACTGTAGCTGATAAGGTCTTGGATGTGAAGTGGTCTTGAGATTAAGCTTCTGTACCATCTCTTCACTAGCTGCATTAGTACAGCTACCACCATCAACGATCAAGGTGCAGACCTTGTCTTGAACCATACACCGTGTGTGAAATAGGTTCTCACGCTGCCCTCTGTCATCTGGATGAATCTGAACACTTAAAGCTCTGTGTGCTACCAACATCTCTCCCATGACTGCTGGTTCACATTCTTCACCGAATTCAGACTCTGGTTCACTCTCTGAACTGTCTACAGGCACAATCTTTCCTCCTTCTTGAAGAAGAAACATCTTCTTGTTAGGACAGTCTCTGGAGTAATGCCCCATTCCTTGGTATTTGAAACACCTGATATGACTTGTAGAGGTGCTACTCTTGGGCTTGTAATCGATCTTAACTTCCTCTTTGACTGTGGCTGTCACGGGTTTGCTGTCCTTGGTGAAGGCGGGTTTACTAAACTCTCTCGGCTTGGACAAGTTAGGCGTAAACGTAGACCTCACTCCCTTTCTCTTGATCTGCGACTCAATCAACTCTGCCTTATGTACCATTTCTTGCACATGTTCATAGTTCTGTAACTCTACCTTGTCTTGAATCTCTCTGTTTAATCCTCCAAGGAACCTCGACATAACCATGTCTTCACTTTCTCTTAAATCATCCCTGATCATAAGCGTTTCCAGCTCTTGATAGTAGTCTCTAACAGACTTAGTACCTTGAATGAGACGCCTAAGCTTGTTGAGAATCTCTCTCTGGTAGTGTGTAGGCACAAACTTCTTTCTCATCTGCGTGACTAACTGTTCCCATGTAGTGATAGCAGGCTCTCTCTGTCGATGTCTAGTAAGTCCCAGCTGCTCCCACCACAACAAAGCATAGCCATTGAATTCGGATATGGCTATCTTCACCTTGTTCAACTCATAAGTACCTTGAACCTGAAAATTAGATTCCATCTTCCTTTCCCAGTCTAGATAAGTCTCTGGATCATTGGTTCCATGAAAAGAAGGATACTGAATCTTGAGGTGCTTTAGCTGCTGCCTCAAAGGATCATAATCCCTACCATGATCTCTGTTTCTGTTTCTCCTCATTGTTTCTTGACTATGATCTGAAACTTCTTCTTCTTCAGAATATTCTCTATCTGACTCAATGTATATTCGATGCCCAGCTACTTGTTCAGCTCGTCGTGGACGTATGTGATCTCTGCCAGTTATGCGATGCTCTCTTTCTGTACCTTGAGTGTTACTTCTCTGATAGAAACAAGTCTCTCTTCCCCCAGTAGGTGACTTAGCTGTTCTAATCCGTGTATGTTTGGAAGAAGCTCCCACGTGTGCCTTTCCTTTAGCTAAGCGGAGAGCCTCATTAGGACTAGGCGGTTCTGAAGAACTTTGATCTGAAGCGCTAGTTGCTTGAGCTATATCTTTGATCTGCTTCTCAAACTTGTTACTGAGCTGCTCCATCTGTTGCTGGAACTGAGTAGACATTGTCTTGTTTGCTTCTGTTATTTACTTAGCCATGGCTTGGTTCAAAGCTTCCATAGCTTCTGGAGAAAGCTCCATTGTACCTGCAAATTAAGGAAGAAAACTCGAAGTAAAATGTTCCTTAAGTAAAGGATACAAGATAAACTTTAAGACGCGGAATTTAAACAAGAAAAACATGACTACAGATCTAATGTCGAGCAATACTATAAGAAAATCGAACAACCCCAAACCCTATAATGAACAGAATTCGAAATAATTAAACCCTAATTGCAGTCTAATTTCGAAACAACACAACACTAAATCCTAAACTCACAGAATTCGATCTAGACACAAACGAATCACAAAAACTCAAACCTTAAAACTAAACACACGAGATTAAGCAAAACACAAGAGATTAGGGTATAGAATTCGCTTAGCCTTTGGCACAGAGTTGGCTCTGATACCACATAATACGATCTCCCTAGGATAGAACTCCGATGAAAGGCTGAAGACCAATGACTGGTGATGAGATTCGATGGTGATGGTGCGTGATCGACGATGTGGGTGGCTATGGTGATGATCGAGTGAGAATTAACAATGGTGAGATGATGAGGATTGTTTGATGGTTATATGGATAGTAACAAGTGAAGAGTTTCTGAATCACAAAGTGTATAGAAACCCAGAAATCAAGAACAGATTCAAGAAATCGAATTGAGAGAAAAAGTGTGACAATACTTATTCATACAACTTCTTCGCTAAAGAACAAAGAGGCATAGCTTTGGGGTTTTATAATTAACCCTAGGGCTCGAAACTCCAAACAACAGACAGTTCAAAATAAAACAACAAGACGTTTTAAGGAAATAAGAAAACAGCAAAACGTCTAAGTGACTTGTAGTAGTGCAGAAGTCACTTGTACTAGTACAAAAGTACATTATTCCCCATTGGTAATGACTTCTACATAACTCGACGTAGTGATCCATTTGCCTCATTAAAAACCATACTGAGAAAACCCAGTGGGACAAAACTCAGCTATGGGAAAAAGAGTACAAACTTCACACCTAAGTTATCTAGTTATCATTACAAGGTGAAGTCTTCATGGTGGATATGTTGAAGACTTGGATCCTCGGTAAGTCGAATGACCCATCAGCTATGAGTGAATGAGCTTCCTTGGCCATCTCCTTAGCTTTTGAACGAGTGATCCTTTCCACGATCTCTTGTTTCTCTGCAGCTTCTGACTCCTTGCTGGCCACGATCATATCAATCTGTATAAATCACATAGGGTTCTCCCTTCTCAAGCAAAGCTAACACTGGCGTAGTAGTCAACATCTCCTTAAGGCATTCAAAGCCCTCCTCACACTCCTGTGACCACACAAAAGCGACATCCTTCCCTGTCATCTTAGTCATAGGGTGTGCTCTACTTGCAAAGCCATGCACAAACCTCCTGTAGTAACCTGCCAAACCAAGGAAACTCCTGATGTCTGTGGCATTCTGCGGTCTAGGCCAATCTCTGATAGCCTGAATCTTCTCCGGATCTATAGAAACCCCCTCTGCAGAAACAATATGATCCAGAAAACCCATCTCACTCTGCCAAAAACTACACTTGCTCAGCTTAGCAAACAACTTCTGCTCACGCAGCTTCTCCAGAACTGCCCTCAAATGCACTGCATGCTCATCAGGACTCTTAAAATAAACAAGGATATCGTCGATGAAAATGATGACTGACACGTCCAGGAACTCCTGAAACACGCTGTTCATCAATCTCATAAACGCTGCTGGTGTGTTGGTCAACCCGAAAGACATCACCACAAATCATAAGGCCCATACCTCGTCGTGAAAGCCGTCTTCCTCACATCTGCCTCATCTATCGGTATCTGATGATAACCCGATGCCAGATCTACCTTGGAGAACCAAGTAGCACCTCTCAACTAATCCAACAACTCATCAATCCTAGGAAGAGGTTACTTGTTCTTCACAGTAACCCGGTTCAAACTCCGATAATCAATACATAACCGAAAACTCCCATCCTTCTTCTTCACAAACAACACCGACGCTCCCCACAGTGATACACTAAGACGGATGAATCCCTTACTCAATAAATCCTCTAGATGCTTCTTCAGCTCTGCCATCTCTGCTGGAGCCATTCTGTAAGGAGCCTTGGATAACGGCATCGTCCCCAGTTCCAATTCAATAGTAAAAGGATCCGACCGAGATGGTGGTAATCCCTGCAATGACTGAAACACATCCTCAAACTCCTCCACTACTGAAATGCCACTAACCGTAGACTTCCCCACTGACTCTGGCATAGATATAGTAACCAAATAAGCCTCACGGCCCTTCTCGATCATCTTCCCAGCCTTGATGGCCGAGATCACGAGACTCCACAAAGTCGGTCGAATACCCTGAAATACCAACTTCCCTCCTGGACATCCAAATGCACAATATGTCGATGCAACCAATCCATCTCGAGAATAACATCATACAACTCCACTGGACTGATAAGCAAATCCGCTGACCACGACTCTCCTACGATCTGAATATCAACTCCTCTAACTCGTCCAACAACTCTCAGGAACTTGCCTCCCGCAACTCTGACAACTCCTGAACGCTCCCCAGGATCCCCTCTAATTCCCGCGCTCTTTGCACACTTCGGAGTAATGAAGCTATGAGAAGGTCCAGAATCAAACATAACGTGGGACTTAAACCCGCCCAGGAACAAGGTCCCTACACAAACCTCATGTGTTGAGAACCTAACACTTTTTCACAGAAAAAACATAAAATATGAACCTACTAAAAATCACAAAGCTTAAGTACCATAAATTATACTTGTGATCCGTGCCACCTGCTGACCTCCAGGCTGCACTTGCTACAATGCTGCCACTGCTGCCGGCTGCAACTTGGGACACAAGGGTCTGATGTGCCCTGGCTCCCTGCAATGATATCATACACGATTCCCTGCCGTCGGAGCACTCCTCTTGGGACAGCTAGCAAACTTGTGCTCCTTGCTCCCACACTTGAAGCAACTCGCACCACTCGACGTCTGCGTAGTCTCCCACCTCCTCTTGGTTCCCTGCATAGGCTTGCCGCCCCTGCTAGAACCTCCATGATGCTGAGCCTTACTAGGCTGAACTGCTGGACTAACCGCCACTGACTGTGCCTAGATATCCTCCTCAATCTCTGCTGCAGTCTCAACCAGCTCTGCACGCGTAGCATAACTACGTCCTCTGCAATGGCTCCTCAAGTCATCATGAAGAGCCCTCATAAACCTCCTGATCTGTGTTTCCTCAGGCTCCAGAGCCCGGTCCCCATAACATAGAAGTCGATTGAACTCCAAGTCCAGCTTCCGTACTGACCGTGTCCCCTGAGACAACTGAAGGAACTGCACCTCCAACCGGTCCAATGCCTCTCTAGGAAAATACTTGCGGTTGAACTCCAAGACGAAGTCAGCCCAAGTCATCTCCCTCTGCACTCTCCTAGCAGCCACTGATCTCCACCACACCTGAGCATCACCAACCAGATGATGGACCCCTATGTCCACCCAAAACTCCTCAGGACATCTCAAAGTATGGAAGTTAAGTTCCACACTCGTCCTCCACGCATCTGCAGCAGTAGGATCGGTACCACCCAAAAACCGCGGAGTCTCGATGCCCTTCATCTCCTTGAGCATGGACAAATAATATCCATGTGCTCCTTCATCCGCAGCCACTAGCCGCCGCTCCTCTGCCACCACTGGTGGCACTACCTGAGCCTGAGCCACCACTGGTGGCAACCGCTCCAACAACTGTGCTAGCATAGCCGCAAAATCAACACCAGGGGCTCCACCCGCTGGGACTCCCACACCCGGGATCCTATCAACACCGGCCACTGGAGCATCAACACCGCCCCCTCCGGCCACACTCATGGAATCCTCCTGGACACCCTGCAACTCACCAACACCCTCAGCTGTCACACTCTGGTCCGCAGTCTCACTCACTGCTGGACCTCTGCCCCTACAACGACCACGTCCGCGTCTACGACCACGTCCGCATCTACGACCACGTCCTCGTCCACGACCAGCAACAGCACCATCTCTAGCCATCTGCACTACCATGAACAGAAGACTAAGCAAACAATTTCTATTATAACACAGAAACATAAACTCACCGTGGAACCACAAAGTAGGCTCGAAGAGAATGTTCTAGGAGACCATGCCACACACAATTGACTAACTCACATAATCAATCAAAGCATGCAAATCCCAAACATCTACAGCACAAAGCCTAGTGAACCCAAACTTAGAACTGTAAGGGCTCGGATACCAAACTGAAACGACCCGACTTTTTAAAAAAAATAATAATAAATAATAAATATATAAATATAATATAATAAATAAACTACAACTAGCAGTCCCATACCCACTAGCCATCTAACCACAATCACAATCAACAGCGGAAATAACCAATATCAATATCCAATAAATAACCAATAATAATCCAATAACCAATACTAATTCCAAATCATAAACTAATGATCAAAACAACATAAACCAGAGAACCAACAATCCTAAACAGCATTCTAGGACTCAACTCTAGCAACTTAACAGAAGCCAGACAACCAAGTGAACTACTAGAACATCCTCCTCTTCATTGCCTTGATTCCACGATCACACTTTGCCTTTACCTGCACCACAAACACAAATTGCAATGCATGAGTATTTTATAAACACTCAGTAAGGCAAGCCTCTCATATACTAGGTTATACACACAAGCAATAGAGACATCTCTAACCATCAACCAACAATCAACAATCACCAATAATAAATCAATTATAATTATATCAGCAATAAATATTTGAACCTTTATTACTTTCGAGTTTGGCAAAACGTAAAACACAAATAATATCACTGACACGATGTAACCAATGGTCATATGTAACATCCGTGTTCCGGGATTGCATTTTGGGCTGTGTTGATTAAACCAAATGAGTAGATTTTAATTAATTTCGGTTTAATTATTGGTTTAATTATCGGTTTAATTAAATCTTGGTTTAACCTAATTAAACCAATAATCCCTAATTTCTCCTCTTATTGTCCACACCAACTCTCCTTTTGTGCTACTGTCGACATTGTAATCAGAAAGAGAGAGAGAGAGAGCCTTGGTAGATTTGGTTTGAAAGAGAAAGAGAAAGAGATCAACAAAGCTTTGTCTTAGTGAGAAGGAGAAGAGCACAAAATCGTTAGGGCTTGGGAGGAAACAGTTTCGACATATCAAATCGTTCTCAAAGTTAATGAAATTTGGTAGGTTTATTCCCAAGTCTTTCATCGTCATTCGCCTTTTTACAGAAGTAGATTTGGATTTAAACTCGATGAGTTATTGGCAGTTTCGTGAGACACGTTTTCTCAGACGCGAGTTGGAACCATCGGGGATTGTAACTGAGATCGTGGTCTCGTCTTGTTCCTGATCGGCACGATATTTTGTGGGAAGCTTCGTGACGTGTAGGTCTAGCTGTTCACCGGAGGGATTTAATAGTTAACGGTTGGATTTTATTTTAGAGTTTCGTCTTTGTGACTGTCCTTTTATGATGTTTTTGTCCAGTTTGTTTCAAGGTTACTTTTGGTTGTGTTACTTGTTGTAGGACGTTTCTGGACTGTTTCAGGCACGTGGAGAGTCTCCCCTGGTTATATTTATTGTTAGAATCACTTGTTAAGGTGAGTGCGTGACCATGAGCTTATCTAAGCGATTGGGTTGTATAACTTGTTTTGTGTGAAGTTGTGTAGGTGTGATAAATGTATTATTGGATGTTCTGTTCAATGTCTGGTTTGTTATGTTTTATTTATGGTTGTAGTCTTGATTTTCTTGTGTGTATAGCTCGTAGATGGGAGGATCGTCTCACTGGGTATTTCTGGTAATACTCACGCATCTCATTGTTTTTGTGGTGCAGGTATTGTGTAGCGTGGAATCATGGCGATGAGGAGCAGGATGATCTAGGGTCTCAGTTGTGTGTTGTTGGACTTGGTTATATTGTTTATGTTGGAACCTTGGATAGAGTTATGCTAGGTTGATGAATAGGATGTTTAGGAATGTTATTGCATTGATGATGTGTTGGTCCTGTATGTTGGTATATTTCCGCTGTGCATATTGGTTGTTATTGGTTTAATGAGGAATTGTGGTTTGGGTGGTTTAATTAAGTAGTATGGGATGCTTAATTATGTATTGTACTTACTAAAAAAAAAAAAAAAAAAAAAAAAAAAAAAAAAAAAACGGGTCAAGTCGTTTCAGTTTGGTAGCAGAGCCTTTACGGTTCTAGGATGGTTAGAGCGGTTAGGAATTTAATTGGGTGAATTATTTTCCTCTTTGCTTGATGCATGATGTTGTGTGATGGAATTGATTATGAGTAGTTAGTCAATTTTCATGTGGTATGGAGTCCTAGTATCATCCTCTTCGAGCCTTCAATGAGATTCCACGGTAAGATGTGTGTTTGTGTGCGGTTTGAATTGTGTGCTTAGTCTTCTGTTCATGGTAGTGCAGATGGCTAGAGGTGATTATGTTGCTGGTCGTGGTCGTGGACGCGGACTTGGTCTTGGACGCGGACGTGGTCGTGGACGCGGACGTGGTCGTGGTAGGGGCAGAGTCCCAGTGATTAATGAGACCGAAGACCGAAGTGTGACAGATGAGGGTGTTGGCGAGTCGCAGGGTGTTCAGGAGGATTCCATGAGTGTGGCCGGACGGGGCGGTGTTGATGCTCTAGTGGCCGGTGGTGCTGGGGTTCCAGGTGTGGGAGTTCCAGCGGGGGGAGTCCCTGGTACTGACTTTGCGGATATGCTAGCACAGTTGTTGGAGCGGTTGCCACCAGTGGTACCAGCTCAGGCTCAGGTAGTGCCACCAGTGGTGGCGGAGGAGCGGCAGCCAGTGGCTGCGGATGTGGGAGCACATGGACGTTATTTGTCTATGCTCAAGGAGATGACTCGTCTCGGGACTGAGCGGTTTTTGGGTGGTACAGACCCTACTGTTGCGGATGCGTGGAGGACGAGTGTGGAACGTAACTTCCATACTCTGAGATGTCCTGAGGAGTTTTGGGTGGACATAGGGGTCCACCATTTGAGTGGTGATGCTCAGGTGTGGTGGAGATCAGTGGCTGCTAGGAGAGTGCAGAGGGAGATGACTTGGACTGACTTCGTCTTGGAGTTCAATCGCAAGTATTTTTCTAGAGAGGCTTTGGACCGGTTGGGGTGCAGTTCCTTCAGTTGTCTCAGGGGACACGGTCAGTGCGGGAGCTGGATTTGGAGTTCAGTCGACTGCTTTGTTATGGGGGTCGGGCTATGGAGCCTGAGGAGGCCCAGATCAGGAGGTTTGTGAGGGCTCTTCGTGATGATTTGAGGGTCCGTTGTAGAAGACGTAGTTATGCTACGCGTGCAGAGCTGGTTGAGACTGCAGCAGAGATTGAGCAGGATATCCGGGCACAGGCAGTGGCGGTTAGCCCAGCAGTTCAGACGAGTGAGACTCAACCAAAGCAGGGACAAAAGAGGAAATTGGAGGGCACGTCAGGGGCGAGCCAGGGCGGTCGAGGATGCTTTGGATGCGGGAGTAAGGATCACAAACTGGCAACTTGTCCCAAGAGGTACGGTCCGCAGAGGGATCTTCGGGTGTGCTTTCATTGTGGGGAGGTGGGGCATGTAAAGTCTCGCTGTCCTAAGTTGCAGCCGTTGGCGGTGGCGGTAGCCCAACCAGGGGTACAGCCAGAAGCGTAGACGGGAGGAGCACCGTGAGTTTACGAGACTAGGACGACTGGAATACCGAGTAGCAGAACTGGAGCTTATTTTTATTTTTGTTGGTTGTTTCATTTTTTCATTATTTTGAACACTATGAACAATTGTTGCACTTTGAGGTTTTATTAAGATGCGTTTCTTTTAAGGAATTTTTGACTCGTGTGTCGTGTGGGAAGGAATTAGCTCAGAAATTCTATAAATGGAAAGTTTCCCTAAATAGAAGGTTGAAATAAATGGAAATTTTCCATAAATAGAAGGTTACTATAAATAGAAGGTTTCTAAAATGGAATGTTTTTATGGGAGTTAAAACTTTGCTATTTTTGGAAAAGTGAATGGGAACTACCTTGAGCGTAGGGTGTTCCAGTGTGACCGGAGGATGGTCATGGTGGTATTTGGAAAGAAGTAGATGAAGGTTAGTAGGACATTGCGTTGTTTTACGTGGACCGTGGAAGTGTCGGGAACTGCTTAGGGACGTCAAGGCTTGTTTGCTCTAGGAACGGTGGGTTCTGAACAACTCATAAGGAGATGGTGGTTCTCCTGAGGGGATGGTGGTTCCCTTGTATACCGATAGCTTGAGGGGTGGTGGGCCCTGAGAGCGGCAGAGGAGATGGTGGTTCTCTTGGGAGATGGTGGTTCTCCTGAGGGGATGGTTGTTCCCATGGTACCGAGATCTCGAGGGTGACGACGTAAGAGTGAGACGGTACGGCTCAAGGACGATTGTCAGAGAGTGAGATCGGTATGGCTCAAAGGTGTTTTCCTGAGAGTAGATGAGTTGGGAGCGAATGATCTCTACGGCGTGGGATTAAGCACAATGATTGAATGTGGATGTCGGGGTTGATGGTGGTTCAATCTTGGGATTAGTGTTGACCAGTGGGGTCTGGTATTTGCTTGACCGGTGGGGTCAGAATTGTGTGGATCAGTGGGTTCCAGATTATGTAGACCAGCGGGGTCGGGATGGTGTTGACCAGTGGGGTCAGGATGGTGTTGGCCGGTGGGGTTGGAATTGAATGACCAGTGGGTTCAGGGTGGTTTGGATCAGTGGTGTCCTTGTTGCGGTAGATCAAATGGTTGGATGGTACGAACCGTTGCGACGGTGATTTGGTGAGTTTGCGGATGAGTGGCGGTGTGTTCAGATTCGAGGATGAATCTTCTGTTAGAGGGGGAGAATTGTAACATCCTTGTTCCGGGATTGCATTTTGGGCTGTGTTGATTAAACCAAATGAGTGGATTTTAATTAATTTCAGTTTAATTATTGGTTTAATTATCGGTTTAATTAAATCCTGGTGTAACCTAATTAAACCAAAGACCCCTAATTTCTTCTCTTATTGTCCACGCCTACTCTCCTTTTGTGCTACTGTCAACATTGTAATCAGAAAGAGAGAGAGAGAGAGAGAGAGAGAGAGAGAGAGCCTTGGTAGATTTGGTTTGAAAGAGAAAGAGAAAGAGATCAACAAAGCTTTGTCTTAGTGAGAAGGAGAAGGGAGCAAAATCGTTAGGGTTTGGAAGGAAACAGTTTCGACATATCAAATCGTTCTCAAAGGTAATGAAATTTGGTAGGTTTATTCTCAAGTCTTTCATCGTCATTCGCCTTTTTACAGAAGTAGATTTGGATTTAAGCTTGATGAGTTATTGGCAGTTTTGTGAGACACGTTTTCTCAGACGCGAATTGGAACCATCGGGGATTGTAACTGAGATCGTGGTCTCGTCTGGTTCCTGATCGGCACGAGATTTTGTGGGCAGCTTTGTGACGTGTTGGGCTAGCTGTTCACCGGATGGATTTAATAGTTAACGGTTAGTTTTTATTTTAGAGTTTCGTCTTTGTGATTGTCTTTTTATGATGTTTCTGTCCAGTTTGTTTCAAGGTTGCTTTTGGTTGTGTGACTTGTTGTAGGACGTTTCTGGACTGTTTTAGGCGCGTGGAGAGTCTCTCCTGGTTATATTTATTGTTAGAATCACTTGTTAAGGTGAGTGCGTGACCATGAGCTTATCTAAGCGATTTGGTTGTATAACTTGTTTTGTGTGAAGTTGTGTAGGTGTGATAAATGTGTTATTGGATGTCCTTTTCAATGTCTGGTTTGTTATGTTTTATTTATGGTTTTACTCTTGATTTGCTTGTGTGTATAGCTCGTAGATGGGAAGATCGTCTCATTGGGTATTTCTGGTAATACTCACGCACCTCATTGTTTTTGTGGTGCAGGTATTGTGTAGTGTGGAATCATGGCGATGAGGAGGAGGATGATCTAGGGTCTCGGTTGTGTGTTGTTGGACTTGGTTATATTGTTTATGTTGGAACCTTGGATAGAGTTATGCTAGGTTGATGAATAGGATGTTTAGGAATGTTATTGCATTGATGATGTGTTAGTCCTGTATGGTTGTATATTTCCGCTGTGCATATTGGTTGTTATTGGTTTAATAAGGAATTATGGTTTGGGTGGTTTAATTAAGTAGTATGGGATGCTTAATTATGTATTGTACTTATTTTTTAAAAAAAAAAAAAAAAAAAAAAAAAAAAAAACGGGTCAGGTCGTTTCATCATAGAAGGCGTTCGCGTAGTCCTTTGGTAGACGACATGAGAAACGATCACCCCTACAATTTTACTTCTTTGAGTAATTTTCAAATTAACGAGTATTAAAAACGTAAAGCTTATTACGTTAGAACAACATACTCAATATTTTCCAGAACAACAAAGAGCTCATTCCATTATTTGTATGGTGGACCTTGTTCCAAGCTATTTCCAACACTAAAGACTATTCCGATAAGATCTGCAAATATTGTTATTCAATAGTTAAACTAATCAACCACTTCAAACTTAACTTATAATATAATAATAAATTGTTACCCTTACCTACACAATAAGCAGCATCTAAATATCCACTTTTAATATCACTGAATGATACAAAGGAGAAAAATTGATTTGAAGACAAAGGAGGAATTTTCTTAAACCATGTCACGTCTCTCCAATGTATTCTAAAACGATGGTTAGTTGGCTTAAAACTGCCATCAACATTGCTTAATGAAAAACTTGATAACATTATCCAGTCACCTTCTTCCAAATCATTTATAAAGATGTCACAATAAGGAGAACCCTTCAATACATGAATTTTCGTACCCTACGTAAACGTTATAAATAAGTACATAAAGATTTAATAAATTTAAGTAAACACTATGTAATGAAAAAATATACCTTCTCATCAACTACAATCAAGTCTGTTGATTTGAAAAGAGGACGAAGACACTCAAACTTCCACAAAATTTTTACGTTAATTTTCCACTCATGAACGAAGGGGTTTAGGTCATCCACATCGAAAAAATAGTCTCTCTTTCCGATCTTATTTTTTATAGCATTGGATAGAATGTTAGCCATATTTATGTTTGAAAAACCTAGACTAAAACGAATCATACATTCTAACTTTTAAACGTATTTATATATACATAATATAGAAAATCTGTTTTAGGAATATTTACATCAAAAGATATTGTCAAAATTCTAAATATTTATCATCGGCAAAACTTAAATGGTATTTCTATAATTATCACTAATTACCAAATCTGTATTATTATATTTACCGATCTTTTTCATATAAGTATGCAATATTTTTTTGATATTTACATTCAAAATTATGGTATCACCACAATCATTTCGGGATAATCAAATAATTCAAGCATAGTTGATGATTTTTTTTATTTTGATTGAAAACCTTTTTTTAAAGAAAAAATCAATTTCATATTTTAATTTTATATCATCTTCATAACTAATTTTGTAATTACCCTAATTAGTTAGTTGGTATATATATATATATACTATAATAGAAGTCGTTGATTAGATAATGTTATAATTAATTATATGATTAGTCATATAGTATAGTGTCAAATTGTTTATTTTAATTTCAAACTATTTTAATATTAATACTATTATCTCTGAGGATTACTTCAAAATAAGTTTTATGTATGATAATCACCAAATATATAATTTATTAAAATATAAATATATCAAATTTAAATCCAAGCTCAATATCATAGCGATTTAAATTATATCAAATTACACTTTAAAATTTGTAAAATCAGTTCTCCATTTCAGCAAAGGAATCAAACATCTGCGTGACTTGAGGATATATAGGATTGATCATGACCATTGTACAAGTGTGCACCGTTGTTGCCATCCATGTATCTACATTAACCATATCTAATTAATTAACATATTTTTAATCTAAGCAATAATAATTTTAACGTGAAGAAATAATACGAACCTTTAATAGTCTCAAGTTTGGCAAAACGTAACATACATATGATATCAAAATCACAATGAATCCAATTATTGAAAAAGGCGTTCGCGTAGTCCTTTGGTAAACGACATGATTATCGTTCAAACCTACAATTATACTTCGTTTAGAATTAGAGACATTAATGAGTATGATTATATTATTAAATTAAAAATTTTCAAATAGTATGACTTACTCAGTATTTTCTAAAACAACGAAAAACTCATTCCATTCTTTATATGGTGGACCTTCTTCAAAACAATTTCCAACAGTGTACATTCTTCCAATAATATCTGCTAATAAAAATTTCATTAGAAGTGAAGTGACTTTAGTGCAGTGGCAGGAAGTAATTCCATTTGTAGAAGGCATCATCACACCAGGGATCGGGTCCCGCTTCCTACGAATGTAGGAATTTGGCTAATGGACCGGCCAGTTGTGGTCCAATGGTTGACAAAAAAAATCATTAGAAGATAAACTAACAGATATATTTTAAATTTATATTATAGTTTTTTTATCTCACCTACACAATAATCAGGGTCTAAATATCCACTTTTGATATCATTAAATGATACAAAAGAATAAAACTGTTTGGAAACAAAGAATGAATTTTTCTAAACCATGTCTTGTCTCCCCAATGTATCATAAAACGATGATCAGTTAGCTTTAAAATCCCATCAACCATTGTTAGTGAGAATCTTGATAACGTTATCCATACAACTTCTTCCAGATCGTTTATAAAGATATCATGATAAGGAGGACGCATCATCAAATAAATTTTTTTACCCTACATTAAAAATATATAAGCAACATATTTTCTAAAAAAAAGTTTATCAAAACGCGATGTATACTGTAATATATCTTATTATCAACTACAATCAAAAAAATTATAATTTATCAAAAAATAATTATATTAGCGCTTTAATGAATTCTTAGGTTTTAGAATAATAAAATAAATACCCCGTTTATATTTTTCGACAGATAATAAAATAATTTATTCAAGAACTTTAAAAGTTTAAGATTAAATTCTTAACATTGTTAACCACTATAAGGAACACGAAGTTTATCCCAATCAATATTAAGAACAACAACATTCTTTGACATCTTTCTCAATAACAACCCTAACATCTTCAAGCCTGTTACACTCTGCAACCAAGTCGATTTGTGAAACGACCGACCCTTTTTTTTTTAATAAATAATAAATAATAAATATATATAAACAAACTACAACAGTGGTCCCATACCCACTAGCCACCTAACCACAACACATTCAAAAGCGGAAATAACCAACCAATATTCAATAATAATCCAATAATAAAATATAACCATAAGTCCAACATAAACAATATCCAAACATCAGGAATCAAGAACCAGCAACCAAGAAATGTTCTAATGACCCAACTCTAGCAACCTAGCAATGCCAGACAACATCAAACCGAGTCCCTAGAACATCCTCCTCTTCATTGCCTTGATTCCACGATCACACCTTGCCTTTACCTGCACCACAAACACATATTGCAATGCATGAGTATTTTATAAACACTCAGTAAGGCAATCCTCCCATCTACTGGGCTATACACACAAGCAATAGAGACATCTCTAACCATCAAACAACATTCAACAATCAACAATAACAAACCAGGACTCTGCATCGACCGATACCAACATGCAACGACCGACACCAGATGGAGGTTGCGTCGACCGACGCAAGATCTGCGTCGACCGATGCAAGGTTAACTTGCATCGACCGATGCAAGATATGCATCGACCGATGCATGCTCGACATAACACGAAAAACCTAGAGTTTACGCGTCGTCCTCGCATCTGCATCGACCGATGCACAAAGTGCATCGACCGATGCAATGCCGAGCATCGTTTTCCTCCAAAGCTTCTCGCCGGATCTTCGTTCCTGCAACCACGAAACTCGATCCCAAGCCACAAGAAAGCTTCCTAAAGTCCCAAACAACAATCTAACCAGCCTAACAACACATAACAAGCAAATCAGAGAATCCTCTAGCTTGATAAGCCATGGTCATGCACTTACCTTTGCCACAGAAGAACTAAGCCTCAAACAAACAAGAACAAGCCTCTAGGAAGCTCCTACAACGATCCTAGCTACAGATCTCACCAAGAAACGCCTCAAATCTCTCAAATCACCAAGAACACCCAAGAAGTCTTTCTTTCTCTTTCGTTTCTCTCAAAAGTGGCTAAAACACGCGAATGAGACAAAACTCACGAGTTAAGGGTTTCCTTCACCCAAAACGCAGCGTTTGACTTAAGTCAAAACGCACAAACTCGACCTTGCATCGACCGATGCAACTCCCAAACCGGGATTTCGGTTCACGGATGTTACAATTCTCCCCCACCAATCTAGATTTGTCCTCGAATCTCGAACAACCATCAGCCAAGGACTCCCGTGCAACCGTCTCCACGGCCCGCACTCCTCCGACTGATCTACAGAAGGTCACCTCTAGGCGATAGACTCACGCTCCAGGCGTCATTTGCTCTCGACCTTTGGACTTCCTTTTACTCATAGGCCTAAACCTTGAGTTTTATTGGCTCCTCATCATGCCTAAACCCGCATGCCATAATATATAAGGAAAAATCCAACTCGTCTCTCGGGTTGCCACCCTACAGCGCGCCCCAGGATCGTCATCCGAAGTCGATATACCAACCATACTCCCGAGCCACAAAGTCTCTGAATATGGCAGTACTAGGAGAACCTAAGTCCCCCAAGAGTCGCGAGCAAACGATTCTGAACACGTCTGAGTCCTTTCCCTATCCAGGTTTCCTTCCCGTGGCTCGCGTAAAACATCTCAATGTTCTACCAACCACATATCCCCTCACCGGAATACCCCATGACCACAAAAGGATCATATACACGCCACAAGGATCGCCACAAAGGCCAACAAAAATGTCCTAACGAGGACCGCCACCAAGGCCAAACAAATGTCCTAAAAAGGACCGCCACCAAGGCCACTCGTCCCGAAGGACCGTCACAAAGACCATCTGTCCCGAAGGACCATCACAAAGACCATCTGTCCCGAAGGACCGTCACAAAGACCATCTGTCCCGAAGACCGTCACAAGGACCATCCGTCCCGAAGGACCGTCACAAAGACCATCTATCCCGAAGGACCGTCACAAAGACACTCTGGCTAAACAGCCCGCCACAAAGGCCAACAATTGGCTACAAGCCTGCCACAAAGGCCACACAATCGGCTAAAAGCCCGCCACAAAGGCCACACAATCGGCTAAAAGCCCGCCACAAAGGCCAACAACTGGCTAAAAGCCCGCCACAAAGGCCACACAATGTCTAAAAAGACCGCCACACACAGGCACACTGACTCGAAAGTCCGCCACAAAGGCCACAAAGCCCTCCAAGGCTTCCCACCGCTAAAATGGACAAATTCTAACTCCCATAAAACTTTCCATATTTAGCACTTTCCACTTTTGGAAACTTTCCACTTTAAGAAACTCCTATTCCAGGAAACTTTTCTCCAAAACCCCGCCTCACGAAAACTTTGTACCCCGAACACCACCTCATCTTGTTACTGAGTCGCACAACCAACCACCCCAAACGACCGAGTAACAAGAGAGATGGGCTGGAATACTCCCTTCCCGCTCCAGCCACGGATTACAGATGGGACCAGGCTAAACAAACTCAAGTCGCGGCTTGCTTCTCATACCACTTCTTGAACCTTGCCTTCATCTTTGCCTCAGGCTCCCAAGTCTGCTCCTCAACACCATCACAGTCCCACAGGACTCTCATCAAAGGAATCCTTTTCTTCCGAAGTTCCTTGACCCTCCTCTCGAGAACCCTCACTGGTCTCGCCTCCACAGTCATGTTAGGCTGAAAATCCTCAGGAATCTTAGCCAACACCTGCTCACCCTCACGGAGACACTTCCGCAACATAGACACATGGAAAACCTTATGGGATGCACGCATAACCTCAGGTAACTCCAATCTATATGCCACTGGTCCAACCCGCTCAATCACTCTGAATGGACCCATATACCTCGGACTCAACTTAGTCTCTGACAATGACCTGTTCGGACCCCGCAACATGGCCATCTTGAGGTACACTCTGTCTCCTACCTGAAACTCAAGATCTCTCCTCCTCTTATCAGCATAACTCCTCTGCCTATCCTGAGCCTCCTTCATGTTCAGCTTGGGAACCCGAATCTTCTCTTAGGTCTCCTGAACAAAACTAGCACCAAACATGCTCCTCTCCCCCACCTGAGTCCAGCATAATGGTGTACGACATGGTCTCTCATACAAAGCCTCATTAGGAGCCATCTGAATACTCGCCTAATAACTGTTATTGTAAGCAAACTCTACCAGGTTCAGGTGATCTGCCCAATGGCCACCCCAGTCCAACACACACATCCTCAGCAAATCCTCCAGCGTCTGGATCGTCTTCTCTGACTGTCCATCAGTCTGGGGATGATAAGCTGTACTCATAAGCACCTTAGTGCCCATCTCCGCCTGAAATGCCTTCCAGAACACCGAAGTGAACTTAGAATCCCTGTTAGACACAATGCTCGCTGGCACCCCATGCTATCTGACTATCTCTCTCACATACTTCTTAGCCAAGACCGCTGCTCCATCAGTCTTCTTAATGGGCAGAAAATGTGCTGACTTAGTCAACCGGTCCACTATTACCCAAATAGCATCAAAAGTCCGTGACACTGGCAATCCTACCACGAAATCCATGGTGATCATATCCCACTTCCACTCAGGAATGGGTAAACTCCTCAGTAACCCGTCAGGAACCTGATGCTCAGCCTTTACTAGCTGACACACATCACACCTCGAAACCCAACCAGCCACATCCTTCTTCATCCCGACCCAATGATAGTACCTCTTGAGATCACGGTACATCTTAGTCGCTCCTGGATGAATAGATAACTTGCTCGAATGAGCCTCTCTCAGATTTTCCTGTCTCAACTCCTCATCCTTGGGCACACAAACCCGACCGTGCACCAATATAGTACCATTATCTGAGACCTGATACTCCGAATCTACATTCTTAGAGGCATTCACCAGCCCCAAATCCTTCTCCTGAGCCAACCGCACCCTACTCAGAAGATCTGCTCTATCAACTGCTTCCAACCCAACGGTTCCTGTGAAACAGCACACAAGCTCAAAGCACTGATCTCCCCTACCAGAGACTCCATCTCCTGCTCCTGAGCCGAAGCTACCCTCTTCCGACTCAGAGCATCTGCAACCGTGTTAGCCTTACCATGATGATAAGCTATCTCCAAATCATAGTCTGCCACAAGTTCCATCCACCGCCTCTGCCTCAAATTCAACTCAGGCTGAATGAATATATACTTCAGACTCTTATGATCTGTAAACACCTGTACCTTTGCACCATAAAGATATAGTCGCTCCTGTAGTATCCTGCCAACCCAAGAAACTTCTGATCTCTGTGGCATTCTGTAGTCTAGGCCAATCCATGATAGTCTGAATCTTCTCCGGATCTACAGAAACCCCGTCTGCAGACACAATATGACCCAGAAAGCCCATCTCACGCTGCTAAAAACTACACTTGCTCAACTTAGCAAACAACTTCTGCTCCCGCAGCTTCTCCATAACTGCCCTCAAATGCACTGCATGCTCTTCAGGACTCTTAGAATAAACCAGGATATCGTCGATGAAAATGATGACAGACACATCCAGAAACTCCTGAAACACACTGTTCATCAATCTCATAAATGCTGCTGGCGCGTTAGTCAACCCGAAAGGCATCACCACAAACTCATAGTGCCCATACCTCGTCCTGAAAGCAGTCTTCCTCACATCTGCCTCATCTATCGGTATCTGATGATAACCTGACGCCAGATCTATCTTAGAGAATCAAGTAGCACCTCTTAACTAATCCAACAACTCAACGATCCTAGGAAGAGTGTACTTGTTCTTCACAGTGACCCGGTTCAAACTCCGATAATCAATGCACAACCGGAAACTCCCATCCTTCTTCTTGACAAATAACACTGGCGCTCCCCACAATGATACACTAGGACGGATGAATACCTTACTCAACAAATCCTCTAGCTGCTTCTTCAGCTCTGCCAAACAAACACTCAAGTATGCCGACATCAACTCAAGCCACCTGAATGTCAACCCTCTTGTTCGTCCAAGAACCTCTAGTAACTTGTCTCTTAGGGAAAACTTCCACAAGATAGATTAATCCAAAATTAGCTTTCCGCTTAGCTATTCTCAACAGCAAATCATCAATACGAGCGTAATAAAACAAACAAGTACCATACGTTCGCATATTCCAATTCACCGTATCAAATGCTTTGCAGACCGCCAACTTAATCTACTTGACTTGTTTCCCCCCAGCAAGCTTACCAAAACCTTAAATCTAGTAACCCTGTCCATCTCTAATGAACTTCATCCACCATCGTCGCAACGATTAGTTTATCCTGCCATGAAGGCTTCTCGTGAATCTTATGTATCCGGCAAACATGCCTTTCCTAGCTCAGACCTGCTGTAACTCCCCTTCCCGGGACTCCAGCACCACCGGCTTCACAATCCTGTCGCACAGCCAAACATTCATAACCGCTCTGGTCATAAAACTCTGGCCCACCGTCCAACATAATCCTAAAATCCAAGATTAAACCACCATCACTCTCTCGAGGTCTACATTCAATCGTTATGTTTATACTCACGTCCTAGGCATTGCTTGCTCCTAACTCCTCCACTCTTAGGTCGCAACCTTCAAGTCATACCGATCTCACTCTCAGACCAGCATCTTTGAGTTATACCGTCTCACTCTTGGACCACAATCCTCAAGATCTCGGTATCAGGGGAACTACTCATCCCCTCAGGAGAACAACGTCCCCTCTGCCACTCTCGGAGCCCTCAGCCCCTCGAGCTATCGGTATTCAGGGGAATCACCATCCCATCAGGAGCAACAATCCTTAACGACAATAAACATCTCTCGACACAAGTACCTCCTAAGGTTCAAGTATAACATTGCAATGTTACACCTGCCCACTAAACTTCTAATATCCAACTGGATTAACCCCCAAACAGAGAAATATCTGCTCCAACTGCATATGTCCACCTATCCGCCTCTCTAGGCCCAATACCCCTTGAGAATAATCTCATACCGGTCATCTACAACCGCTCCATCCTCTTAACATAAGGTGGAAAGTCCCCAACATCCGCAGCCCTCGGCTGCACCCCGCCACATGCGGCACAACTGGAGCCTACAATGGTACCCTCTCGGTAACCGCTCCAAAAGCACGCCAACAGATCCGCCAAGCGATCATCTCGACCCTGGGCTCCACCTGCTGCAACCCCACACCTGGGTTCCCAGCACCCCCGGCACGCTCACCGGCTAACCCTCTCTGGTCCCTCCTGATACGCTTGCGACCCTCTGACGTACCTCCTTGTGGAACTCTGGACCACACACTCGCTGGCCTCGGGACCCACCCGACAATGACCATGACCACGTCCCCGTCCACGACCAACAACTCAAACACCTTAACCACTGATCTTCCAAGAACAGAGGCTAACAAGCATAAAACAAATCAATACCACACAAAGAAACATAACAATAACTCACCGTGGAATCACATTGAAGGCTCGAAGAGGATGTTCTAGGAATCCATGCCACACACAATTGACTAACTCACATAATCAATCAAGACATGCAATCCCAAACATCTACAACAGAAACCTAGTGAACCCAAACCTAGAACCGTAAGGGCTTTGATACCAAAATGAAACGACCGACCCTTTTTTTTTAATAAATAATAAATAATAAATATATATAAACAAACTACAACTAGTGGTCCCATACCCACTAGCCACCTAACCACAACACATTCAACAGCGGAAATAACCAACCAATATTCAATAATAATCCAATAATAAAATATAACCATAAGTCCAACATAAACAATATCCAAACATCAGGAATCAAGAACCAGCAACCTAGCAATGTTCTAATGACCCAACTCTAGCAACCTAGCAATGCCAGACAACATCAAACCGAGTCCCTAGAACATCCTCCTCTTCATTGCCTTGATTCCACGATCACACCTTGCCTTTACCTGCACCACAAATACATATTGCAATGCAAGAGTATTTTATAAACACTCAGTAAGGCAATCCTCCCATCTACTGGGCTATACACACAAGCAATAGAGACATCTCTAACCATCAAACAACATTCAACAATCAACAATAACAAATCAGGACTCTGCATCGACCGATACCAACATGCAACGACCGACACCAGATGGAGGTTGCGTCAACCGACGCAAGATCTGCGTCGACCGATGCAAGGTTAACTTGCATCGACCGATGCATGCTCGACATAACACGAAAACCCTAGAGTTTACGCGCCGTCCTCGCATCTGCATCGACCGACGCACAAAGTGCATCGACCGATGCAATGCCGAGCATCGTTTTCCTCCGAAGCTTCTCGCCGGATCTTCGTTCCTGCAACCACGAAACTCGATCCCAAGCCACAAGAAAGCTTCCTAACATCCCAAACAACAATCTAACCAGTCTAACAACACATAACAAGCAAATCAGAGAATCCTCTAGCTTAGATAAGCCATGGTCATGCACTTACCTTTGCCACAGAAGAACTAAGCCTCAAACAAACAAGAACAAGCCTCTAGGAAGCTCCTACAACGATCCTAGCTACAGATCTCACCAAGAAACGCCTCAAATCTCTCAAATCACCAAGAACACCCAAGAACTCTTTCTTTCTCTTTCGTTTCTCTCAAAAGCGGCTAAAACACGCGAATGAGACAAAACTCACGAGTTAAGGGTTTCCTTCACCCAAAACGCAGCGTTTGACTTAAGTCAAAACGCACAAACTCGACCTTGCATCGACCGGTGCAACTCCCAAACCGGGATTTCGGTTCACGGATGTTACAATTTGCCCCTCCAAGATATCATTCATTAGCGAGATCTGAGCATCGATGGTTTCAAGTTGACAGATTAGGCTAACAGATTCTTCCTTTTTCTTGATTTACTCTTTCAACATATCAAGGATTGCAGTGAAATGTCTCGTCGTTTCCTTTAGTACCACGTCTCTCGATTTTTGAAACGCTTGTTTAACCTTCTCGATTGCTCCATCTTCCCATCCGAAATCTGACATGAGCTCTTTGTGTTTCCTAGAACTTCCACCTTCCATCTCAAATTCTGAAAAATATTTATGAAAAACTTTAAACTTCCAAGCTAAGAATTCAGGAGACGAAAAAATTAATTAAATATCGATTGAGATCTTACCACAAGGATATGGATGATAATAAACTTTTTTTTTTCTTTGTTGAGAGGGGAAAACAGAAGGTCACAATATTATTATAGAGACGTAGAATGCTTAAATATTAGTTTTAAGAGTCGCGAAGGCTTTCATATTGGCATCTATTAAGGCCAGGCCCATCTAGGTTGACCAAGAAAAATCTTGGATCCTCTTTGTCGAAATTAAGAATAAAGTTTAATTAGGATAAAGTCAGACTACTTTTTTTAAGATATTTATATTAGTAAAATAGTTATATTAGATTTAACTTGAAATGAAAATAATAATAATCATTCCAAACATAATTAAACACGAATATTCATGTCCAAAGTTTCACCAAATTAGTATTTTAAAGTCTATAACAACAGTAGTAAAATTAACATATTAAGAAACATTGTGAAGTGGATCTATAGCTTGCTGCTCGAACCACATACTCAATCTTCATCTTCATTGTCTTCATCACTGGAATCGACGTCTAGCCAGCGTCTGTAAAAATTGAATAATTCAAGATTAAAATTCCCGCATAATTTTGTTTATACTAAATTTATTCAATTTATTTAATTCATGACATTACAGCATATCACCAGTATTAAATCCAGCCACTTCATCTTCAAGAATGACCTTTGATCATCGTAACTGAGACATCAGACATTGCATACCTAGCAAAGTAGAATTCAAGTAAGAAAATGATAGTTTTGATTGGTATATGATATATTAAACAGTACCTTCATAAACAGAGATCCTCCAAAACAGAAGAGTACACATTATTGGTTGATTAGCATAGGTAGGGGAAGAAACAATTTTATTCCGCTTCTCAAGAAATGCAATACAAACCGAACCAACAGCAACACATTCAATCTCGTGGCCACTTTCAAAAATAATTTGATTGTGTATAAGTTAATCAAGAATTGTTTTAAATAATAATAGTATGTATTTTCAATATTCTCGAAAGTTTTGAATACTCTCTTACTTGTGTTCAAAAATAGTGAATGTCACAACTTGATTCTCTTAAATGTAGTCATTTTGAGGTTCAAGGAAATCAATTGTCTGAGACTCGTTTACATGTACCACCATTCCTATGACATCTAACATAAAAGATAATTCCAATGGAAAAACAAAAAATAAGAATAAAAAAAAAAATCAAAACAAAGACATCATTTTAAGGTAGAATATCATCGCATACGGACGGATTTATTAAGATGACTTGAGTATAATAACTTACCTACACAACGGTTCTTCTCGTCAGGCGTCGAATTATGCATTTTCAATGCATCATACAGAAAGATAAAATTGTCAGTACTTCACGGATATATTGGAATCATTTTTGTTTTTTCCTGGATCAGGATCTCAAACGGATGGTTTGGGTTTCGGAATGATTGTTGACCTTCAATCACTAAAAATCCAGAAATCTCGTACCAGTCGCTTTCATTGATCTTTTCATAGTAACTTTCTACATAAAGTTCCTCATCAATCTTAGCATCAATCCTATTTCCCTATAATAGAAACACAATATAGCATTGCATCGATTTATTTTTGTCGTATATCTCATGTGATATTTGAAAAAATAACGGCAAAATGGAAAGAGGAAGAAGAATTACCCTTTCGTCTACCAACATCAAACTTTGATAAAAAGGATGTCCTTGAATAAAATGAGGTGGCCATTCTCTAAGAAGTTTCACAGCAATTTTCAGGTTACGTAACCTAGGATTCAGATCTTTTAAGTACAGCACCATCCCTATTGTTTTTTTTTTTTTTGTGTATTTAGAAGCAAGGAGAAGTTTCAGAGAAAAATTTTAAACAATAAGTTGGACGGTTGAAACTCAAAATTTCATATTGGAGGTCTAACTTTAAATTTTCCAACTTGCATGCTGACATCTTTTTATTACCATGCATTGGGCTTTCGTATCTTTGTTACGATTTTTGTTGAAACTTTATTGAAAACTTAAAAGTCTTTCTCTTTATATTTTTTTGTAAGTATTTTATATGTAGTTATTTTTATCAAATTTTTTGTTAAAAGAATAATTTTATGGTTAATCTAACCATAAATCGTTATATGTAAATAAATTAAAACTTTCATTTATATTAAAACAAAAAATTATAATTCATCTATTATTTAAATATAAAATAATTAAAACCCCCTAAAATACCTAATAAGCCAAAAAAAATGAGGAAACCAGTCTTCTATTTGCGAGTCCTCTTCCTTGGTCTCCTATAAATCAGTTAATTAGTACATGAAAAGAAGTTTAGAAACGGAATTCGTTTTCATCTAATATATAGCATGAACAGAGATGATAATCTTACTGTTCCATCATTTTCGCCACCTCTGAATTTTGCGGATTGAGTTTTATTCGCGTACAAACTGTAGAAGATATACTTCTTTTTCCTGCAAAGTTATAACAGAAGTAATTCTTTTAATACCCGATCAACAAAACTGAGAAATAAATATCATCAAATTGAATGTATACCTTGGAAAACTTCAATAACACCCCATTGAATAACACAAATTAAGCGATCACCCCGGAAAGATTTGAAAGTATCATAGAATTTTGCAGCCGATGTTTCGAATAATTCACACCTTATTAGGGTTCCACTAAAATTTCAAGAATTAAATTGTATGTTTCAATATGATTCAAGATTATAAGTATGTATATATATATATATATATATATATATGTGAGTATTATAATTTACCTGAAATCACGAAGATCAAAAGAGATTTTGTGGTTAATTGAGTAATCATCTGCTCTATTATTTACTTTTAAGATTTTCTTCAGTACTTTGCATCTCATCATCCTCTTCATCCTCCTCTAAATCTTGGACATATTTATCCTCATTATGATCATCGTTATCACTATTATCTGATTGGTATTCGCCCTCATCATCAGTTTCTTCTTCAGTACCATCCTCTTCTTCATCCATTGTATCATAACAAACATCATCTTCCACATCGCTTCCTTCTTGTATATAATCATCATCGTCCTGATCTCCAACATCACATTCATCATCAGATTCTTCAAAAATTGTGCAATCTGATTTAGAGTGATCATGATAAGAAATGTTTTTGATCTTGGTATTGTACAAAATAACAATTTTGTAACGATGTGTGGTAGCTAAACATGAACCATTCTGCTCAACAACCTTAAAGTCTTCGAATCAAGCCAATCACCAACCTTGAACTTTGAAACAAAACGATCATAAACATCTCCACGAAAGGAGCATTGGACCTTTACACCCTAATAAAACATAGAATTAATAATTGTTGCATAATATAATTTTATATGTCAAAACAATATACTCAAAACTTGTAAATATAACTTTCAGGTATAATTGCATATACGTTTTATTTTTGAAATATATAATGAGCTTATGATTTGAATAAACTAAATACCTTAATATCAGATAAAACCATCTCCAAACTTGGACCTTTCTCTTCCTACAGACACAAGACCTTCACACGAATTTTCCATTCGTATTTTGAAGAATTCAAACGCGAACATCATCGAAAAGGCTATACCTAACCATAGTTTTTTTGTTTTTTTTTGTTTTCTTCTTTGATTTAGGTTAAAAGTCAAAAGAGTTGAATAGAGGTATATATATATGTAATTTAATATTTTTATAATTTACATTTTTTTGTAAGTGATATTTAAGAATATCTGTTTAGCAAATTACTTAACTAATTTGTATAGATCTCCAGACATAATATCTCTACACTTCCCTTTATTTTAGAGATAAATAGTAAACTTCTTAATGTTTATCATTACGGCTTTTAATGCTTATTTTACGTTTGCTATTTTATATTAATCGTGATAATACACCGTATTCTATTCTGTTTTGAATATAGAATACTTCTTAAAATTATCCACCCTACTTTACATAACGTAAAATAAATAAATTTTAAGATTTTATCATAACATTTGTAAGATTTTACCCTTCAAACTTTTGAACATAATATTTATCACATTTTATTTAAAACAATAGTTATCAATAATGCAATTCATTGATTTATTCAAATTTTGATAATGATCAAGAACTTTAGTATCTGTTCGATTGTATTGTTAATAATTGTATTCCACGATTTTATTTTTGCTCGACATTATAAAAAATACCATGTTTTCATTACTAAAATAGTTAAACTTTCAAAATATTCCTTTTTCATAAAATATTCATCCATCTAAAACAATATCCAAAAAACAACAATTATAAGATCTCAGAACATTCATCCTACTATTCTCTAAATTTCGTTCTTCTCCTCTCTTCACGCCAGAATATTTACTACGACACCAATCATTTCTTCTTCCATATGCAGTCTATTTTTAAAAAATAACAATGTCATATATTAGATCTAATAGAAAAAAAACTAATGAGAATATTTTTTAGATAATTACCGTGTATCTTAAATGGAAAGGAAACGGCTTAGATTCTTTGCAATTAATAGCTTCTCTGCAGATAATACCAAAAAATTAGGGATAGGGTTAAAGAGATTGATCATAAACGCTAGTATCATGTTTTTATAAAAATATTAGTATCAGGATGACTTTTAAACACAAATTGTTACCGTGTTAATACCAAAATAAGCAATTAGTAACAAACGTTGGAACATGTTTTAAACAAAGAATTAGGGTCAAGTCTGCTTTTTTAACATAAACCACTACCGAGCAATAGCCGAAAGACGTTTTGTATTGCTGACCCTGCATCTCTAATCTGTTGATTAATCAAACTACTGATGTTATATCCGAGAAAAAAGAGTAGATAATGTTAAACAATAACAAAATCATTTATTTAAGAATATACCGTAAATGTTGGGATATTATTAGCACCCTTTATAGTCTCTCTGCAACAATAATCAAAATATTAATATGATTTTCTGAATCAAATATATAATATTAATAATATTTCTTATAAAATTTAAAACAATACATGTTTTTCACCATACGATCATCGGTAGATTCATCTAAATAATGTTTTAATTTTAATTCATTAAAATTTTTCTAATAAATCATTAGAAATATTTATAATATTAATAAAAGAATTTTTAATTTACCAACATACCTTTTAGCAACGATGAAGAGGCAGAATTCAAATAAATATGTTCAATAGTCCTCGCCACCTCTACCTATTGATTTATATTTATTAATTAGAGCCACAAACACATGAATAAAATTCAATAATGATGATATAATAGTTTACTATTAAAATTACCAAACATCTATCATTAATATTAGAGAATTTGTTAAAAATGCCCCTTTTGATATACCCCTTTTCAAAAATACCCTCTTTTCTGGCCATTTTTATTTATGCCCTCTTTTAATTTTTAATGATCATTTTACCCTTAGATGAAAATTATTTTATTCAATAAAAAGAAAAACAAAATTTTCCCGCCATAAAATTTCCGACATATTTTCCCGCCAAAAATTTTTCGAAAAAATTTTCCCGCCAAAAATTTTTTTGTCAAAAAATTGTGATAAAAAATTTCGAAAAAAAAATTTTCCCGCCAAAATTTTTCCCGCCAAAAAAATTTACAAGGTTTTTAAAAGGTTTTATAAGGTTTCTACCTTATAAAAGCCTTATAAACACCTTGTAAAGGCTTTACAAGATTTTTTAAAGAGTTTTAAAATGTTTTTTAAACATCTTGTAAACGCTTTTACAAGATTTTTAAAGGTTTTTAAAAGGTTTTAAAAGGTTTTTAAAAGGTTTTTAAAAGGTTTTCAAATGGTTTTAAAAGGATTTTTAAAAAGTTTTTAAACACCTTCTAAACGCTTTTACAATGTTTTTAAAAACCTTGTAAAAATTTTTATAAGATTTTTAAAAGGGTTTTGAAAGGTTTTTAAACACCTTGTAAATGCTTTTAAAAAAATTTTAAAAGCATTTACAAGGTGTTTAAAAAACTTTTAAAGCATTTACAAGCTTTTTAAAAGCATTTACAAGGTTTTTAAAAGCGTTTACAATGTGTTTAAAAACCTAGTAATCTTAAGTCTGAGGAAGAATGTGGTGCGTTTCAACAAATTAAATAAAGAAGAAAAACTTGTACAAAAATTTTTTAAGGATAATTTCATTAAGGGTAAACGACGTCAATTTTTGTGAGATTGGGTGTGAGTTCTTTCGACTTCTTCTTTAATATATTAGACTAGAATATGACCCGTGCTAGAGCACGGGTTGAAATTCCTTCATTTTGTTTATTTTGGTAATTTTTATTTAAAACATCGTATATATAATTATTTTATTTGTTTTAAAAGGTTTTTTTTGGATGGAAATACTATGGCATGAAATCATATATTGAATAGGGACAATTGCATTTTTAGTACCTTTATTTGCATTTAAATGAGTTCGTAGACCCCATATTCGTTTTTCGAGAAACATAACCACTAAGGGTGCTGAAATTACAGTTGACTCCCTTACAACCAAACAAAAAACAGAAGCCGAAATGACAGATTTAACCCGATGAAGTCTGCAATAGATATCTTTAAGGTTGATTTCAAATTGACGTCAACAAGAAGACCTAAAAAGACGTCTACTCCTTAATTATAATTTAAATTTTAATTAAAATAATTATAAAAGATAATTTGATAAACTTATTGATCAAATAATAACCACATAGACTTCATGCATTAAAATAAAATAAATTTACATATAAACGAGTCAAATTAAACAAGAAAATGTTGACTAGACAAAAATTATTTGATTTAGGATTTGCTTAAGTAGACTTCTCTGCAGATTATTAGTGGTTGACTTTGTTATGCCATCAACCATTAATATTATATTATCTTAATTTCACCGATAATTTAACCAAACCGATAGCTTAACCTAACCGAATACATACTGATTCTTTGATTTTAACCTAACCGGATAATTTAATTTAACTATATATATACTTCTCTCTAAGTAAACCCTAACTTTTTATGTGATCTCTCTCTCTCCAAAATTTCTCTCTCAAAAATTCCAATATTGTTGCTCTCAAAATTCAGCTATATATACCCACAAAATATTTCGTGGTTACAAAAATAAATATGAAAACCCTAGATTCTCTTTTATTTTACTTGTCTCTCTCAAATATATCTTGGCTCTCGAAAAAAACAAAAAAAAAGTAGATCTAAAACTCCAATCCATCCTCTTATTTCTCTCTTCTTTTTTTTATTGAAGAAGTTCTGCAAATGTGACTCTACGAATCTCTCTCCATATCTGACCTTCATTCATATTCAAATCTAATCCCAAAGGTTTTGTTTTCATATCTACCTAACAAATCTAGGTTTTTAGTTTTATGTTGGTTGAATTTGGGTTCTACATGGGTTTTCTTATTTGGATCTGAGAATTGTTATTGTAATTTGTTGGAAAAAATTAGTTCTTTCTTTTTCGAGTTTAATCTCAATTTTTATTTGGATTTTTATGATTTAATTGCTTGAAGTCAGATTTTTACAAAAGCTTGTTCTTGTTTTTAATTTTTCAGGCAGAGGAGAAGATTAAACAGGAGATGGTGGAGGCCGAGAATTTTACAGCTGGAGGAGAAGATTAAACAGAAGATGGGGCGGTGGAGCAGTGAAGGTGGAAGAGAATTACCCAGAATATGTTTGTAAATAATTGAGATTTTGATTTTTTATTTTATTATTAATTTAATTATTATAATAAATTATTTTTGTATTTTTAAATAAAAATTTGAGATCTGTAGTTTAAAATACGGTTTAGTTTCCCAGGAAGAAGTCTTCCAGATAAGTCTTCAGCATAATCATTACAATTATTAAATTGATTTGATTGATTTGCAGACGGTTCAGTTTCCGAGCAGAAGTCTACAGAGAAGTCGTCAACATAATAAAAAATATAATTTTTATAAAATTATGGCAGGTTTCTCTTATAATTTGTCAAATTATCCAAAAACTGAAAAAAAATCATAGAAATTTGTAAATTCAATATGATTTTGTGTAACAACTAATAGCTAAGAATACCCTTCATTGTAGTGTTAGAGACTGAAATTATTCACAGTTGGGTAATTCTTAAAAAGTTTATATATCACTTCATTTCATACTTATAATTGTAGAATTATATATTCTTAGAAGAAGTCTTCCAGATAAGTCTTCAGCATAATCATTACAATTATTAAATTGATTTGATTGATTTGCAGACGGTTCAGTTTCCCGTGCAGAAGTCTACCAGAGAAGTCATCAACATAATAAAAAATATAATTTTAATAAAATTATGGCAGGTTTCTCTTCTAATTTGTCAAATTATCCAAAAACTGAAAAAAAAAATCATAGAAATTTGTAAATTCAATATGATTTTGTGTAACAACTAATAGCTAAGAATACCCTTCATTGTAGTGTTGGAGACTGAAATTATTCACAGTTGGGTAATTCTTAAAAAGTTTATATATCACTTCATTTCATACTTATAATTGTAGAATTATATATTCTTAGAAGAAGTCTTCCAGATAAGTCTTCAGCATAATCATTACAAATATTAAATTGATTAGATTGATTTGCAGACGGTTCAGTTTCCCGTGCAGAAGTCTACCAGAGAAGTCATCAACATAATAAAAAATATAATTTTAATAAAATTATGGCAGGTTTCTCTTCTAATTTATCAAATTATCCAAAAACTGAAAAAAAAATCATAGAAATTTGTAAATTCAATATGATTTTGTGTAACAACTAATAGCTAAGAATACCCTTCATTGTAGTGTTGGAGACTGAAATTATTCACAGTTGGGTAATTCTTAAAAGTTTATATATCACTTCATTTCATACTTATAATTGTAGAATTATATATTCTTAGAAGAAGTCTTCCAGATAAGTCTTCAGCATAATCATTACAAATATTAAATTGATTAGATTGATTTGCAGACGGTTCAGTTTCCCGTGCAGAAGTCTACCAGAGAAGTCATCAACATAATAAAAAATATAATTTTTATAAAATTATGGCAGGTTTCTCTTCTAATTTGTCAAATTATCCAAAAACTGAAAAAAAAATCATAGAAATTTGTAAATTCAATATGATTTTGTGTAACAACTAATAGCTAAGAATACCCTTCATTGTAGTGTTGGAGACTGAAATTATTCACAGTTGGGTAATTCTTAAAAAGTTTATATATCACTTCATTTCATACTTATAATTGTAGAATTCTATATTCTTAGAAGAAGTCTTCCAGATAAGTCTTCAGCATAATCATTACAAATATTAAATTGATTAGATTGATTTGCAGACGGTTCAGTTTCCCGTGCAGAAGTCTACCAGAGAAGTCATCAACATAATAAAAAATATAATTTTTATAAAATTATGGCAGGTTTCTCTTAATTTGTCAAATTATCCAAAACTGAAAAAAAAATCATAGAAATTTGTAAATTCAATATGATTTTGTGTAACAACTAATAGCTAAGAATACCCTTCATTGTAGTGTTGGAGACTGAAATTATTCACAGTTGGGTAATTCTTAAAATGTTTATATATCACTTCATTTCATACTTATAATTGTAGAATTCTATATTCTTAGAAGAAGTCTTCCAGATAAGTCTTCAGCATAATCATTACAAATATTAAATTGATTTGATTGATTTGCAGACGGTTCAGTTTCCGTGCAGAAGTCTACCAGAGAAGTCGTCAACATAATAAAAAATATAATTTTTATAAAATTATATCAGGTTTCTCTTCTAATTTGTCAAATTATCCAAAAATTGAAAAAAATTCATAGAAATTTGTAATTTAATTAAGATTTAGTGTAACAACTAATAGCTAAGAATACACTTCATTGTAGTGTTGGAGACTGAAATCATTCACAGTTAGGTAATTCTTAAAAAGTTTATATATCACTTCATTTCATATTTATAATTGTAAAATTCTATATTCTTAGAAGAAGTCTTCTAGATAAATCTTCAGCATAATCATTACAAAAATTAAATTGATTTGATTGATTTGCAGACGGTTCAGTTTTCCGTGTAGAAGTCTACCAGAGAAGTCGTCGACATAATTATTACAAGGTTTAAATTGATTTAATTGTTTTGACGTTAGTTGGTAAAGAAGTCTGCTAGAGAAGTCGGTTTCTTTATATTTTTTTGGTACTGTTTCAAATAAACCGAAACTGGTTTTCTAAAACCGAGATTATTTTTCTTGTCATCAATACAGACTTCACACAGAACTCCAACACGTTGACTTCAAAAATAAGTCTAAGTTAATGACCTAACTGCCTAAGAAAACCAAAAACTTGATTGCTCCATATGTATAATATATAATCATGTCAAAAACATATAAAAGCAAGTAAATAACATATATCAAAGAATACAACAAGAAAATCTTAAAAATTATTCACCAATTTGCAATAATTTGGTTTTCAAATAATGCTGACTTTATGTTCACATCAACGAGTAGACATAAAAAAGACTATACGAGGATAACTTCAAATGAAGTCTATTTCTTGGGGTCTATTTTTGCAATTACAATTTTACAAAGCAGACTGCGAATGAAGTCTACCATAACCGGTTGACTTCTTTTGTGGTCTTCCTTTGTTAATTTTTTGGTTAGTTTTGCAATTAAATAGATAAAACAAAGTAGACTTCAATGGAAAGTTCAACCGGTTAACTTCAAATATAGTCGACTATGGTTATTTTTGCAATTGACCAACCCATTGACTTTACAGTAGACTTCTGTCTACTAAATAGACTTTAACTATCCGTCAACCAGAAAAAGTAAACTTCGTCGTGGTTAGTTTTGCAATTGACCAAGTTTGACTTTCGCCAAGTAGACTTCGTATGAAGTCTACATTAATGATGACTTCGTTTGCAGTCTGTCATTTTTGCAATTGACCAACAATTGCATTTTTTAAATAGTAGACTTCTTTGCAGTTAACTAATTATTTTAATATATTTTTAATATATTAATATTACGGTCAATGCTTAAATAGTTTGGTCAATTGCAAAAATAGTCACTATGGAAGTCTACTCGTTTATTATCGTAAGAAGACTTCGTCCGGCAGTCATAACTAAAAAGTCAAGAATTTGGTCAATTGCAAAAATACACCTTAGTAGACTGCAAATGAAGTATCGACGGAAAGATTATAATGCAGTCTGAACCATATTTTTTTGTTTTCAAATGAAATTAAGGAGACTGAAATTGCAGTCTACGGGCTCGAAACTCGATAAATTTTTAATTGCAAAATTGACCACAGAGTAGACTTTACATGATATTATGACGGTTAGACTAACAAATGAAGTCTACTTTTGCAAAAAAATCAAGAAAAATCATGAAATCTACCGGAAAATAACCTTATCGGTGGTTGTTTCGCAATGTCAAGCACCGAGGACGTCGTCTTTAATCACCAAAGAAGAAACCCAGCACCAATTTAACCACTATCCAAGAATCATGACATATAACAAGATAAATGCAATTGCAAATTTTCTTGGAATAAAATGGAGAGGAGATGGAAGAAAATGAAGTTCTCATAGCATTGGGTGTTATTTAAGCTTACAAATTCAAGTTGTTGAAGCTTTAAGAGCTTCAAATTTGGTTGTTCATGGTTGTTGGAAAATTGATGGCGGTGGCACAACCGTAAATAAAAGAAGAAGATGAGGATATGGATGTAATAAACATTTTCGCAAGAAATTCAAATAAATTAGAAATAATGGCATTTTTGTGAATACAATGAATGGACAAGGATTTAATAGGGAGAAAGTGGCAAATGTTGGAGAGAGAAAAAAAGGGGTCTAATATTGCAATTGACTCCAATTAGGGGTCCAATTTTGCAAGTGTCCCTATTGAATATGATTTATGAAAATAACATCTATTCTGTAAGTTATATTCTAGTATATCTAGATTTTGGCATGTGGTATAACGCGGATTAAGTTGTGAGATAAAAAAAAAAATTTGTTTGTTAATTTTATTTGATTTGTTTAGTGTTTAAAATTATATATTGTATTTTGACTGTTAATTCTATGACTTAACCTATAGTATAGCGCATATTAATTTTAGGACCAAATATGTAACGTATATTTGTCAAAATCATCGCGACCGAGAAAACCTACCAAAAAACATTATTCCAAATTTAAATTTAATCTGAGAAATTATATTTTTGAAATGTTAACCCGTGCTCTAGCAAGAAATCATATTTCTTGAATTTTTTCCATATTATTTAACCTTGCTATAACAAATCAAATTAGAATGTTTATAATTTTTAACTTTTTAATCTATCATATATTTATGATATTCTTAAAAGTATCAAATAAAACTATTTTTAAAGATTCCAAATTAAATTATTTTAAAAGTTTATTATTGTGTATAAAACTATACAATTCAACAAAACAAATATATGAAATGAATTTAAATATTCAAATTTTGACCCGTTACTCAGTCAAAATTTTTTGATAAAGTTAGGTAAGATTTTATTTTTTTAGTATAGTCGGAAATCACTTGTAATCTACGGAAGAGTGATTAGTTTCTATTAATTTCTGAGATTTTTTTTGTCTATATATGGTTAGTTAAATATTCTTTGAGATTTTTATTTTATTTTTTGGAATATCTTTTTTAAGAAGATTATAATCCTAAATCTATATAACCTATCAAATAATTAATCCATATAATCTATCAAATAATTAATCTTAATTATAACTAATATTAACATTATATGGTCTATCAATTTGAAGTCGTGTATTTCCGTTTTATTAAATAGAGGATATTTTTAAACAATCATAGTTTAAAAAATATGTTTTCTCGGAAAATGTTTAAAATATGGATATTTTGTAAATTGTTTCTTCTGATTAATGGGCCATATGTGGATTGAAAGATACTAAACAAACGATTTACAATGCCATAGTTGGACCTATGTTATCGTAGAAGCTTATTATGTATTACTATTGTTTATTATAATATATTAACCGATTAAAAAATCGAAGATATATTTGCTCCATGATTTATGGGATTCATAGATTTATTATTTATTATATCTATATATGAAGAGTTGTTAATGTATGGTGAAAGATTTATTATTAATGTATATTTTATATATAATTTATTTGTATGCATTTGTAACCATTTATAAAAAATATAAAGTCTACAACAATTAAGTTGTGTACTTCCCTTTTATTAAAAAGGAGATTGTAAAAGTTGCAAATAAGTGACGTATTAGCAAAATAGTCACAAAGTGTAGTATAATTTTTTTTTTGAGACGCTATTTTTGAAACAAATTATAAAAGTTTGTATCCGGTTATTTTCTGAATAGATTTCTGAATGGATCTTGGAAATTGGGAGATGTTTACGCGGGTGCAGGTTGGGTGTGTTCAGCCGCTATGGATGGGTCGCTGATTAAAGGAGCCACCAATTTCCGTCAGAGTCTTTCCCCTTTGCATGCAGAAGTAGAAGCCTTTGTTTGGGCTATGCGTTGTATGATTGGACATGACTTTCGAGATGTAGCGTTTTACAGATTGCTCAGACTTGGTGAAGATGGTGTCTTCCCCTCAAGATTGGCCGGCGTTCAAGACTTTTCTCGATGACATCGCTTTGGATAGGGAGGAGTTCACATCCTTTTCCCTCTCTTTGATCCCAAGAAGTGCTAATGTTAGTGCGGATTCTTTGGCACGCCAAGCGCGTACTTCACCGCATCATGTTTTATTTGTAGACTCTTTTCCTTCGCATTGGCTCATATGAGCTGATCTTTTGTTGTCAAAAAAAAAAAAAAAAAAAAGATTTCAAATTCCAGAATAACTGAGAACCGGAATAAATTGACCTGAATCGAACCAAACTCGCAGGGCTAGATAGAAAAAAACCACCTTAACCGGAGAATCTAGGCAGCGACAGAAAAGGAAAAAGACCCAAAAAAAAGAAAAATTCTTGGGTTCACCCCTAGGGGTGAACCTCTTATATTCACCCCCTCTTAATTAACCAATCAAAATACAACAAAACGCCATGTCATATATCATATTATAAAATAAATCAAAATTAAAATAAAAAGACAAAACAAATAAAGGAAACAAATTCTGTAGATTTTTTAATAAGGAAATTATGTCGGTTTAGGTTTATAAAAAATGATTAGAGTGTAGATTTTACAATTAAAAACAAATATATGTCGGTTTGGGTTTATAAAAAAGTGATTAGGGTTTAGATTTTATAATTAAACAAAATTATATGTTGGTTTGGGTTTACAAATTAGTGGTTAGGGTTTAGATTTTATAATTAAACGAAATTATATGTCGGTTTGGGTTTATAAAAAAGTGGTTAGGGTTTAGGATTTAGATTTTACAATCAAACAAATTTATATATCGGTTTGGGTTTATAAAAGAGTGGTTAGGGTTTAGATTTTACAATTGAAGACAATTATATGTCGGTTTGAGTTTATAAAAGAGTAGTTAGGGTTTAGATTTTACAATTAAAAAAAATTGTATTTCAATTTGGGTTTATAAAAGAGTGGTTAGAATTTAAATTACACAATTAAAAAAATTGTCGGTTTGAGTTTATAAAAAATTAATTTGAATTTTGATATTATAATTAAAAACTATAATATAATATTTAGAATTAATAATTATAAAATTAATTGATATACAGATTTTGTTTCTTCAATTAATCATTTGTTTCCTTAGTTGATTGGGGGTGAATAAGAGTGGTTCACCCCTAGGGGTGAACCCAAGAATTGTTCCAAAAAAAAACCCATTAAGTCCTATATATTGTATTGATAGGCTTAAAAGAATCATTCCATCTTTGAGAAACCTAAAGAATGGGGAGAGAAAAAAGAGTCGTGGTTCAACTTTTAGAGGAAACGCTGGTAAATATATTTGCTCGATTTCAATTGAGGAGCATCGCGAGAGTCAGATCAGTTTGTAAAGAATGGAAATCGATAATCGATTCCGACTATTTCCGAGAGCTGTACGAGTCTCTAAACTCGACCTCCTCCTCCTCCGTTTCGTGGTCAATCATGAACCGAAGGAACCAAACACTGTCGCTGGAAATCGTTGGACACCATGGATCTGAGAGATGGGGACTTAGGAATTCCATAGGCTCTTCGATCACGCGTTACGATCCTGAGACCACCACGGTGAGAAAAACTTCGGTGTTGAGCTGCGCGGATGGATTGGTATTGCTTTACATTGAGACCAGCGAAGGAGCCCCTGAGTATCATGTCGGAAACCCCTTGTTGCGACAATGGGTTCGAATCCCTCTGCCTCCACATCTCTCTTCTTTTGATGTCGTGAGGTTACAGGAGAATAAACTTTTCAGCGACACTGGACTTGTCACAAAGATGGAAAAGGGTATTGTTGTGGGTTACAAGGTTGTCTGGATGTTGGCCTCATCATCTTTATCTAAAGATATCACTTTTATGATGTATGCCTCGGAAACAGGATTGTGGACAACCCGAGAGGTGCGTTGTCTCCGTCCCATGTTCTGGTCTAGACTAGAGTATTCTGTCCCTCTCAACGGGATTCTTCACTGGCTTGCCTCGAATGGTACCAATCTGGACGCAAATTATGTTTTATCCTATGATTTATATAATAATGATATCAATGGTGGTGGTCACGAGTGTCGTGCTATGCCGTTTCCCGGTATTGAGCTATATGCACGGCATCAGCGTTTCAAGAGAACTATCACAACGTCTGCTGGATCTGTTGTGTATTGCAACGTTTTCAATGCTATTAATGGAGGCCGTATTATCAGAGTTTGGAGGCTGGTCAACTACTGTGATGATGATCCTTTGGCCGCTTGGAATCTCTTGTGGGAACTCAACACCACCAACTCGTCTTCTTTGGTCGGGTTTGGTACTGATTATTTCCCTGTGGTGATGCATCCTCTCAACTCCGACATCATATACCTCTGGAGCAGAGACAAGAATGGTCTCGCCTTGTTAAACTTGAGGACTCACAGGTTTAGTCTTCACAAGGAGGAAGATGGCGAGAACCACCAGTCTACCAATGGTGGTTGCATCTTGAGCCTTACCGGTTGCAAGGAGTATATGGACTCCATCTATTCAATTTATTTCAATGCTCATCATCTCGGCGGTGTTCATAATCTTTACTTTTCACAGTTTGTGCTCCCACGCTGGCTTAACCCGCTCCCTAAGCTTGTTTCTTGATTATTTTATATACTGTATGTTAATTTCTAAACTTAAAAAATTTTAAAATTTACTACTTCTCTCGGTCCTGTTAACTGGTGTGACTTAATGGGTTTTGCATTTTCCAACTTTTCTAACATGAATCCAATTTTTTTTAACTGAGTCGAGGGAATTCTAGTTTCTTCTTTATGTATAACATGAATCCGTCTTTACATTACAATATGGCAATGTTGCTGTTCTGGATTGTGTGTGTTTTTGTATTGGTTGTATATCTCTGAATGAGGGAGTTGATACGTCTGGAAAACGAACTGGTTTCCGACAAAGGAACTTCTTTTATCTGTTTCAATCAAACAACTTAGTACTCGTATATGTTAGAGCTAAAACGCCATTAGGTTAGGTTCCAGGTGTTGTATTTGCACGAGGACCAGCTGTAGCTGTGCTCATTCTCTTGGGACTCAGATGGTGAATCCCATGCGGTTCTCACTCAAACAGGTAGGTAATCTACTTATATATATATATGTTCATGTAGTTTCTATTTGTGAACGATATGAGTTGAATGTGGAAGATACCAAAGATCACCCACCTTTTACGGGTTCCTTTTCTTTAAGGTTAGAAGAGTTGCTACTAGCTCGTAAGGTACCTCTGTCTTTATTCTCACTTGTGGATAAAAAGAGTTGCTACTAGGTAAGATTGTTCATGTTTTCTACAGGTTACCCCGGATCTTTCTTCCCTTCTCCCGCAACTCATTTTCTCCTCAGATACCATCTTCTGTTTTTAGTAGCGTAACATTCTCATATATCTCTCTAGTCTAGGGAGGGTAATAATGATAGTAAGCTGCGGAAACCTCAACAATGTACTCTTAAATTTACTTGAAATCTGATCCTGATTGTTTCTTCGTGGGCTAAAGGGTGGCGGCTGTGACTGTGTTGAAGAGATGAGCGGACAAGTGGAACAAGGAACAATCAGTCAGACAGTTGCAAGGCTAAGCGACAGGACTCCGTGGACACAGAGTGACTTCAACAAAGTCCCATACAGAGCAGAGGTTCTTGTGAGCACCATTGTTCTTTGTGAAATGGGTCAGATAGAGGGTCTTCTGCCCAAACACTGAAATCTAACTCTGGATTCTCCTACAAAATCTCCCGGACGCGTGGCCTGCCCTTTTAGCTGACTTATCCGCTGGAGAACATGGAATAACAGCACTTGATTTCGGTGAGTGAGATTCTTGCTTCTCTGAAGTAATCATATCATCAGAGTTTTACAACCGCGTTTTGTTTTTAATAGTCTTGTGTCCCTCTAGGGCGTACCAGATTGTTTCAGCCGTCTAAAGCGGTTACAAAAGCCCAAACAGCTGTGTCTCTTGCAATCGGTGACGCTTTTGAAGTAGTTGGTGAGGAACTAGCTCGTATCGAAGCAGAGGCTATTGCTGAAAACGTGGTTTCTGCACATAACGCGTTGGTTGCTCAGGTCGAGAAGGATATAAATGCTAGCTTCGAGAAAGAGCTTTTAAGAGAAAAGAAGTAGTAGATGCAGTGGAGAAAATGGCTGAAGAAGCAAAGTCGGAGCTGGCGAGAATTAGAGTTGAGAAAGAAGAGGAGACTCTTGCATTGGAGATGGAACGCACATCGATTGAAACAGAAATGGAGGCTCTTGCGAGTATACGAAATGAGCTTCAAAGCCTTGCGAGTAACAAGGCAGAGATGTCGTACGAAGAAAGAGAGGTTTGATAGACTTCAAAAGCAAGTGGAGGATGAAAACCAAGAGATACTCCGATTGCAAAACGAGCTTGAAGTTGAAAGGAACGCTTTATCCACAGCCAGGTATAGAATATATTATCTTTTCCAAGCAAATTCAAATGAGCATGAATAAATCTTACACAGTGAGATAGAAGCAAACGAGGAATGGACTGTACTCTTTTGATCTACATTGAATAGTTACACTCAAAAGCTTTTATATTGAGAAATGTGACTAGTCAAACATATGAGAGTTTAGCTCTTTCAGGTCATTTACGGTTTTGAGTTTTGGTTTTAAAGGGATTGGGCTGAGGATGAAGCGAGAAGAGCAAGAGAACAAGCAAAAGTGCTAAAAGAAGCTAGAGGACGTTGGGAGAAGTATGGCCTAAAAGTGATCGTTGACAGTGACCTCCATGAACAGACAACAACGGAATCTACTTGGCGGAACGTAGGAAAGCAAAATCCTGTCGAAGGAACCATGAAAAGAGCTGGAAGTCTGATTGCTAAGCTCAAAAAGATGGCGAAAGATGTAGGAGAGAAATCCAGAGAAGTAATCTACTTGATCATTGAGAAAATAAGCCTTCTGACTGGAGAACAAAACCAAAGACCTGAAAATGAAAACGAAGTCTAAAGCAGAGGAAGTGTGGAGACAGACGAGCTTGAGGGTTGATGAGATCAGAAGTGTCTCTATAGTGAAGGCTAAGGAGACTGTAGAAGAGTTGAAGGACAGAGTTGGGAAACTCGGCGAGAAATTCAAGTCGAAGTAGGTTTGCGGTTTGGTTGAGATTAAGAGTTGTCAAACTAAAAAAAGCAAAACGATGAACTGTCTTAATTTTCAAAACAGGAAATATAGCAAGAGCCCCAAATTAGATAGATAACTACACTGATTTGATTATATGTTTGTGGTCTTCTATGGTTTGTGGTTACATTCATAAAATATTTGCAAGTACCATTGTTTCTGAAAAAAACACTGAAGCTGTCTTTGTTTGGTTTTGCAAGTGTGTTTGAGACAACAACAAAACCTGAGATCCTGATGATAAGAAAGAGATCAATGAAACATTACTAAAGTCTGACTTAAAAAAAAAAAAAAACTAGACGACTTGAAGAAAAGAAGCACTGTAAGCATTACAAAATATTGCAAAGTACCAAAGTCGTTTTGGATTAAAGAACTCTTTTTACCAAAGATTCTATAACTCTGTTTCTGTTGCATCTACTTAGTGGTGGGACACATGGTCACTTCCCCACTTTCCCAGCAAAAAAGGCATGTTGTTGTTTGATATGACCGAACAAGTCACAAAGAATATTCTATATACCTAATTGTTTTTTTTTAATACACTTTGTTAATAGAGACTCTAATAAAAGGAAAGTGGCCTCCTCTATACTTCTCTTCTAGAAACCGAGAGATGCTTCAGATGTATTATGTCTTCAGATGCTTCTTCTTCTTCGTTTAAGTGACTCTAATAAAAGGAAAGTGACCTCCTCTATACTTCTCTTCTAGAAACCGAGATGCTTCTGATGAATTCTTCAGATGCTTCAAATGCATTATCTCTTCAGATGCTTCTTCTTCTTCGCTTAAGTGGCCTCTCAAGAATCTCTGCTCCATCTTCAGCGTTCTGCACTACAGCGTTCTGCCCTGCTGCTCCATCCTCAAGAGGAGCGTTTAGGTTGAGAGGAGCAACAGCAACAATCTCGATCTCAGGTAGGGCAGGTAGGAGTTCACAACTTCCCCAAGGTCTTCAACATCACCCTGAACATCATTACCTACGCCATCCTCCTCAAAAGCTGCACCATCACCCTCAAAAGCTGCACCATCACCCTCAACACCATCCTCAAAAGCGGCAACACCAATGACTGGTAAGACCAAGCCAGGTACCCACTGCATATGGTGTTCGATGATGTCCCCATTGTCATGATGAAAGGTATTCACAGACCAAGCATTTGTGAGATTGAGGAAGTGATTAAGCCTAGACACTGAGAGACGAGAGGTGACTTGAAGAAACTGCTGCTGCTCCATGGTAGATTCACTGAAGAAAGAAAAAAACTGATGATTAGTACTTACAAATTCTCAACTTCTTCTTCCAAATCCGTAACAAAAAGCAGCAAATCAAAGAAAACACAATCAAGACGCATCCAACTATGAAGACGAATCCAAAAGGAGAATGTAAGAGGAGAATCAAACTAATGAAGACGCATCTATCATCAATTCCACAAGAAAAATCAAGCCTTTTGATAATCTAACCTCTAATGAAGACGCATCTATCAATTCCACAAGAAAAATCAAGCCTTTTGATAATCTAACCCCTAAAGAAGACGCATCTATCAATTCCACAAGAAAAATCAAGCCTTTTGATAATCTAACCCCTAAAGAAGACGCATCTATCAATTCCACAAGAAAAAATCAAGCCTTTTGATAATCTAACCCTAATGAAGACGCATCTATCAATTCCACAAGAAAAATCAACACTTTTGATAATCTAACCCCTAATGAAGACGCATCTATCAATTCCACAAGAAAAATCAAGCCTTTCATAATCTCGAGTCTCAAACCCAACCATATGGGTCTCGGAAACTGAGAAATTGTGCAATTGGGTCTCTCTGACTCAAACTCAAACCCTAATTTCCAAATCGAAAATTCATAGTGACACAAACTCAAATCAAAACTTTCGTAATCCAAAAGAACACAAAGACGAGTATCAAATTCAGAATCGCACCTGTGGAAGCGAGAGGCGAGTCGGAAAGAGGAGTATTAAGCAACTAGATCGGTGAACTTTACGGGCTGCGACAGTCGAGTGGAAGTGAGTGTTGTGTCGTGAAGTCGGAATCGGCTGATTTTTTGTTTTCTATGAGAGGAAGGAGCCGAAGGAGAAGAACGAAGAATGAGAAAGTCTTGAACAAAAACGAAAAGATAATAAGGAGAAGATCTCAACCGTTGGATTGAATTTATCGAATCGATGGTGGATAATTAACCAAAGCCCGATCCTTGTCATAATGGACTAGCCAATGAGAGACCTTCCCTATTTTAGCTTTTCGTATATTTTGGTTTTATATAGTTTTTGATTTAATTGATGGGTTTTAAGTCTATAACTATTAAAGTTAAAACTTTTTTTATAATTTCTAATAACTATTTTGGTTTGAATTTTACGTTTTAGGAATTTTGAATAAGAACTTCTTTTACATATATTTATATATAATTTATAAGTAGATGATTATAAATGTAAATATTTTACATGTAAAACAAAAAAGGTTTTAAATATTGGCCGCTTTTTATGTATATATAACAATTATCATTATGGGTCACAATCCTATTCTTATGAACTTAAAACCTAATCTTAGATCTGAAAATTTCTGGTTTTTCACTATCAATCGCAAAATCACTAATGTGGACTAATTAAAATAACACAATTGAAAAATAAATACCAATTTACTTTGATATAGGCAATAAATTTTTAATTTAGTTAAGATAAATTTGATGACACATCAAATAAAAATTGGATACTACAAAAACTGAAAATACAAAAGTATATATATATATATATAGTGAAAATATAATTTATTAAAGAAATTATCGTGTACCTCTGATTATAATTTAGTAAAGAATTAGTGTCTACAAAATTAAAAAAAAAAAAAAAAAAAAAAATAGAGATAAAAGATCTAAAATTTCTAATTTCACAAACACTACATGAAATCTGAAACGACACCAAAAGATTACTATTATATTATTTCACAAACATTATTATTATTTACAAGTAATAATACCGAAGAGACGTGTAAAGTGAAAGACAAATTAAAAAGAGAAAGCTTCCAAAGGATTCACCTTTCTCACCAGTTCAGTTCACTATGCAATTTGCAAACACACGCATACGCATCTCCATCTCTCCTTTTTTCTATTGGATGCTTGCGTTGTTGTGTGCGTCTTCTTAGATGCTTCCGCACTTCTTCTGCACTTCCTTCATTCCTTAAAACATTGATCTAATAACAACAAATTCTACCATATATGATTCTACCTTAAAATCTTGATCTAATAACAAAATCTTGATCTAATAACAACAGTATTTACATAATAATTAAAATCTTTAAAGTTCCTATTCAAATCTCAACCAATAATCCCCACTTAATAATTTTGTTGAACTCTTTAAAAATATTTATAAATTAGAATCCAATAATATTCATTAAACTAATACAGAAAAAATTACAACGTACGTAAATTATCAGTTAAAAAGAAAACAATTTTTTTATTGTAGTTGACAAGAAATAATAATTAAAAAGAGGAAAGTTATTGTATATAACCTTTTTGCCAATAAGGATTAAAAGACAACATACTCATATTCACATAACTTTCATTTATTAAAAAAATCAGCCGGGACAAACAGTGCAAGGAAAGGATACCATAGAGAAATGGAAAAAAAAAAAGACAAGGAGGCAAAATGCCGATAATGTTTGACCAAACAATGGTAAAGAAACGTTAGGTTTTATTGAAACATAAACTAAAATTAAAATACAATTAAATATAACATCTATTGGTCAAAGTCTGACATTCTTCGAGACCTGAACCTATATAACATCTATAAATACCTCATTTGGTTCATTCCCATATTTCACAAGCAAACATTCTTAATACAACAACCCGTATTGCACCTACATCACTCCCTCGTATACAACTCCTCACAAGATTTTTTTTAAAAAAAATACACGCATATATACTTTTGTTGTTCTTATCCGTATTTGCGAGATTGGGGATGGAGTTTCTTCAGGTGCCTCGAGTTTGGTACATGTTCTTTAACGTTTCCGTCGTGGTTCTTTGCCTTATGTTCTTCAAGCTCCTTCTTCGTTGCTGGATATTGCCAGTTCGAACTCAAAAGAAGCTTAGAGATAACGGATTTTTAGGTCCACAGCCTAGTTTTCCATTAGGAAACCTTAATGGCATGAAAAGAAGCTGAAGAGGGATTCGGTAATGGTGGATAATATCAAATCTTCCACCATTATCAAACATGACATACACTCCATTGCACTTCCACATTTCGCTCGCTTGCAACAAGAATACGGTAACTAATTAATCTCCATTCTCATATGTATTTAAGTTCATACCATATATGATTTAGCTGCCAACTTTACTATATGTAATTATTAACATTTATCATTGGTTACGTCTTATGTAACGCAGGGAAAGTGTTTGTTTACTGGCTAGGGATAGAGCCGTTCGTGTACGTTGCGGATCCTGAGTTCTTGAGTGTTATGTCGAAAGGTGTACTGGGGAAGAGTTGGGGGAAACCAAATGTTTTCAAGAAAGACAGAGAGCCAATGTTTGGTACCGGTTTGGTTATGGTCGAAGGTGATGATTGGACAAGACATCGCCACATCATAACTCCTGCATTTGCCCCTCTTAATCTTAAGGTATAATTATAAGAATTAAACTCTTTTTTACCGTTTACATTGGCATGAGTCCAAATTGTAGAAAAGTAATTGGGTGACTAATCTAGTTCAACAATTTAGACTTTATAGTTCTTTCTTTCCCAAAAGCATGAGCCACCATTTTTCACGACGGATAAATTTCAAGGTCTTATGGTGTGGAACAGAACTATGGATAAAGTTAAATATTAGACTCATTCAATTCAAAACGTCTTATTTACTAGAATATTTCTCATTTTCTCATTACTTTTCATTGATCGTCTTAATTAATAGGCAATGACAAACATGATGGTGGAATCAATCTCCAACATGTTGGATCGATATTCGATGGACGATACAAATAAATTCGGGCAAGCCCGAATAGGACATGGAAAGCGAGATCATAGGAACATCTGGTGAAATAATCGCCAAGACAAGCTTCGGAGTCACGGGAGAAAATGGAGTTCAAGTCCTCAAAATCCTAAGAGCTGTGCAATTCGCTCTCTTCAACTTAAACCGCTACGTAGGCGTACCGTTCAGCAATATTTTGAATTTCAAGCAAAACGTTAAAGCGAAGGAGCTAGGCCGAGAGATCGATGGTCGCCTTTTGTCGTTCATAAACGAACGGAAGAGGTCTTTAGTCAATGGTGACGACCAAGGCCACGATCTTCTTGGAATGTTGCTAAAGGCGGATCATACAGGGAATTTTACGGCAAAGGGAGCTTGTGGACGAATGCAAGACGTTCTTCTTCGCTGGCCACGAAACGACGGCTTTAGCGATCACGTGGACGTTCATGCTTCTCGCGATCCATCCCGAGTGGCAAGACACGATCAGGGAAGAGATTAGACAAGTCATCGGAGATTCCAAGATTGAATATAACAAACTTGCCGGACTAAAAAAGGTACGTTACCAAACACAGTACACAACAATCCACGTGCTTAATCATATGCATGCATGCATAAATTATATTTGGACGCGTTAACAAAATACAATTTGGCATGTTCACATTTTCTTACGAAAAAAAAGAAAAAGAAGAAGTTAATGCACCTGGATATAATGTCGCCTGATACAACATAATTAATATACACCTTAAGTATAATTTAAACCTAATTAAAATACATCTGACCACTGTGGTCAAAGTCTAATGGTCACAAAGAAGTCAAAATCTACGAAACGTACTACAAATGATCAAAGCATAGAGGCGCGTCGTCGCCTCTCTAGATCAGAACTAGTCAACGACTGCGCTGACCAATAAGTGAAGCAAGCACCACGTAGTCTAATATATATCTCTCTACTCATAATGCATATTCAATCTGTTTATATCCATGACAAAAACGTGTGACACAAGTGTCATTACTTTAATCAAATATTAACACTTACATAATTAAAAATTAATTAAACCCACTTACCTCTTGATTTGTTTTTGCTAAATATATTAACGTATAAAACTTGTGATCATTATAATGCAGGTGAGTTGGGTGATGAACGAGGTTCTTCGGCTATATCCGCCTGCACCTAACGCACAACGACAAGCTAGGAAAGTCATTGACGTGAACGGCCGAGTAATTCCAAACGGAACAAACATTTGGATCGATGTGGTGGCGATGCACCACGACGTAGAGTTGTGGGGAGGCGACGTTAACGAGTTTAAGCCGGAGAGATTCGACGGCGATTTGTACGGTGGTTGTAAGAACAAGATGGGTTTTATGCCGTTTGGTTTCGGAGGGAGGATGTGTATCGGTCGGAATTTGACGACCATGGAGTACAAGATTGTCTTGTCGTTGGTTTTGTCCCGGTTATCGTCATTCGCCGACGTATATGCTCTCTCTTAGACCAGGTTACGGTTTGCCTCTAATTGTGCGACCACTTAAGCTTGCATTAACGCACAAATTACAAAAATGTTTTTAATCTCGGCAGATCAAAATTTAAGGTCTCGACTATTTAGTATATTTTGTACACATGTGTCTTGCTTGTTTTTCCGGGTACGGGAATTTCCTCTTCTTGTATTTCTTTGTAATTTCACTAATTAATGCAATATATGTTTTTTTCAGAAAAAGATGGTGTTTGTGTTCTTTTCTTGGGTTAATGCAATATACTAATTGAAATTTTGTTTCAAATTAGTCATGTTTTCAATGCACATTTTTTTTTAATTGATTTTTCAAGTTTATCTGTATCTTCTAACCTTATTTATATGATATCAAATAAAACAATACTCCATGTTTTATTTGATTCTTCTTTTTTTTTTTTTGGTGGGAGTTTGATTTGATTCTTCTTGTTCTTAGCTTCTTCTTCGTCTTCTTAGAAAGAGAGAGAGAGAGTTGGTGAGAGGGTTCTCCATTAAAGAGCACTATTGTAATCGATACATTGAATAATGGATTCGGCTTATGAGGAGCAATATAGATCACCGAGACGTACCTCAACGTTGCGATTTGCAACAGAGGGATATCGTAAATCTCTGTGTTGTTAATTTTTGTTTTAATCTTGCAACAATCAGAGAAAGCAAATTGGTGTGAAATCGAGTCCGATTCGTAACAAGTGGTAGCAGAGCAGAGGTTCAGGGATTCACGGCAACGAAAGCAAGATCGTAAGCTGAAGGTGGTGACGGTTGAAGGTCGAAGTCACCGGATACGAAGGAAGAAAGATCATCGGAGATAGAAGAAGAAAGTTATAGTCAATCTTGGTTGAAGACGACACAGTTGGAAGAAGAAGGGTTTCACGGTGATAGTAACAACTCAACAAGTGAAGATGGTTCCAAGATTGTGAGATCATGAATTAGTAAGTTAATGTCTCTCTTGATGATCAACGGATATGTGGAAGTTAGGATAAAAGAAAGAGAAATACCCTAAAATAGCACTAAACCAAGTTTTATAGACAACTAGATGAGGATCCATGTGTGGGTTTATAAATTAAATTAAATTTAATAAAAGTATATTAAATTTTTTTATACGTTATCTATAAATTGTATTTTTGTTATAATACACTGATTTATATCCATTAACAAATCTTTGTTGTGTGTTACTATTAAAAGTGTATTTTTTACACCTAAATATTAAGACTTTATGTTACAAATATATTTTTTTATCACCACCTAGAAAATGTCTATATGAACACATTAAGCCAACTATTTTACTTTCTGCATAGTTTTTTAATTACTAAAATTTTCGGCTCAAAAAATATTTTGAATAAAAAATATATTACATAATATATTAATCAATGATGTATCATCACAATAATGTATGACCACCATGGAGAAAACCTCGGCTCCGCCCTCATCCCTTATGGAGAGAACCTTGCGTCCAACCTCCTCCACCGTAGAGAGAACCTTGGCTCCGCCTTCCTCCCTTGGGGAGATAACATTGCGTCCAACCTCCTTCACCTTCCTCCCTTGGGGAAATAACCTTTCGTCCAATCTTCTCCACTATAGAGAGAACCTCAGCTCTGTCTTCTTCCTATGTGGAAAGAACATATTCACGTCTTTTTGCTATCTCAAAATGGCTTGCTCCGACAACCAATTAAAGTAAAAAAAATTTCTAACGTCACAAAATCTTTTGATAGTAACTAATGTTAAATTTTCCAATGTATTCGTAGAAGTATCTTTGACACACCGTGATGTAGCCTTTGTCTCTGTAACGCCTCAACCACCACCTTGCTTAGTGTGCCCATGTCCACTCTCAGTCCATGGGCCCACTTTCCTAAGTGGGCTCTACATCTATTCTCGGCCCGTGGATCCACCCATATTCGATGGCCGGTTTGTTACGTCTAGGAGGCTTTAAAAACTTATTTACAGACCTTACAAATCAGCAAATGATATTTTCCTGTATTTTGTCCTCACTCGCACAGTTTCGACAATCACTTCTACGAAGGTCACCCATCATGAAGTTCTCTCAGGACCCTTGACCAGAAAAATAAGTGCATTTTGGTGACATATGTGGCCAAATCAATTCTTTTTAACCTTTCCGCAAACCAGGGTGTCACAGTCTTTGAACTCTTATGGATCTATCAACAACGATTTATGTTTTTCTAATCAATCTATCTATATTTGTTGTAACCTTGTGTTTGATTAGCCTATTTTATCAATTCATTAGGTTGATGAGCTTCTACTTGTTATCTCCCATTGTTATTGAATGAATGAATAATGGCGACAATTATGTTTGCAAAAATAAAAAAATGGTTTATAACCAACCATTGAAAAATTAGAAGAAAATTAATTTGACATAATTAAAGAAACAATAGAAAATTATAAGCACTGCAATATATGAATTCCAAATAATTCAAAGATAAAAATATAAATTAAATAAAACAATCTAAAAATACTACAATAAATTTTAAAATACAGTATTAGGAAAAGAAAACGCATATATTAATTTTTCTTTTGGGTCAACATATTAATCTTACCTATTCCCAACTAAAAAATTAAAAATTATGAGAAAATTTTGGTTTAACAATAAGAAAAATTTACTTTCCCATTAAAAAACATTTCCCAATTAAACAAAGTTGAAAGCAGTGTTTTTGAATAAATCATTTAAATATGAGACGATCTATGTTTATATAGAAGTGAGTATTTACAAAATTTAAAATTAATAATTAACTGTATATTTTCCTTAATCCTTTTTATATTTTTTTGTAGAATTAATAACTTAAAATTAAAAATAAGTAAATAATATTATAATTTCGAATTTTATGAAATATATCTTATTATATAAAGTTGGGTTTTGAAAGTTAGTCATTAACTAGATTTTGACATGTGTCAAGTTATCAATTTAAGATTTTGACATGTGTAAAAAATAATATTGAATAGGAGGAAGTTGATTACAACAAAAAAAAAATATTTTGTTTTCAAAAATATTAATAATGTAAAATGATAATTATCAAAATTTACAGAATTTATAAAAAAATACCAAAATTTTTCTTATTTTTCTAAACAAAAATTTTCTCCTACTTTCTCATTTTTCAGTTGAGAATAGATAAGATGAATATGTTGACCCAAAAAGATTAATATATGCGTATTCTTTTCCTAATACTGTATTTTGAAATTTATTGTAGTATATTTAGATTATTTTGTTTTATTTATATTTTCATCTTTGAATTATTTGGAATTCATACATTATCATGCTTATAATTTTCTATTATGTTTTAATTATATCAAATTAATTTTCTTCTAATTTCTCAACCTTGATTGGTTAGTCATAAACCCTTACTTTTTACAAACATAATTGTTACAATTATTCATTCCATTCCAAAGGGAGATAACGAGTAAAAGCTCATCAACCTAATGGATGGATAAAATAGGCTAATCAAACACAAGCATACAACAAACACATATAGATAGATTGGAAATATATAAATCGTTGTTGATAGATCCATATGAGCTCAAAGACTGTGACACCCTGTTTTGCAGAAATGTTCAAAATAATTGATTTGGCCACATATGTCACCAAAATGCACTAATTTTTTTGGTCAAGGGTCCTAAGAGAACTTCATGATGGGTGACCTTTCTCGAAGTGATTGTCGGAACTGTGCGAGTGAGTACAAAACACAAAAAATGATAATTTGATGATTTGTAGGGTCGGTAACCAAGTTTTTAAAGCCTCCCAGACGTAATAAACCGGCCATCGAATATGGGTGGGTCCACGGACCGAAAATAGATGTAGGGCCCACTTAGGAAGGTGGGTCCATGGACTGAGAGTGGATATGGGCTCATTAAGCAAGGTGGCGGTTGAGGCATTACAAAGACAGAGGCTACATCAGGGTGTGTCAAAGACACTTCCATGAATACATTGAGAAATTTAACATTTGTTACTATCAAAGATTTTGTGACGTTAAAAAAAAATATTTTACTTTCATTGGTTGTCGGAGCAAGCTATTTTGAGATAGCAAAAATACGTGAACATGTTCTCTCCACACATGAGGAGGGCATAGCCAAGATTCTCTTTATGGTGGAGAAGGTTGGACACAAGGTTATCTCCCCAAGGGAGGAAGGTGGAGCCAAGGTTCTCTACATGGTGGAGGAGGTTGGACGCAAGGTTCTCCCCATAAGGGATGGGGGCGGACCCGAGGTTTTCTCGATGGGGTCATACATTATTGTGATGATACATCATTGATTAGTATATTATGTATTTTTAATGCAAAATATTTTTTGAGCCAACAATTTTAGTAATTAAAAAACTATGCAGAAGGGAAAGTAAAATAGTTGGCTTAATGTGTTCATATAAACATTTTCTAGGTGGTGATAAAGAATATATTTGTAACATAAAGTATATTTAGATGTAAAAAATACACTTTTAATAGTAACATATATAAAATATTTGTAACTGCTATAAATCAGTATATTATAACAAAAATAGAATTTATAAATAACGTAAAACAAATTTAATGTACTTTTGTTAAATTTAATTTAATTTAGAAAACTTTAAACCCGCACATCAGGCGAGTCCTCATCTAGTATATATATATAATCACCTTATAATTAATTTAAAAAACTTTGTATTTTTTTAATAAATTTTGTAATTTTTGATAATTATCTTTATTTTTTTAAATAAATTCTGTAATTTTTGATAATTATCTTTTTACATTATTAATTTTTTTAAAACAAAATATTTTATATTTTTACTGTAATCAAATTTCTCCTTTTAAATATTAACTTTTACACTTGTCATCTGAGATTGATAACTTGACACATGTCAAAATCTTGTTAATGACTAACTTTCAAAACCTAACTTTATATAATAAGATTATTATAGCACACATTTCATAAATTTCCAATAATAGCACAATTTAACATATTCAAATATATAAAATTAATTTTTAGAATTTGTTTTTTGATGTTTGGGTTCTCAATTTCACATTTAGGGTATAGTTTTGAGGGGTAGGGTTTAGTATTTTGAATTTAGGATTTAATTTTTGAAGATTAATTAGTGCTATTTTTGGAATTTTAGAGATGCGGTGCTAAGTTTGGAACAAAAACTTATTTTGTTGCTATTTTTGAGAATCTCCCTAAAAGAAACTTGCAGATGTTAAAGTTGATTTAAGCTCATGAAGGAAGAGTCTTAAGGCTACTGCATGAACACTAGTGTAACAACCCGTCCCGTGGACCCCACTAGCCTTACTGCTAGCCGCCCAAACGGACCCCAAGCTGGCCTTGCAGGGCATCGATCCTAACCCATCACTGTGGATATCCCAATCCACGAGATCAATTGGTGACAGCTTGTCTGTGGGAAGGTTGTTAAAGGGTGGGGACCAGGGTTTGAGGAACGCTGACGCACCAATAACCTACGTGAATTTGGATGAATAGTTCCATTTGCCCAGTGAGAGGTTAGGATCGATGCCCTGCAGGGCCAGCTTCGGGCCTATGGGGGAAAGCTAGCGGTGGGCTAGTGGGGTCAACGGGACGGGTTGTCACAACTAGATTAAAAAAAAATTATGATCAGTGTTGAAAAGTTTTATGAAAAGATGCTGAATGATGAAGGTTCTTCATTGGAAATTTGAGGCGTCAGTTTCAATAGATATTGTGAGTTATGGGGACGTGACTCATAGTTGTGAAGATCAGTATTAACAATTCTCAAAGCCAATTCTTGAAGACTCTGCAGTCTATTTCCGCTGAAATTACAAGGTACAATGTGAGGTTCTCTGTCAAGGTTTCTGGGTACTCGATGTGTTTACATATTCATGGGTTAAAGGCTAATGAAACTCAAGGTTTTGAATACTGATTCTGCAAGTGGATAGCCAAGGTTAGTAATGGTTTCACGCAATATGATTTGTTAAAGTGAGATATGGTTTTAGGATGAGCCATTGGATTAAGATTCTTGATACTGGGGACGCCTTAGTTTAGGGAAACTTATGTGTGTTAGTGGCTGGCTAAATCTGTTTGAAGCTTTGAGGATTATGAAATGGAACATTGCATAAGGGTATGGAACCGAGAGTAGAAATCTGTCAAATCCGAAGCAGGTTTCTTGAAGTTTTTCTGATAGAAAGAATGTATTGCTAGTATTGAGAAGGTTTAAGGTCTGCAGTATCAAGTCTCAGTGGTAAAGGTCAGATTCCTGTGAATTGAGAAGGTTTAGTTAGTGAGAAATAAGATCGTGGAGTTTGTTGCAGCAAGGACTTTGAAAAGTGTTGCAGAAGTTGTTGTTGGTACTCGTCAGTGGCACATAGTTGCTGGAGTAAGGTGGAGTCTCAAAAAGACTATTTAACAACAGATGTGAATGGAAAATGTTATTATGAGTTAATAAACAGCTTATAAGCCTGAAGCAAAGAAGAGTGATCAAGTCATTTGAAAAAGGTTTAGTTCAGTCTTGTAAAGAGATGTTGGAGCATTGGAAGTTTCTATGCACAATATTCAGTTGTGCCCTGGAACAAGAGACTCAATGTGGTAACAACAATATGAACTTGTTTGGGAGATAAATCATTAAAGGAAACTCAGGTCGAGTCTTCATAGGCGGTCTCAAAGTGTTTTGAAATGACAAGAAATTTATGTGCTCTTGCTAGGAACTAGTGGTGAGATCTATGGTAAAAGAAACCAGGTAACTGAAGATGGTTTCAGATTCTATTGATTCACTTTGGATGAGTCATAAAAAGAGTGAATGGGCTGGATACACACACATGGAGACTCAAGTTAAGATCCTTCTTTTATTGCAGAAGTCTTTAGTTCTAATATCTCAAAAATCAGAAAGGTAAAGAAGTGGAGTCAGTTGTCAAAGGTCATATAATTTGCTACAGCTCATATGTGGTCTTCAAGATTGAAGCAAGGATTGCTTGTACAATTTGGTGAAAAAGCTGAACTGGACGCTTTAAGAAAAGAAAAGGTTTCATGGTGGTTACTTGTGATTCGGTATTCTAGCTGATAAAGCTGCAGTTAGATGATGTCTTGAGAAGAGACTTGCAAGTCAAGAAATAAACCATGGTGATAAGAAGTTACGAGACCAAGTGTGTGCTTTGTTGTGACAGCAAAATGAGTGTAGACTCCGTTAGGTGGATTGAAGTTTTCAAGGCAATCGACAGTCTGATGGTTTTTAAGTTGCAGGTGGAGTCACTGGAATTACAGAGAGTGTAATGAGGTTTTAAAAGGGGGTTTAATTCCACGTGGAGCTACTTATTCAGAAAGGTGTCTTGGATCAATCAAGTTTTACAATCAAAGTTGCATCAGTTGGCCTAAGGTGGAGTTACAAAGGGTTTGCCACATTTAAACGGAGTTGATGGTAGTTCAATGAAGTTTCAGGAAAAGGGAGATAGAAAAAGAGCGAGTGTATAAAACAGGTTCAAAGCTTAACCATGGTTGCAGTCTGAAGGTACATATATTATTCAGATTTTGGTTTAGGAGCTTGCTGTTAATAAGGAAACTCGTGTACAAGTTGCAAGGTCTCTGAAGTTCAGAGAAAAGTAAAAATGTAGGCATGAGATGAAGTTGATATGAGAGAAACAGATGCATGTGATGCAGTGGCTGTTTCAGAATCATTTACTTCAAGATAAATGAAAGCTATTATGCATATAGCATGATAAACAGGTTATCTCAAGCTGGTAAATGCAACTGAAGTAAAATCCTGGAAAGGATGGAAGTGCAGGAAAAGTCATTGCAGTTGAGGACATGAACTATAAGCGTTCGAGTAAGTCTGTTTTTTTGTTTCATACAAAGGAATCTCCTAAGTGGAAGCTACTTGCAGAGAAGTCAAGTAATGGTAATCAGTGGGCAAGACATGTTAGGAAATAACTGATGAGTGAGGAGAGGAAATTAAGTTAGCAGCTGAGGGATATGTCAGAAGTTCTAGACATGACATTTGTTTTGGCTGTTGATGAAAGTCTCAGGAGAATCAACCGGTTAAAGGTGATGGGAGACTTGGTTAGCTAGAAGTGATTTTGTCAAGCGTTTTGGTTAAAAATCTGAGTAGAGCAGAAGATTGAACGAAGATTTGCGTCGAAAGTCTTCCTAACAATGTGGCGTTAGGCGGCGTGATCTGTTGGAAACAATGGCGGTTAAAGTTGGGATATAATTCTATCATGTTTAAAAGGATCACTGTAAGTACAATCTCAAGTTTACTATATTAATGGCTAACAAGTTGTTGTTGAGATTGTGTTTTGCAGGTTGAATCAAAGATTGTTTCAGGTTTTGGAGCATCAATGATTCTGAAATTCTGTTTATAGTTCAAAAGGTCAACATTTTGAATTAAGAGCAGAGAAGTTAAGGTTTGATATAGTCACTAGAACAGTTTTTCTGTGGAGTTTACAAAACTGTAGAGATGACTGTTTGATGATTCATAAGTAGTTATCTTATGAACTAGCTGGTTTTTTGGTTGATAAGTTTGAAAGATGTTTTTTTAAGCTTGTTAATGTTTGGTATGAGTGGTGTTATCTCATGTATCCAGGATAAGGAGGTAAAAGGTATCAACGAAGAGTTTCTTTTGCAAAGCACAAGTTTGTGTGTTGCATGTTTTAAACTCTAGTATACTAAAGTAGTGAAGGATCATGAATGGCATGTGATTATTCATGATTTTAATCTGAATTAGTCTACTGTTTATGACGTTGATAGTTAACCAGGTTTAGTGAAACTAAATGTGCTAAGTGTTTGTTTCTGTGTGAGGAATTATTTTGCAGGTTTTTGCAGGTTGATAAGTCCAAGTTAAAGCATGGATAAAAGTGTTTTAAGGGACTACTCACATGAAGTCTTTGAAGCTTGAGTCAAGGTGGAGAATGTTAATTATGATTCAACCTTGAGACTCTTTTAACTCAGCTTGGAGAAGTCAAGTCTTAAGAAGAAGAAACAAAGCAAGGAGTATTAAGTATAGCAAACACACTGACGGGAACATAGGGTTTGAAGTTCCTCTTAAGATTCAAAGCTCACGTGGGTGCACGTGACAAGAAGCTAAGACTGTGCGTTTTGTACTTGGGATAAATAAGAGGTTCAGAATCTTCTAGAAGGGGTGTGTGTGAGACGCAAAGTTATGAGTCGTTATGGAATTAATACTGGATATTTGGTTTTAGGTTAATCCATTGGTTTAATGGTATCGTTTGTGTTCTCCGCTATTGTTTGATTGAGATTAGGTTGTTAGTGAGTATGGAATCACTAGATTATTATTTATTATTAGTAAAAAAAAATGGGTCGGGTTGTTTCATTTTGGTATCAGAACCAAACCCAGACAAGTGTGGAGTCAAGTGGACTCACACCATCGGGGGTGATGGTCTTGGTGCACAACGAGGACGTTGCGATCTGTTAGTGGGGGTGAATTGTGCCACCCCGGTTTGCAGAGAGATTTAAGAGAATTGATTTGTCCACCTATGTCACTAAAATGCATTTATCTTTTTCGGTCAAAGGTGTTGAGAGAACTCTAGAGTTAAGCGTGCTTGAGGTGGAGTAGTCTCAGGATAGGTGATCTTCTGGAAAGTGATTGTCGGAACTGTGCGGGGTCACGGGCCTAGTGAGAGAACGTGAGACCCATTAAAAAAAGTGGGCCCATGGACTGGGAGTGGACATAGGGCCCAATAAGAGGTAGCAGTCGGAGCGTTACATTGGTTATGTTTTATGATGTGCATATTGTTGGTTTGATATTAATTGGTTTATGCTGATAACTAGAATTGGTTATGATAGATTGTGTATATTTGTTACTATTGGTTTATTATTGGTTGGATTGTACCGTTTGGTATGTTTGGGTTGTAATTAATTATTATGAGATATTAAGTGATATTATTATTATATTATATATATATATATATTTTTAAACGGATCGGATTGTTTCAAAAAAAGTTTTTTTAAAAAGAAAAGTGGTATTATAATGACTTAGTAGTATCTCTAGCAGGTTAAAATCAAATGTAGCAACCTTCAAACTTAATATTTCTATTGGTAAATATCTTAATAAAACTAGGAGAGTTACCCGCACGCTTGTGCGGGCAAGAATTAAATAGAAAAAAAAATCTAAATTAATTTTCTAAATTTTTAAATTAGAATTTCGTTATTTTAATAAATGTTCAAAATTTGTAAATAATTTTGTATATAAAACTCTTAATTTCACTTTTTAAAATGGACAAATGAATAAGAGTAGTTAATAAGTTGTTTATTATAGTTTACTATATATGTAAACTTTTAATTAAGATTTTGAAGCCCATTTGCAAATTTTCAAGTATTTAATGAGCCCAATACATTTGTTATGGTTAATTTAGGTTAATTTAATTTAAATTGAATAATGATTTCGGTCAAAATAATGAATAATATCGTTTAGACGATTGAGATAATTTAGCAAAGCAACCTATAAAAGGGTTTCTAGTACTTGTTCATACAAACATTCAAAATAATTTTAAGTTTGCATATACAAAAAAAGTTTTTAAACTAATGTGCCTTCAGATGAAGCCCCTGAAGATTCCCTTTCATGCTCCATTATATGATTTATGTAATAACGTCCAGCAAATTCCGAGCTAAAAAAATAGAAAACACATTCATAAGTTAAACCTAGCATGATACATTACTTGATATTAATGAACATTAAAAACTTACATAGCCTTGTGATGCTCAAGTCCTTCAAACTCCGGTTTTATAAAGATCTTGGAGGAGGCCAATGTGTTTACAATACACGGTTTACCTAGGGATGTTTAAAGTGATTTAAAAGTCTGTTGAATACCTAAGGATGTTTAAAGTGATATAAAAGTTTTTAAATGAGTATACAACATATTCTTTAGCATTTGTTCAATATAGCAAGTTTTATTAATAGTACATACCTTCATACTCTCCAACCCTCCAGAAACGTAGTACACAAAACACCGGTTCAGTTTGATATGTGAGATGACATCCAGATGACTCCCATGAAGTCATGAAAAGGCTAGCATAGTCGTTTTTGCACGACACTTTAGAGTTTCATTCCTACAGATGAAGATACTTGTTACATTCTATAATAAAGCCAAACTTATAAATCTTAGAATCAGTAAAGATGGAATAAATGTGTTTTACCTGCCATTTAATAGCGTCAAAACAACCTCATTACCACCATTTCCATTTCCATGATTTCTTTTGTCCTCCACAACAACTACACATCCGCAAACATCTATTTTTGGGAAAAAGACAGAAATTATCTTTACAATAAATATTTCTAAATCTTTTTAACATTCACATATAACTATTTTGGTAAAAAGTTCAATTTGTACTTTTATATGGGAGGGACCAATACACAAAGTTCCAAAATTCCTAAAAAGTCTCTAGATTTTTCAACACAAAGATAGCAATTATCTATACTCACGGAGTTAAACTGAAATTATTTAAAACTATTTTTAAAAAACGTACCGAAAGAGATGGGATGATGGATTCGTGAACGATATATATCATCCAAATCTTCGAATCGAAAGTAACTTTTCGAATTTATTGATTCTAGCAAAGTCATGGTTGAATCATCTGTAAAATTGATCTGAAAAAGAAGATGAGTATTCCTCTCCATGAGTGTTGGATTGATGATTCTGAAAGTCCTAATATCATACCATTCACCCTTATCAATATACTTCCGGAGATTTTTAAGTGTAGTTGGCACAAAGACCACCTCAATTTTGTCACCCTTCAAAGTTTGATAATCATTATGTAAGTAATCTAATATATAAACACTGTTAAAATAACAAATATAAGTAGAATTATCATTTGCTGATGATAGCATCGGATCATAAGCCTCTCGTGGTTAATATTGGTGCCAAGCGGCCGCGGGGGAAACAGACCTTTATTTTCGACCGTCGCTGGATTGGTAAGGCGGGATTGATGGATGCGATTAATTTGGGCTGGGACGGGGATTTGGACCCGGGTTCAGATTCCTTTGTTGATAAAATTGTGAATTGCCGAAGGGCAATCTCCCAGTGGCGCAATTCACAAGTTCCTTTTGGCAGGGACACCATTGAGGATTTGAAACGTCAATTAGAGGTGGCTCGGGAGGATGATTCTATTTCTTCTTCTGTGATCTCGGATTTACAGAATAGGTTGCGCCAAGTATACGGGGATGAAGAAATTTATTGGTATCAAAAGAGTTGGAATAAGTGGATGCGATTGGGAGACAAAAATTCAAAAATACTTTCATGCCCAAACAAAGCAGCGACGTGCTCGCAATCGGATTACCGGTTTGTTTTCTAAGAATAATATTTGGTCAACTGAGGATGGTGACATTTGTGACACGGCGGTATCATATTTCGAGGAACTATTTACTTCAACAAATCCGGCGAATTTGGAGGAGATCTTAAGGGAGGTAAACCCGGTAATTACAGATGAGGAGAATGAGCGGCTTATAGGTCCGGCAACAGAGGCCGAGGTAAAGTCAGCTTTGTTTATGATGCACCCGGATAAAGCCCAGGTCCAGACGGGATGACCGCTTTGTTTTTCGAGAAAGCTTGGGGTATAGTGAATTGGATCTTGTGGCTTTGGTTAATAGGTTTTTGTGGAGGGGATTTTTGATAAGAACCTTAATCAAACTCATATTTGTCTTATTCCAAAGGTGGCCAAGCTAACTAGGATGACGAATTGCGTCCGATTATCCTATGTAATGTGGGATATAAAATCATTTCAAAAACTGTGCCAGCGGCTTAAGAGAGTTTTACCGGGCCTTATTTCTGAGACCCAATCAGCTTTTGTTCCTTGCCGATTGATCTCAGATAATATCCTTATTGCACAAGAAATGTTTCACGGTTTACGTACCAACCCGTCTTGTAAAGGGAAATTTATGGCAATAAAAACAGATATGAGTAAGGCTTATGATAGGGTTGAGTGGGACTTTCTTACGGCTTTGTTACACAAAATGGGATTTGCAGAGGTATGGGTGTCGTGGATAATGTTTTGTGTCACTTCGGTTGAGTATAGAGTTCTTCTCAATGGCCAACCCAATGGCTTGATCATTCCTCGAGAGGGTTACGGCTGGGAGATCCTTAATTTATCTCCTTATTTGTTCATTTTATGTACAGAGGTTTTAATTGCAAATATACGGAAGGCAGAAACAAACAAGCTTATTACTGGGATAAAAGTGGCAAATAAATGTCCACCTATTACGCATTTGTTGTTTGCAGATGATAGCCTGTTTTTCTGTAAGGCGGATAGGGAACAATGTCGGGTTATTTTAGATATCCTAAAACAGTATGAATCTGCTTCGGGACAACAAATAAATTTTGCCAAGTCCTCGATTCAGTTTGGCCATAAGATTGAGGACACAAAGAAGTCAGAATTACAGGATGTCCTTGGGATCACAACCTTGGGCGGTATGGGGTCATATCTAGGTTTACCTGAAAGCTTGGGTGGGGCAAAAGCCAAAGTTTTTTCCTTTGTTCGTGAACGACTTCAGAGTCGAACGAATGGTTGGACGGAAAATTTTCTTTCAAAAGGGGGAAAGAGGTAATGATTAAATCTGTGGCTACTACTGTCCCAACTTTTGTGATGTCTTGTTTTAGGATACCAAAAACAATTACATCCAAACTTACAAGTGCAGTGGCGAATTTTGGTGGAGCACTAATGGTCAATCAGAAGGCATGCATTGGCTTGCTTGGGAAAAATTATGTGTCAGCAAACAGCTCGGTGGTCTTGGCTTTCGGAATGTGGATGATTTTCATTCGCCCTGTTGGCTAAACAGCTATGGCGTCTGATTGATGCTCCGGACTCACTGTTTGCCAAGGTTTTTAAAAGTAGGTACTATAGGAATACACATCCTTTGGATCCTATTAGGTCTTACTCCCCATCGTACGGATGGAGAAGTATATGTTCTGCTCGCTCTCTGGTTAATAAAGGACTTATTAAACGGGTTGGCTCGGGGACACCATTTCTATATGGTCTGATCCTTGGGTGCCAGCTCAATCCCCAAGACCAGCTTTAAGTAGGGGCCCGGTAAAGGACCTCTCTCTTCAAATGAATCATTTAATTGATCGTCGACGAACACTTGGCGGATGGACATGCTTCATGAGCATTTTGATCCACTTGATGTGGATTTGATCCAGGCTATACGATTAGGAGGAAATCAAAGGAGACCCTTTCGGTTGGCATTTCACGAAAACAGGGCGGTATACAGTCAAATCGGGTTATCACACTACACGACTTGATGTAAATCAGCCTTTCATGGCTCGTGGCTCTGGGCCAGACATAACACCCCTTCTCGCTAGCGTTTGGCGGTCCGATGCCCTCCAAAAATTCAACATTTTATGTGGCAAGTGTTATCTGGTTGTATTTCGATCTCGGCTAATCTGGGACGTCGTGGTATTGCATGTGATTTAGGATGTGTTCGTTGTGGAGCGGAGGAGGAGACAATAAATCATGCAATTTTTGTTTGTCCTCCTCTCGTCATGTATGGGCTTTAGCCCATGTGCCGGTGGGCCCATTATCCTTTCCGACAGATTCAGTGTATGCAAATGTGGATCATTTCTTAGGGCAGCAGAATCCAGGAGCTCATGTTGCAGGTTTTCCTTGGCTTATGTGGTATTTGGAAAGCCCGGAATGCACGAGTTTTTGAAGATATTTTGGAGAAACCAGAGGATATTGTTAGGGTTGCAGAAGGAGAAGCTACGGGGTGGCAGCAGGCTAATTTAGAGGATGATGTAGACATCTCTCGCCCTATCCCTGTAGTTTTATCGGGTCTGGCGAATACTACTTCACTCCCACCCGTTTTCTCGGGCTATCGTTGCTTTATAGATGGTTCCTGGCAGGAGACCAATTTGCAGTGCTGGATGGTGTTGTACCTTGCTCCAGGCTGTGTCACCGCGGATGGGAGCTAGGAATTTTCGTCGAAGTCTATCACCATTACATGCCGAAGCTGAAGCTTTTCTTTGGGCGATGCGGTGTATGATTGGTCATGATTTCCGAGACGTGGCCTTCTATACGGACTGCTCCGATTTGGTGAAGATGGTGTCTTATCCTTTTGACTGGCCAGCCTTCGCGACGGACCTGGAGGACATCAAGATTGATAGGGAAGAATTTTCATCTTTTTCTTTATCTTTAATTTCAAGAAACGCTAATGCTAGTGCGGATTCCTTGGCACGCCAAGCGCGTACCTCTCCGCATCATGTTTTTTTTTTGTAAACAACTTCCCTTCACATTGGCTCGTTTGAGTTGATCTTTTGTTGACAAAAAAAGTAGAATTATCATTCGATTAGCTTCTCTAAGCTTTTCGTCCACAAGAAGAAGAACACGTTTTGTGAAGAATTCGCTGACATACCAAGAATTTAACACCTTAGCGTGGATACACCAGTTCGTTCTTCCCGATGAAGATCATAAATATAATCGATTCTCACAATTTTATTAAATTAGGGTTTTGTTTCCTGTTTACTCTGTTATCGAAGAAGAAAAGGGGATTTCAGATTTGTAAGAATACAAAAGTCACAATTAAACGTTGCGTCTTAACCGTTTTAGTGTCTCACCTTTTTTTTACTATTAGATATTATTATTATAAATATGATAACAGATCAAAGACAAATTTTGTAGTTAATAGATATGATGCAAAATTAGAATTTAAATGTGTTTGAGAATTGATAGTTAATATATAGACTTTATGATACAACTAACAATTATATATATTTTCAAACAACATTGTAGATACTAATAACAAAAATGGTTCTATTCAGTATGAAAATCTATATCCTATTTACATAGAAATCTTATCATTTGAAATATGTTACAGCAAAATATAATGAGAATTATGGCAAACATTGAATTATAAAGATCTTAATAATTTCTTTATTTAGAGATAGAAAATAAAGTTTTAATCTAAATATCCAAAACAATTATCCAATTACAAACCATAATTAAACAGTCTCAAATACCTCTTTGAAAACAACATTAAGTGTTTTAATTTGGCATTGCCCATCTTTATCTGTAATTAACACCTTCAATTATTTTCTGGTTGTGACTCGAGAGAAGGCAACATAAAGCTGTCCATGTGTGAAAACCGGTTTCGGTAGAAACAATCCAACATGTTCTAGCGTCTGACATTTGCTCTTGTTTATAGTAATTGCAAACGCCACGGTAACAGGAAAATATCATCGCCTCATACGAAAGAGAAAATTTGCATCAGGTGGACTAACATACATCCTAGAGATAAGTACTCTATCACCAACCTTTTTTCCTGTCACGATTCTTGCTTCAATTACATGATTGGCTATCTAAGTAATAATTAGCCTCGTACTGTTACACAAACCTCCCTTAGGATCTATATTCCTTAGCATCATGACAGGTGCTCCTATTCTCAACGTCAAAACATGGCTTGGCAATCCAGAAACTTGTATAGTGTTTAGGAATTCCTGAGTGTAGATCATATCATCACGTCCACTTGTATCCGACGTTTCAATACTATCAGAGCTAAGATATCGTCTCTCCTCACCTGTAAATAAGAAATTTTTAGAATTTTAGATATGTTTCTAATATTAGTATTTAAAAAAAAAAAAATCTCCATATCTTATTTTATTTTCATACCTGGGAGCTCGGTAAACATAAATTGATTTATCTTATCAACATCATCATTTCTTGGATTTAGAATAGCTCTTTGACTAAAGAAATTTGGATCAGTCATACTTGCAAAATGTTCACCGTAGATTTCTTTAACTATTGCTTCAATAGAATTTCCACTTGTATTAATTAATAAATCATCCGAAATTTCTATCTCTACATCCCCACTACCTGACTCGTTGATTTTGCCATCCCCGATATCAAGAAGCCACTTTGAAAAAGTAGCGAGAGCACCCGCATCCATACTATTACATGCCTTGCGAAGTCTCAATTTTTCGGTAAGTTTAAGAACTTTACAACTATTTAAAAGAACAGATGAGTTGATAGATGCTAAAACTGTCGCTACTCTTCCTCTTTCGTAATAACAAGTAGTATCTGTCTAAAATCACCTCCTAACACAACAACTTTACCTCCAAAAATTTTGTCACATCTCATGATATCTTTCAAACTCCTATCCAAAGTTTCGTCAGAATAAAGCTTGTTCATCATTGGAGCCTCGTCCCATATTATGAGCTCTGCTCTAATTAAATCAACAAGATCAGATTCGGCATCGATCGTACATAAAGAATATTCATTAAGATTTATTGGAATACCAAATCTTGAATGAGCCGTTCTACCACCTTCCAAAAGCAAACCAGCTATACTACTTGAAGCAACATTCAGAACAATATTACCTTTAGACCTTATATCAGCACCAAGAATAGTCCACATGAAAGTTTTCCCAGTACCACCAATACCATGGACAAAAACATACCATCTTTGTCGTGATTCAGAGTGAATGATTTCTTCATAAACACGTCTCTGCTCATCAGTTAGCATAGGTAACAACTTATCATACAATTCATTTTGTTTATGAGGCTTATATATTCTCTCATCTGCGATAACCCTATTAACACCTGTGTTCATTATACTATCATCTGGTTTAGGCATTTTCTCGAAGGCCGTAAGAGACGTACCATTCGATCGCAACATAAGCTCTATTTCAGTTAAACATATATTTTCAGTCTGAGCCCGTGTCAACATTA